>AP027109.1:1433772-1929643 GCA_028142955.1 Pinctada fucata | reverse complement strand
ATGATGAAACTTGACATGTACCTAGCCCCAAGTCTCCTCTTTCGATTGGTATAGCGCATATACCCCTATCGAACCTGGGTATAGGCGCAAAGAGCGCATATAGAGGTCCAATGGGCGCTTTTTATGGCTGAAATTGTCAAAATGAATAAGTAAATGAAATTCTTCCTATCTGAAACCGATTCAATCATGATGAAACTTGACATGTACCTAGCCCCAAGTCTCCTCTTTCGATTGGTATAGCGCATATACCCCTATCGAACCTGGGTATAGGCGCAAAGAGCGCATATAGAGGTCCAATGGGCGCTTTTTATGGCAGAAATTGTCAAAATGAATAAGTAAATGAAATTCTTCCTATCTGAAACCGATTCAATCATGATGAAACTTGACATGTACCTAGCCCCAAGTCTCCTCTTTCGATTGGTATAGCGCATATACCCCTATCGAACCTGGGTATAGGCGCAAAGAGCGCATATAGAGGTCCAATGGGCGCTTTTTATGGCAGAAATTGTCAAAATGAATAAGTAAATGAAATTCTTCCTATCTGAAACCGATTCAATCATGATGAAACTTGACATGTACCTAGCCCCAAGTCTCCTCTTTCGATTGGTATAGCGCATATACCCCTATCGAACCTGGGTATAGGCGCAAAGAGCGCATATAGAGGTCCAATGGGCGCTTTTTATGGCAGAAATTGTCAAAATGAATAAGTAAATGAAATTCTTCCTATCTGAAACCGATTCAATCATGATGAAACTTGACATGTACCTAGCCCCAAGTCTCCTCTTTCGATTGGTATAGCGCATATACCCCTATCGAACCTGGGTATAGGCGCAAAGAGCGCATATAGAGGTCCAATGGGCGCTTTTTATGGCAGAAATTGTCAAAATGAATAAGTAAATGAAATTCTTCCTATCTGAAACCGATTCAATCATGATGAAACTTGACATGTACCTAGCCCCAAGTCTCCTCTTTCGATTGGTATAGCGCATATACCCCTATCGAACCTGGGTATAGGCGCAAAGAGCGCATATAGAGGTCCAATGGGCGCTTTTTATGGCAGAAATTGTCAAAATGAATAAGTAAATGAAATTCTTCCTATCTGAAACCGATTCAATCATGATGAAACTTGACATGTACCTAGCCCCAAGTCTCCTCTTTCGATTGGTATAGCGCATATACCCCTATCGAACCTGGGTATAGGCGCAAAGAGCGCATATAGAGGTCCAATGGGCGCTTTTTATGGCAGAAATTGTCAAAATGAATAAGTAAATGAAATTCTTCCTATCTGAAACCGATTCAATCATGATGAAACTTGACATGTACCTAGCCCCAAGTCTCCTCTTTCGATTGGTATAGCGCATATACCCCTATCGAACCTGGGTATAGGCGCAAAGAGCGCATATAGAGGTCCAATGGGCGCTTTTTATGGCAGAAATTGTCAAAATGAATAAGTAAATGAAATTCTTCCTATCTGAAACCGATTCAATCATGATGAAACTTGACATGTACCTAGCCCCAAGTCTCCTCTTTCGATTGGTATAGCGCATATACCCCTATCGAACCTGGGTATAGGCGCAAAGAGCGCATATAGAGGTCCAATGGGCGCTTTTTATGGCAGAAATTGTCAAAATGAATAAGTAAATGAAATTCTTCCTATCTGAAACCGATTCAATCATGATGAAACTTGACATGTACCTAGCCCCAAGTCTCCTCTTTCGATTGGTATAGCGCATATACCCCTATCGAACCTGGGTATAGGCGCAAAGAGCGCATATAGAGGTCCAATGGGCGCTTTTTATGGCAGAAATTGTCAAAATGAATAAGTAAATGAAATTCTTCCTATCTGAAACCGATTCAATCATGATGAAACTTGACATGTACCTAGCCCCAAGTCTCCTCTTTCGATTGGTATAGCGCATATACCCCTATCGAACCTGGGTATAGGCGCAAAGAGCGCATATAGAGGTCCAATGGGCGCTTTTTATGGCAGAAATTGTCAAAAATGAATAAGTAAATGAAATTCTTCCTATCTGAAACCGATTCAATCATGATGAAACTTGACATGTACCTAGCCCCAAGTCTCCTCTTTCGATTGGTATAGCGCATATACCCCTATCGAACCTGGGTATAGGCGCAAAGAGCGCATATAGAGGTCCAATGGGCGCTTTTTATGGCAGAAATTGTCAAAATGAATAAGTAAATGAAATTCTTCCTATCTGAAACCGATTCAATCATGATGAAACTTGACATGTACCTAGCCCCAAGTCTCCTCTTTCGATTGGTATAGCGCATATACCCCTATCGAACCTGGGTATAGGCGCAAAGAGCGCATATAGAGGTCCAATGGGCGCTTTTTATGGCAGAAATTGTCAAAATGAATAAGTAAATGAAATTCTTCCTATCTGAAACCGATTCAATCATGATGAAACTTGACATGTACCTAGCCCCAAGTCTCCTCTTTCGATTGGTATAGCGCATATACCCCTATCGAACCTGGGTATAGGCGCAAAGAGCGCATATAGAGGTCCAATGGGCGCTTTTTATGGCAGAAATTGTCAAAATGAATAAGTAAATGAAATTCTTCCTATCTGAAACCGATTCAATCATGATGAAACTTGACATGTACCTAGCCCCAAGTCTCCTCTTTCGATTGGTATAGCGCATATACCCCTATCGAACCTGGGTATAGGCGCAAAGAGCGCATATAGAGGTCCAATGGGCGCTTTTTATGGCAGAAATTGTCAAAATGAATAAGTAAATGAAATTCTTCCTATCTGAAACCGATTCAATCATGATGAAACTTGACATGTACCTAGCCCCAAGTCTCCTCTTTCGATTGGTATAGCGCATATACCCCTATCGAACCTGGGTATAGGCGCAAAGAGCGCATATAGAGGTCCAATGGGCGCTTTTTATGGCAGAAATTGTCAAAATGAATAAGTAAATGAAATTCTTCCTATCTGAAACCGATTCAATCATGATGAAACTTGACATGTACCTAGCCCCAAGTCTCCTCTTTCGATTGGTATAGCGCATATACCCCTATCGAACCTGGGTATAGGCGCAAAGAGCGCATATAGAGGTCCAATGGGCGCTTTTTATGGCAGAAATTGTCAAAATGAATAAGTAAATGAAATTCTTCCTATCTGAAACCGATTCAATCATGATGAAACTTGACATGTACCTAGCCCCAAGTCTCCTCTTTCGATTGGTATAGCGCATATACCCCTATCGAACCTGGGTATAGGCGCAAAGAGCGCATATAGAGGTCCAATGGGCGCTTTTTATGGCAGAAATTGTCAAAATGAATAAGTAAATGAAATTCTTCCTATCTGAAACCGATTCAATCATGATGAAACTTGACATGTACCTAGCCCCAAGTCTCCTCTTTCGATTGGTATAGCGCATATACCCCTATCGAACCTGGGTATAGGCGCAAAGAGCGCATATAGAGGTCCAATGGGCGCTTTTTATGGCAGAAATTGTCAAAATGAATAAGTAAATGAAATTCTTCCTATCTGAAACCGATTCAATCATGATGAAACTTGACATGTACCTAGCCCCAAGTCTCCTCTTTCGATTGGTATAGCGCATATACCCCTATCGAACCTGGGTATAGGCGCAAAGAGCGCATATAGAGGTCCAATGGGCGCTTTTTATGGCAGAAATTGTCAAAATGAATAAGTAAATGAAATTCTTCCTATCTGAAACCGATTCAATCATGATGAAACTTGACATGTACCTAGCCCCAAGTCTCCTCTTTCGATTGGTATAGCGCATATACCCCTATCGAACCTGGGTATAGGCGCAAAGAGCGCATATAGAGGTCCAATGGGCGCTTTTTATGGCAGAAATTGTCAAAATGAATAAGTAAATGAAATTCTTCCTATCTGAAACCGATTCAATCATGATGAAACTTGACATGTACCTAGCCCCAAGTCTCCTCTTTCGATTGGTATAGCGCATATACCCCTATCGAACCTGGGTATAGGCGCAAAGAGCGCATATAGAGGTCCAATGGGCGCTTTTTATGGCAGAAATTGTCAAAATGAATAAGTAAATGAAATTCTTCCTATCTGAAACCGATTCAATCATGATGAAACTTGACATGTACCTAGCCCCAAGTCTCCTCTTTCGATTGGTATAGCGCATATACCCCTATCGAACCTGGGTATAGGCGCAAAGAGCGCATATAGAGGTCCAATGGGCGCTTTTTATGGCAGAAATTGTCAAAATGAATAAGTAAATGAAATTCTTCCTATCTGAAACCGATTCAATCATGATGAAACTTGACATGTACCTAGCCCCAAGTCTCCTCTTTCGATTGGTATAGCGCATATACCCCTATCGAACCTGGGTATAGGCGCAAAGAGCGCATATAGAGGTCCAATGGGCGCTTTTTATGGCAGAAATTGTCAAAATGAATAAGTAAATGAAATTCTTCCTATCTGAAACCGATTCAATCATGATGAAACTTGACATGTACCTAGCCCCAAGTCTCCTCTTTCGATTGGTATAGCGCATATACCCCTATCGAACCTGGGTATAGGCGCAAAGAGCGCATATAGAGGTCCAATGGGCGCTTTTTATGGCAGAAATTGTCAAAATGAATAAGTAAATGAAATTCTTCCTATCTGAAACCGATTCAATCATGATGAAACTTGACATGTACCTAGCCCCAAGTCTCCTCTTTCGATTGGTATAGCGCATATACCCCTATCGAACCTGGGTATAGGCGCAAAGAGCGCATATAGAGGTCCAATGGGCGCTTTTTATGGCAGAAATTGTCAAAATGAATAAGTAAATGAAATTCTTCCTATCTGAAACCGATTCAATCATGATGAAACTTGACATGTACCTAGCCCCAAGTCTCCTCTTTCGATTGGTATAGCGCATATACCCCTATCGAACCTGGGTATAGGCGCAAAGAGCGCATATAGAGGTCCAATGGGCGCTTTTTATGGCAGAAATTGTCAAAATGAATAAGTAAATGAAATTCTTCCTATCTGAAACCGATTCAATCATGATGAAACTTGACATGTACCTAGCCCCAAGTCTCCTCTTTCGATTGGTATAGCGCATATACCCCTATCGAACCTGGGTATAGGCGCAAAGAGCGCATATAGAGGTCCAATGGGCGCTTTTTATGGCAGAAATTGTCAAAATGAATAAGTAAATGAAATTCTTCCTATCTGAAACCGATTCAATCATGATGAAACTTGACATGTACCTAGCCCCAAGTCTCCTCTTTCGATTGGTATAGCGCATATACCCCTATCGAACCTGGGTATAGGCGCAAAGAGCGCATATAGAGGTCCAATGGGCGCTTTTTATGGCAGAAATTGTCAAAATGAATAAGTAAATGAAATTCTTCCTATCTGAAACCGATTCAATCATGATGAAACTTGACATGTACCTAGCCCCAAGTCTCCTCTTTCGATTGGTATAGCGCATATACCCCTATCGAACCTGGGTATAGGCGCAAAGAGCGCATATAGAGGTCCAATGGGCGCTTTTTATGGCAGAAATTGTCAAAATGAATAAGTAAATGAAATTCTTCCTATCTGAAACCGATTCAATCATGATGAAACTTGACATGTACCTAGCCCCAAGTCTCCTCTTTCGATTGGTATAGCGCATATACCCCTATCGAACCTGGGTATAGGCGCAAAGAGCGCATATAGAGGTCCAATGGGCGCTTTTTATGGCAGAAATTGTCAAAATGAATAAGTAAATGAAATTCTTCCTATCTGAAACCGATTCAATCATGATGAAACTTGACATGTACCTAGCCCCAAGTCTCCTCTTTCGATTGGTATAGCGCATATACCCCTATCGAACCTGGGTATAGGCGCAAAGAGCGCATATAGAGGTCCAATGGGCGCTTTTTATGGCAGAAATTGTCAAAATGAATAAGTAAATGAAATTCTTCCTATCTGAAACCGATTCAATCATGATGAAACTTGACATGTACCTAGCCCCAAGTCTCCTCTTTCGATTGGTATAGCGCATATACCCCTATCGAACCTGGGTATAGGCGCAAAGAGCGCATATAGAGGTCCAATGGGCGCTTTTTATGGCAGAAATTGTCAAAATGAATAAGTAAATGAAATTCTTCCTATCTGAAACCGATTCAATCATGATGAAACTTGACATGTACCTAGCCCCAAGTCTCCTCTTTCGATTGGTATAGCGCATATACCCCTATCGAACCTGGGTATAGGCGCAAAGAGCGCATATAGAGGTCCAATGGGCGCTTTTTATGGCAGAAATTGTCAAAATGAATAAGTAAATGAAATTCTTCCTATCTGAAACCGATTCAATCATGATGAAACTTGACATGTACCTAGCCCCAAGTCTCCTCTTTCGATTGGTATAGCGCATATACCCCTATCGAACCTGGGTATAGGCGCAAAGAGCGCATATAGAGGTCCAATGGGCGCTTTTTATGGCAGAAATTGTCAAAATGAATAAGTAAATGAAATTCTTCCTATCTGAAACCGATTCAATCATGATGAAACTTGACATGTACCTAGCCCCAAGTCTCCTCTTTCGATTGGTATAGCGCATATACCCCTATCGAACCTGGGTATAGGCGCAAAGAGCGCATATAGAGGTCCAATGGGCGCTTTTTATGGCAGAAATTGTCAAAATGAATAAGTAAATGAAATTCTTCCTATCTGAAACCGATTCAATCATGATGAAACTTGACATGTACCTAGCCCCAAGTCTCCTCTTTCGATTGGTATAGCGCATATACCCCTATCGAACCTGGGTATAGGCGCAAAGAGCGCATATAGAGGTCCAATGGGCGCTTTTTATGGCAGAAATTGTCAAAATGAATAAGTAAATGAAATTCTTCCTATCTGAAACCGATTCAATCATGATGAAACTTGACATGTACCTAGCCCCAAGTCTCCTCTTTCGATTGGTATAGCGCATATACCCCTATCGAACCTGGGTATAGGCGCAAAGAGCGCATATAGAGGTCCAATGGGCGCTTTTTATGGCAGAAATTGTCAAAATGAATAAGTAAATGAAATTCTTCCTATCTGAAACCGATTCAATCATGATGAAACTTGACATGTACCTAGCCCCAAGTCTCCTCTTTCGATTGGTATAGCGCATATACCCCTATCGAACCTGGGTATAGGCGCAAAGAGCGCATATAGAGGTCCAATGGGCGCTTTTTATGGCAGAAATTGTCAAAATGAATAAGTAAATGAAATTCTTCCTATCTGAAACCGATTCAATCATGATGAAACTTGACATGTACCTAGCCCCAAGTCTCCTCTTTCGATTGGTATAGCGCATATACCCCTATCGAACCTGGGTATAGGCGCAAAGAGCGCATATAGAGGTCCAATGGGCGCTTTTTATGGCAGAAATTGTCAAAATGAATAAGTAAATGAAATTCTTCCTATCTGAAACCGATTCAATCATGATGAAACTTGACATGTACCTAGCCCCAAGTCTCCTCTTTCGATTGGTATAGCGCATATACCCCTATCGAACCTGGGTATAGGCGCAAAGAGCGCATATAGAGGTCCAATGGGCGCTTTTTATGGCAGAAATTGTCAAAATGAATAAGTAAATGAAATTCTTCCTATCTGAAACCGATTCAATCATGATGAAACTTGACATGTACCTAGCCCCAAGTCTCCTCTTTCGATTGGTATAGCGCATATACCCCTATCGAACCTGGGTATAGGCGCAAAGAGCGCATATAGAGGTCCAATGGGCGCTTTTTATGGCAGAAATTGTCAAAATGAATAAGTAAATGAAATTCTTCCTATCTGAAACCGATTCAATCATGATGAAACTTGACATGTACCTAGCCCCAAGTCTCCTCTTTCGATTGGTATAGCGCATATACCCCTATCGAACCTGGGTATAGGCGCAAAGAGCGCATATAGAGGTCCAATGGGCGCTTTTTATGGCAGAAATTGTCAAAATGAATAAGTAAATGAAATTCTTCCTATCTGAAACCGATTCAATCATGATGAAACTTGACATGTACCTAGCCCCAAGTCTCCTCTTTCGATTGGTATAGCGCATATACCCCTATCGAACCTGGGTATAGGCGCAAAGAGCGCATATAGAGGTCCAATGGGCGCTTTTTATGGCAGAAATTGTCAAAATGAATAAGTAAATGAAATTCTTCCTATCTGAAACCGATTCAATCATGATGAAACTTGACATGTACCTAGCCCCAAGTCTCCTCTTTCGATTGGTATAGCGCATATACCCCTATCGAACCTGGGTATAGGCGCAAAGAGCGCATATAGAGGTCCAATGGGCGCTTTTTATGGCAGAAATTGTCAAAATGAATAAGTAAATGAAATTCTTCCTATCTGAAACCGATTCAATCATGATGAAACTTGACATGTACCTAGCCCCAAGTCTCCTCTTTCGATTGGTATAGCGCATATACCCCTATCGAACCTGGGTATAGGCGCAAAGAGCGCATATAGAGGTCCAATGGGCGCTTTTTATGGCAGAAATTGTCAAAATGAATAAGTAAATGAAATTCTTCCTATCTGAAACCGATTCAATCATGATGAAACTTGACATGTACCTAGCCCCAAGTCTCCTCTTTCGATTGGTATAGCGCATATACCCCTATCGAACCTGGGTATAGGCGCAAAGAGCGCATATAGAGGTCCAATGGGCGCTTTTTATGGCAGAAATTGTCAAAATGAATAAGTAAATGAAATTCTTCCTATCTGAAACCGATTCAATCATGATGAAACTTGACATGTACCTAGCCCCAAGTCTCCTCTTTCGATTGGTATAGCGCATATACCCCTATCGAACCTGGGTATAGGCGCAAAGAGCGCATATAGAGGTCCAATGGGCGCTTTTTATGGCAGAAATTGTCAAAATGAATAAGTAAATGAAATTCTTCCTATCTGAAACCGATTCAATCATGATGAAACTTGACATGTACCTAGCCCCAAGTCTCCTCTTTCGATTGGTATAGCGCATATACCCCTATCGAACCTGGGTATAGGCGCAAAGAGCGCATATAGAGGTCCAATGGGCGCTTTTTATGGCAGAAATTGTCAAAATGAATAAGTAAATGAAATTCTTCCTATCTGAAACCGATTCAATCATGATGAAACTTGACATGTACCTAGCCCCAAGTCTCCTCTTTCGATTGGTATAGCGCATATACCCCTATCGAACCTGGGTATAGGCGCAAAGAGCGCATATAGAGGTCCAATGGGCGCTTTTTATGGCAGAAATTGTCAAAATGAATAAGTAAATGAAATTCTTCCTATCTGAAACCGATTCAATCATGATGAAACTTGACATGTACCTAGCCCCAAGTCTCCTCTTTCGATTGGTATAGCGCATATACCCCTATCGAACCTGGGTATAGGCGCAAAGAGCGCATATAGAGGTCCAATGGGCGCTTTTTATGGCAGAAATTGTCAAAATGAATAAGTAAATGAAATTCTTCCTATCTGAAACCGATTCAATCATGATGAAACTTGACATGTACCTAGCCCCAAGTCTCCTCTTTCGATTGGTATAGCGCATATACCCCTATCGAACCTGGGTATAGGCGCAAAGAGCGCATATAGAGGTCCAATGGGCGCTTTTTATGGCAGAAATTGTCAAAATGAATAAGTAAATGAAATTCTTCCTATCTGAAACCGATTCAATCATGATGAAACTTGACATGTACCTAGCCCCAAGTCTCCTCTTTCGATTGGTATAGCGCATATACCCCTATCGAACCTGGGTATAGGCGCAAAGAGCGCATATAGAGGTCCAATGGGCGCTTTTTATGGCAGAAATTGTCAAAATGAATAAGTAAATGAAATTCTTCCTATCTGAAACCGATTCAATCATGATGAAACTTGACATGTACCTAGCCCCAAGTCTCCTCTTTCGATTGGTATAGCGCATATACCCCTATCGAACCTGGGTATAGGCGCAAAGAGCGCATATAGAGGTCCAATGGGCGCTTTTTATGGCAGAAATTGTCAAAATGAATAAGTAAATGAAATTCTTCCTATCTGAAACCGATTCAATCATGATGAAACTTGACATGTACCTAGCCCCAAGTCTCCTCTTTCGATTGGTATAGCGCATATACCCCTATCGAACCTGGGTATAGGCGCAAAGAGCGCATATAGAGGTCCAATGGGCGCTTTTTATGGCAGAAATTGTCAAAATGAATAAGTAAATGAAATTCTTCCTATCTGAAACCGATTCAATCATGATGAAACTTGACATGTACCTAGCCCCAAGTCTCCTCTTTCGATTGGTATAGCGCATATACCCCTATCGAACCTGGGTATAGGCGCAAAGAGCGCATATAGAGGTCCAATGGGCGCTTTTTATGGCAGAAATTGTCAAAATGAATAAGTAAATGAAATTCTTCCTATCTGAAACCGATTCAATCATGATGAAACTTGACATGTACCTAGCCCCAAGTCTCCTCTTTCGATTGGTATAGCGCATATACCCCTATCGAACCTGGGTATAGGCGCAAAGAGCGCATATAGAGGTCCAATGGGCGCTTTTTATGGCAGAAATTGTCAAAATGAATAAGTAAATGAAATTCTTCCTATCTGAAACCGATTCAATCATGATGAAACTTGACATGTACCTAGCCCCAAGTCTCCTCTTTCGATTGGTATAGCGCATATACCCCTATCGAACCTGGGTATAGGCGCAAAGAGCGCATATAGAGGTCCAATGGGCGCTTTTTATGGCAGAAATTGTCAAAATGAATAAGTAAATGAAATTCTTCCTATCTGAAACCGATTCAATCATGATGAAACTTGACATGTACCTAGCCCCAAGTCTCCTCTTTCGATTGGTATAGCGCATATACCCCTATCGAACCTGGGTATAGGCGCAAAGAGCGCATATAGAGGTCCAATGGGCGCTTTTTATGGCAGAAATTGTCAAAATGAATAAGTAAATGAAATTCTTCCTATCTGAAACCGATTCAATCATGATGAAACTTGACATGTACCTAGCCCCAAGTCTCCTCTTTCGATTGGTATAGCGCATATACCCCTATCGAACCTGGGTATAGGCGCAAAGAGCGCATATAGAGGTCCAATGGGCGCTTTTTATGGCAGAAATTGTCAAAATGAATAAGTAAATGAAATTCTTCCTATCTGAAACCGATTCAATCATGATGAAACTTGACATGTACCTAGCCCCAAGTCTCCTCTTTCGATTGGTATAGCGCATATACCCCTATCGAACCTGGGTATAGGCGCAAAGAGCGCATATAGAGGTCCAATGGGCGCTTTTTATGGCAGAAATTGTCAAAATGAATAAGTAAATGAAATTCTTCCTATCTGAAACCGATTCAATCATGATGAAACTTGACATGTACCTAGCCCCAAGTCTCCTCTTTCGATTGGTATAGCGCATATACCCCTATCGAACCTGGGTATAGGCGCAAAGAGCGCATATAGAGGTCCAATGGGCGCTTTTTATGGCAGAAATTGTCAAAATGAATAAGTAAATGAAATTCTTCCTATCTGAAACCGATTCAATCATGATGAAACTTGACATGTACCTAGCCCCAAGTCTCCTCTTTCGATTGGTATAGCGCATATACCCCTATCGAACCTGGGTATAGGCGCAAAGAGCGCATATAGAGGTCCAATGGGCGCTTTTTATGGCAGAAATTGTCAAAATGAATAAGTAAATGAAATTCTTCCTATCTGAAACCGATTCAATCATGATGAAACTTGACATGTACCTAGCCCCAAGTCTCCTCTTTCGATTGGTATAGCGCATATACCCCTATCGAACCTGGGTATAGGCGCAAAGAGCGCATATAGAGGTCCAATGGGCGCTTTTTATGGCAGAAATTGTCAAAATGAATAAGTAAATGAAATTCTTCCTATCTGAAACCGATTCAATCATGATGAAACTTGACATGTACCTAGCCCCAAGTCTCCTCTTTCGATTGGTATAGCGCATATACCCCTATCGAACCTGGGTATAGGCGCAAAGAGCGCATATAGAGGTCCAATGGGCGCTTTTTATGGCAGAAATTGTCAAAATGAATAAGTAAATGAAATTCTTCCTATCTGAAACCGATTCAATCATGATGAAACTTGACATGTACCTAGCCCCAAGTCTCCTCTTTCGATTGGTATAGCGCATATACCCCTATCGAACCTGGGTATAGGCGCAAAGAGCGCATATAGAGGTCCAATGGGCGCTTTTTATGGCAGAAATTGTCAAAATGAATAAGTAAATGAAATTCTTCCTATCTGAAACCGATTCAATCATGATGAAACTTGACATGTACCTAGCCCCAAGTCTCCTCTTTCGATTGGTATAGCGCATATACCCCTATCGAACCTGGGTATAGGCGCAAAGAGCGCATATAGAGGTCCAATGGGCGCTTTTTATGGCAGAAATTGTCAAAATGAATAAGTAAATGAAATTCTTCCTATCTGAAACCGATTCAATCATGATGAAACTTGACATGTACCTAGCCCCAAGTCTCCTCTTTCGATTGGTATAGCGCATATACCCCTATCGAACCTGGGTATAGGCGCAAAGAGCGCATATAGAGGTCCAATGGGCGCTTTTTATGGCAGAAATTGTCAAAATGAATAAGTAAATGAAATTCTTCCTATCTGAAACCGATTCAATCATGATGAAACTTGACATGTACCTAGCCCCAAGTCTCCTCTTTCGATTGGTATAGCGCATATACCCCTATCGAACCTGGGTATAGGCGCAAAGAGCGCATATAGAGGTCCAATGGGCGCTTTTTATGGCAGAAATTGTCAAAATGAATAAGTAAATGAAATTCTTCCTATCTGAAACCGATTCAATCATGATGAAACTTGACATGTACCTAGCCCCAAGTCTCCTCTTTCGATTGGTATAGCGCATATACCCCTATCGAACCTGGGTATAGGCGCAAAGAGCGCATATAGAGGTCCAATGGGCGCTTTTTATGGCAGAAATTGTCAAAATGAATAAGTAAATGAAATTCTTCCTATCTGAAACCGATTCAATCATGATGAAACTTGACATGTACCTAGCCCCAAGTCTCCTCTTTCGATTGGTATAGCGCATATACCCCTATCGAACCTGGGTATAGGCGCAAAGAGCGCATATAGAGGTCCAATGGGCGCTTTTTATGGCAGAAATTGTCAAAATGAATAAGTAAATGAAATTCTTCCTATCTGAAACCGATTCAATCATGATGAAACTTGACATGTACCTAGCCCCAAGTCTCCTCTTTCGATTGGTATAGCGCATATACCCCTATCGAACCTGGGTATAGGCGCAAAGAGCGCATATAGAGGTCCAATGGGCGCTTTTTATGGCAGAAATTGTCAAAATGAATAAGTAAATGAAATTCTTCCTATCTGAAACCGATTCAATCATGATGAAACTTGACATGTACCTAGCCCCAAGTCTCCTCTTTCGATTGGTATAGCGCATATACCCCTATCGAACCTGGGTATAGGCGCAAAGAGCGCATATAGAGGTCCAATGGGCGCTTTTTATGGCAGAAATTGTCAAAATGAATAAGTAAATGAAATTCTTCCTATCTGAAACCGATTCAATCATGATGAAACTTGACATGTACCTAGCCCCAAGTCTCCTCTTTCGATTGGTATAGCGCATATACCCCTATCGAACCTGGGTATAGGCGCAAAGAGCGCATATAGAGGTCCAATGGGCGCTTTTTATGGCAGAAATTGTCAAAATGAATAAGTAAATGAAATTCTTCCTATCTGAAACCGATTCAATCATGATGAAACTTGACATGTACCTAGCCCCAAGTCTCCTCTTTCGATTGGTATAGCGCATATACCCCTATCGAACCTGGGTATAGGCGCAAAGAGCGCATATAGAGGTCCAATGGGCGCTTTTTATGGCAGAAATTGTCAAAATGAATAAGTAAATGAAATTCTTCCTATCTGAAACCGATTCAATCATGATGAAACTTGACATGTACCTAGCCCCAAGTCTCCTCTTTCGATTGGTATAGCGCATATACCCCTATCGAACCTGGGTATAGGCGCAAAGAGCGCATATAGAGGTCCAATGGGCGCTTTTTATGGCAGAAATTGTCAAAATGAATAAGTAAATGAAATTCTTCCTATCTGAAACCGATTCAATCATGATGAAACTTGACATGTACCTAGCCCCAAGTCTCCTCTTTCGATTGGTATAGCGCATATACCCCTATCGAACCTGGGTATAGGCGCAAAGAGCGCATATAGAGGTCCAATGGGCGCTTTTTATGGCAGAAATTGTCAAAATGAATAAGTAAATGAAATTCTTCCTATCTGAAACCGATTCAATCATGATGAAACTTGACATGTACCTAGCCCCAAGTCTCCTCTTTCGATTGGTATAGCGCATATACCCCTATCGAACCTGGGTATAGGCGCAAAGAGCGCATATAGAGGTCCAATGGGCGCTTTTTATGGCAGAAATTGTCAAAATGAATAAGTAAATGAAATTCTTCCTATCTGAAACCGATTCAATCATGATGAAACTTGACATGTACCTAGCCCCAAGTCTCCTCTTTCGATTGGTATAGCGCATATACCCCTATCGAACCTGGGTATAGGCGCAAAGAGCGCATATAGAGGTCCAATGGGCGCTTTTTATGGCAGAAATTGTCAAAATGAATAAGTAAATGAAATTCTTCCTATCTGAAACCGATTCAATCATGATGAAACTTGACATGTACCTAGCCCCAAGTCTCCTCTTTCGATTGGTATAGCGCATATACCCCTATCGAACCTGGGTATAGGCGCAAAGAGCGCATATAGAGGTCCAATGGGCGCTTTTTATGGCAGAAATTGTCAAAATGAATAAGTAAATGAAATTCTTCCTATCTGAAACCGATTCAATCATGATGAAACTTGACATGTACCTAGCCCCAAGTCTCCTCTTTCGATTGGTATAGCGCATATACCCCTATCGAACCTGGGTATAGGCGCAAAGAGCGCATATAGAGGTCCAATGGGCGCTTTTTATGGCAGAAATTGTCAAAATGAATAAGTAAATGAAATTCTTCCTATCTGAAACCGATTCAATCATGATGAAACTTGACATGTACCTAGCCCCAAGTCTCCTCTTTCGATTGGTATAGCGCATATACCCCTATCGAACCTGGGTATAGGCGCAAAGAGCGCATATAGAGGTCCAATGGGCGCTTTTTATGGCAGAAATTGTCAAAATGAATAAGTAAATGAAATTCTTCCTATCTGAAACCGATTCAATCATGATGAAACTTGACATGTACCTAGCCCCAAGTCTCCTCTTTCGATTGGTATAGCGCATATACCCCTATCGAACCTGGGTATAGGCGCAAAGAGCGCATATAGAGGTCCAATGGGCGCTTTTTATGGCAGAAATTGTCAAAATGAATAAGTAAATGAAATTCTTCCTATCTGAAACCGATTCAATCATGATGAAACTTGACATGTACCTAGCCCCAAGTCTCCTCTTTCGATTGGTATAGCGCATATACCCCTATCGAACCTGGGTATAGGCGCAAAGAGCGCATATAGAGGTCCAATGGGCGCTTTTTATGGCAGAAATTGTCAAAATGAATAAGTAAATGAAATTCTTCCTATCTGAAACCGATTCAATCATGATGAAACTTGACATGTACCTAGCCCCAAGTCTCCTCTTTCGATTGGTATAGCGCATATACCCCTATCGAACCTGGGTATAGGCGCAAAGAGCGCATATAGAGGTCCAATGGGCGCTTTTTATGGCAGAAATTGTCAAAATGAATAAGTAAATGAAATTCTTCCTATCTGAAACCGATTCAATCATGATGAAACTTGACATGTACCTAGCCCCAAGTCTCCTCTTTCGATTGGTATAGCGCATATACCCCTATCGAACCTGGGTATAGGCGCAAAGAGCGCATATAGAGGTCCAATGGGCGCTTTTTATGGCAGAAATTGTCAAAATGAATAAGTAAATGAAATTCTTCCTATCTGAAACCGATTCAATCATGATGAAACTTGACATGTACCTAGCCCCAAGTCTCCTCTTTCGATTGGTATAGCGCATATACCCCTATCGAACCTGGGTATAGGCGCAAAGAGCGCATATAGAGGTCCAATGGGCGCTTTTTATGGCAGAAATTGTCAAAATGAATAAGTAAATGAAATTCTTCCTATCTGAAACCGATTCAATCATGATGAAACTTGACATGTACCTAGCCCCAAGTCTCCTCTTTCGATTGGTATAGCGCATATACCCCTATCGAACCTGGGTATAGGCGCAAAGAGCGCATATAGAGGTCCAATGGGCGCTTTTTATGGCAGAAATTGTCAAAATGAATAAGTAAATGAAATTCTTCCTATCTGAAACCGATTCAATCATGATGAAACTTGACATGTACCTAGCCCCAAGTCTCCTCTTTCGATTGGTATAGCGCATATACCCCTATCGAACCTGGGTATAGGCGCAAAGAGCGCATATAGAGGTCCAATGGGCGCTTTTTATGGCAGAAATTGTCAAAATGAATAAGTAAATGAAATTCTTCCTATCTGAAACCGATTCAATCATGATGAAACTTGACATGTACCTAGCCCCAAGTCTCCTCTTTCGATTGGTATAGCGCATATACCCCTATCGAACCTGGGTATAGGCGCAAAGAGCGCATATAGAGGTCCAATGGGCGCTTTTTATGGCAGAAATTGTCAAAATGAATAAGTAAATGAAATTCTTCCTATCTGAAACCGATTCAATCATGATGAAACTTGACATGTACCTAGCCCCAAGTCTCCTCTTTCGATTGGTATAGCGCATATACCCCTATCGAACCTGGGTATAGGCGCAAAGAGCGCATATAGAGGTCCAATGGGCGCTTTTTATGGCAGAAATTGTCAAAATGAATAAGTAAATGAAATTCTTCCTATCTGAAACCGATTCAATCATGATGAAACTTGACATGTACCTAGCCCCAAGTCTCCTCTTTCGATTGGTATAGCGCATATACCCCTATCGAACCTGGGTATAGGCGCAAAGAGCGCATATAGAGGTCCAATGGGCGCTTTTTATGGCAGAAATTGTCAAAATGAATAAGTAAATGAAATTCTTCCTATCTGAAACCGATTCAATCATGATGAAACTTGACATGTACCTAGCCCCAAGTCTCCTCTTTCGATTGGTATAGCGCATATACCCCTATCGAACCTGGGTATAGGCGCAAAGAGCGCATATAGAGGTCCAATGGGCGCTTTTTATGGCAGAAATTGTCAAAATGAATAAGTAAATGAAATTCTTCCTATCTGAAACCGATTCAATCATGATGAAACTTGACATGTACCTAGCCCCAAGTCTCCTCTTTCGATTGGTATAGCGCATATACCCCTATCGAACCTGGGTATAGGCGCAAAGAGCGCATATAGAGGTCCAATGGGCGCTTTTTATGGCAGAAATTGTCAAAATGAATAAGTAAATGAAATTCTTCCTATCTGAAACCGATTCAATCATGATGAAACTTGACATGTACCTAGCCCCAAGTCTCCTCTTTCGATTGGTATAGCGCATATACCCCTATCGAACCTGGGTATAGGCGCAAAGAGCGCATATAGAGGTCCAATGGGCGCTTTTTATGGCAGAAATTGTCAAAATGCTTTCTCCTCTTATGAGCCCCCTATAGTCAGTATGTGTACCTAGCTCCCATTGAGAGCCCCTCAAAATATAGAAGTTTAAAAGGAATTATTATCTCTAATGAATGTTTATGTACCCACGTCAATCCATTTATTGAGGACATATATCATAATATCAACAGAATTGTAATATACCATTTAATAAGAAAGAAAAATACGGAGGTCAATGTGCGAAACAGAGGCTAACAGAGGCTATACATTTTAATTAGTCTCAAGAAAGATAACTCGTATAGAATTTTCCTATTACTCATACATAATCATTGTATGAAATGAATGTTCATATATATATGGTAACTCATAATTCAAATATGACTGACTAGTTTTATATATGATGATTTTTTTTCTTTAAATATCACATCAGAAAATATTTTTTGAATTATTAAGAATTCTCTTAATTTTTTATCGCACCTCCAACATTTCTACTGATTCCTGTAATTTTGTGGCTTGATTATACCATACAGAAGGACAGAACAGTAAAAAATTCCAATCTCTATACCTCGTATATGTTCTGTATTCAATTTCTTTTTGGGTCCCATCGAGTTGGACCCCCCTCCACTTTAACGTTATGTTAGATTTCTCTTTAAAACATATTTAATTAGGTTTTTTTCTGAAATAACCCTCCTGCCAAACATGAAAAGACACAAACACATGCTTAAAAAGACTAAATTGGCAAGGGAAAAAATTTTCTCAAGTGGGCTGGATATTCTAGAGACACAACCATTATTTTCTCATAGTGATGCTAAAGGATTCATAGAATAAACGATCATTTATTGAAAACAAGTATGAAATGGAAATGTTTGAGCGAAAGAAATCTTGATAGTGTATGTGTTTGTGTTTTGTTATTCCTGAGCAATCTTAAAATGTACCCTCATGCAATTGTAATTTTAACAGAACATATAACTACAATGGCCTTACTGTTGACCTTTGAAGTTTTGTATAACTGAAACAAGGCATTTTCATGAAATCTTCTCCATGTAATTGGCTTACTTATATGGAAAAAAAATCCCATTAAGAACGTGTCATTTTTTGACAATTTAGGAATTAAGGATTTAAGCTACATGTATGTTTTGATTGCTTTTCATATGAAAAATTATGTAAATACCTTTGATAAAGGTTACTATGGCAATATATGGACATGTAAATACCTGTCAAAAGAAATTTACGAATTCAACAAAACCGTAATGGTTGAATTTTATTTCAATTGATGTTTAATTGGAAATATCTCAAGTGAATCATAACTAGAAATCCCAATATCTATGTAGATTTAAGCCGAAATTTAGAAATCACCTTGACCCGTGTACTTATGTAAGCTTGACATCACACATCCTGTGTGTGTTCTGTTGTGATAACTACAACTTTCTGTTCTTTGTGTACTTCTAATAATTTCAAATATTATTTTAAGGGGTTTCACACACAACGGAATATCATATCTCTGATTATTATTAATTTTGTGCGGTTGTGCCGCTACTATCGCTTCCAAAACTACATGCATTTTTTCTACCTTTTATATCTTGCCTCTACTGCTACCATCATCTTATCCATTTTAATTATCTATGTAATGCTGTTGGGAATTAACGCCAAATTGTTCGAATGGAACTCAATTTGGCATTAAGGTGATATCACACGTTTCATGTTATACAACACTTATTTTCAGAAAAAAAGCATAATTCTGATTTTCTAATGAAATTCAGATGTAAGGGACAATTCTAGGAGGTCACCATCCAAAATTTTGAGATTTTGAACCTGATCAGACTTTTTAGCCTTCCATTGATTGTAATGGACATACTCATTTCTTGGCTATATATTTTTTCAGCCCAAGATTTTCAAATGTAACTTCACATATGATTTCCTCATCATATTGTGCAAATTCTTATAGAAAGAAATCATTCAATGACCACGTCATATGTTGCAAAATCTGACTGAATGTGTAAATTATCGTGTGAAAAATTAAAAGTGCAATTCGAGTTATCTTTCTTTACTATGTGACCAAAGACAAAAGCATTCTAATTTATATAACCAACTTTTTTGAAATATCACAGCAGTGTTCCTTCACTCACAAAGATTTCAATATGTAAATAAATAGAGCCGAATGCAGATTTTGTGTGACAACACGACAGTATGTGCATATGTGTAATATATGATATTGCCATATGGGCAACTGTATTATACGTTTCTCTACATTCAAACACTTTACTTTACACCTGACTTATTCTGAATAGATACGACATATGTATGTAGGTAAAAAAGTTTTAACAAAATTTTCAAAAGAGTTCAATTGCAGCAAAAATTTGACTATCGTTGATCACTGTAGGCTTACCATTACTTTGCAAAGAAAAAAAAAACATTCGTATATACATACGAATAACACTCTGATATTACCCAACCACGGTCTTCCCGCATGGCGGGCAAGAGTTCTACCTCTGAGCTATTGATTTGACTTGCCGATTAAGCGATTATTACAAAACCAGAACATCAAGGCATTTTAAGTTACGAAAATCGGAAATCTTCAGCGTGGACATTTCTTAAAAATTCTCGTCTAAGAGAGGCTACTAAAACGCGTGTGATATCCCGTTAAACCCTAATTCATATAATCGTTTCAAAACAGTGGCAGCCGCCACAAAATTAAATGGCGACAGCAACATAATTATGTGGCGATCGCCAGATAATTATGTGACCACCACCAGATAAATAGCGTGTCGACCGCCACTCCTATCTAGTGGCGGCTACCACATAAATTTCTGTCGACCGCCACTTAAAGACAGACACAGGACCCAATTTTTTTTAATCTCTACACTGAAGAGTTCATTGAATCATATTAACGAGTTTCTGTTTTAACTTCGTTGATTGTTTCATTGTTATATACTTATGTGACAACTTTTCTGCTCATTTGATCAGTTCCTGAATAGCCGCGAAAAGTCGGGAGACTGTCTCTCACAATGACCTATGACCTTAGGCATGCTAATTTATCTTTTTTTATTTCGATCCATTTTTCATTCCTAAAGACATTTATTCATTTATTTATCTATTTATTTTTGGTGATAAATTGATGTTAATTATATCATCATATGATGTTATAAAGTGCAATATAAAAAAAATTATGTGTATGTACCATTTA
This sequence comes from Pinctada fucata, assembly GCA_028142955.1. Taxonomy (NCBI): domain Eukaryota; kingdom Metazoa; phylum Mollusca; class Bivalvia; order Pterioida; family Pteriidae; genus Pinctada; species Pinctada fucata. The sequence continues at coordinate 1,908,862 of AP027109.1, read as the reverse complement.
TGAAATGAAATTATGAATGAATGAATAAGTTCCATATTGCATTCACTTTCATGGTGGATCAAGAAAATAAATTCCGCGGAGGAGAGGGGAATCCCAAATTATCAGAAGGGGGGGGGGGAGTCCAGTCCTTGGTTTCGATCAAAAGTATAATTTTATGTTCAAACGGAAAAATTGGCATTTATTGCAAATTCCAGGCTAGCTTGCATAAACGTATAGATAAGTGAAGTATGTCTGTCTATTACATATGTGTAGACATGTACCCTATCAATTTTTTTTACATTTACTCTGAAATAATCAAATATTTTGGTATTTGCAGAAAAAGCCTCGTGGCAAAATTCCAATCAAACGCCACTTCTATATATACATAGTATATAATTGTCAGATACATACAGAAAGTCAAAGACCTCGGAAGCCCACTTCCTTTCCCTTTATTTTGGATAACATTTATCATAAATTACCTGACTGATACTATTTATTCGCAAAATAATGTATTTGGGTATTATTGCAAAAAAGAGAGCAAGAATGCATGTACTCATGTACAGATGCATTTACAAAGTGAAAAAGAAAGATAATTCCAAACACATTGCACTGCAGATATCGTCAAAACTTCAACATTTCTTGAAATTTACCTGGGAAAGGTACCATTTTCTTTTTTTTCAGTTTCTACGATAACATACTAAGGATATTCGGTTCTAATTTTGAAAAACAAATATACTGTAGAAATAATTTGAAAATGGATTTTGTACCTTTTGCCATTATTAGATAAGGGCAGAAATCAACGACTCTATAAGAGTAGAAAGTTGATAAAAGACAAAATGTATATTGACACTGTATCAAGTTCTATGGAATCTAAATATTTTTATTATTTAAAATGCCACTCAAAATTTGAGAGAAAAACAACAAGAATCGGATTTGCAGGGTCTGACCTTAATTTATCTGGCGGTTGCTAGATTATTATTTTGCGGTCGCTGGATAATTATGTGCTGACCGCAAGAATGTATCAGTCGCCGCTTCCTTATGTGGCGGTGCCACTTTAAAAATATGTGGTGACCGTCGCCTAAAGAAGTGGCTTCCGCCAGACAAGAACAAGCCAGACTTTCTTAGTTTTCCGGACTTTTTTTTCTGCGATAGGTTGAAATATCCAGCTGAAACTTGATACACAGCATGGTTTTTGAGTAGTGACAAAGCAGATTTACCTTTCGTCAAGTTTGACTTCTTTTTCGAGGAGTTATGCTCCTTGGTGACTTGAAAAAGTCAGTTATCTGCGATAGATGGAGATATTCAGGTGAAAGGGGTAGAGGCAAATTCGGCCGGTTTTTTTTTCCTATTTCAGCTATTTTCAAAAATTATTTTCTTTCCTTTTTTATCTTTCAAATAAGGGTAGAGATATTGTTGTGTATTGAAAATGAATTGAAAAAAGATATGATACATTAATATGAGTGTTATTTCCCGCCCAGATTGCCCTCTGCTATCGGAATTAGTAGCAAATTGAGAACAACTAGATTTCAATGTTTTAGTTTATAGTATATATAGAGCAAGCCCATGTACATTCAGAATATGAAAAGGATGGTCCCATACGAGTTTGAAACTGTTACATGCCCTTGCTCTGGGGCTTAAAACTGTAGGTATGTTTGTCCCTTGTCGAAAGTCTGAATTTCTAATGTGAGGACATATTGCTCAATGTTCAATCATTTTGCCCTAAAAGGTCGGGTTTTTTTTTTCGAGAAATCACATAAAATTTGTCCATTTTTGTTTAGAAGAAGCATAATGAATAAGAAAATAGAACATTTTTAGAAATTTTGATCGGGTCCAAAAATAGTCACATTTGCCCCTACCCCTTTGATACACAGCCTGGTTTTAAAAAGAATGCCTCTTTAGTTTTTTGTCAATTTTCCTGACTTTCTCTGCAACAAATAGAGATATTCAGGTGGAATTTGATACAAAGTTTAATATTGGATAGTGACAGTGCAAATTTGACTTTCGTCTTGCTTGACCCATTTTTCGAGGAGTGATGCCCCTTGATGACTTGCAAAATTCAGGGGGATTTCAGTTTTCTGGATTTTTTTTCTGCAACTAACATATATTCTATTCATATGAAATTTGATACACGGCTTAGTCTTGGATAGTGACAGAGCAAGTTTGACTTTCGTTACGTTTTCTACAGTACTGCAACCCGCTTGTTTTACAAATCTATCCTATCCTATCCACAATCCTACATCCACCTCCTATCCGCTCTATCCTGTCCAATGATAGGATAGGATAGTATAGGATAGGGTAGGATGGGGTAGGATGGGGTAGGATTGGATATGATCAGATTCTATCCACTTTCTACCCTACATCCTGTATTCTACATCATACCCTATCCGCCTTTTTCTCAAACAAGTTGGTTTGCAGGTCTATAGGAGTTATGCCCCCTTGGCGACTTGCAAAATTCTGTCGTTTTTTGTTTTTTGTTTTTTCCTTGCTCTTTTTTCTGCAACAAATGGAGATATTCAGGTGAAATGTGATACACACCTGCAAATGTTATTCTTGGATAGTGACAGAGGAAGTTTTACTTTCCTCATGTTTGACCCATTTTCGAGGACTTTTGCCCTTTGATGACATACAAAATTCATGACTTGGAAAATTCTTTTGCTCTGCAACGAATAGAAATATTCCGGTGAAATTTGATATGTTCCTTCGTCTTGGATAGTTTCAGAGTAAGTTTGGGTCACGCATGACCTTTTCGAGGAGTTGTGCCCCTTGATACAAAAAAAGTTTTCTTGACTTCTTTCTGCAACACATAGAGTTTGATAGATAGCTTGACTTTGTCTGGCTTGAATTTCCCCTGGCTGAATTTCCCATAGCTTGACGGTGATGTTCCAAGACTACCGTCATACGCATTTATAGCAGCTCATCTGGTACGCTAGAGCAAGTACTGATATTCTGGATTTCCACAGTAATTTACAAATTACCAAGAATCTTTTAGGACAAGGATTCCGCTTCCATAAAGTAGTTAAGACTTTCTGGAAATTTTACAAAAGTTACAGTCAACTTCTTTTAAAATTCGGATCTAAACACGCAACAGAGTCGTTACTTTGGGTATTACTTAACCTGTCTTTTATTGTGATATGATAAAGAAAATTAGAAGGATCAAAGGTAGACAGTATAGCCATCGAAAATGCGACAGACTCATCAAACGCCTTTTATACCGTGGATATATATGATCCCAATATCACCAGACGGACAATAGGCTTGATACTTGATCCATCTATAGTCATCTACAGTACCAGTGCATTCTTGAGACTTGCACTCTGACTGACTATAAAGACGGAACTCCATGACGGGCCCTGTCCAGACCTCTTAAGAGAAGACAGGGCCCCGACCACCTGTCCTCTCTGAATATCAGTCTGACTCCTCGGGTGATTATGAGCTCGCTACAGACGGCGGCGCACGGACTGTATAACGTATGCCCTCTTTTTATACCCATTTACATATTCATCTGTGTTGTTGGGCCCCTGCGTTCTGCGGTCTTGTTTGTGTGTGGTTATCTGACAGTGAGGAGGTTGTTTTACACCACACTTGTACGTTCTACGAGACCTCTGGGTAATTAGAGAAGTGTGAGCACGTAATCTAGGATAACCACACCATTTGCTACTTGCGTGGCAAATGACCGTCCAAAGTCTGCACTGGTTACCCATTGGTCTCGTAGTCTTTTGTGTTTCATGTTAATAAGTTGTTTGTCTCTTTTCCGTCTCTTGGTATGCTCGTCTTTAGTGTTTTCGCATCGGGTGATTTCGTGTTTTACTGTTGCTGTTGCAACAGGGTCTTGTTTGGAGATCACCTCCCTTCTTCTGGATAGTTTATACATGAATTCAAAAACTCTCCATCTAAATCATTTTTTTAACTGTCAGTGTAATATTGGTCGTTTTTCAGATTCCAACAGATATCTTTATATACACCATGATATATAAGATTGTAGTATTCATCTGGGAAATGGTTTTAAAAAGTGATATGAACTTTTGTTAAGGTCCACCTCAATATTATCATACATAAATCAATTGAGTACATGTGTATTTTCCCCATATCTTCGAATGTTAAATAAGTATTATTTTCTTATTCAATATTGAACGCCAAAAGTTTTGAATGTTGAATAAGTAACCAACTTCATTAGATTGCTTACTTATTCAATATTGAACACTAAAATGGTTGATATGTTGAATAAGTAACCAACTTCATTAGATTGTTTACTTATTCAATATTGAACGCTAAAATGTTTGAATGTTGAATAAGTAATCAACATCATTTTTTATTTACTTATTCAACATTGAACGCTAAAATGTTTGAATGTTGAATAAGTAACCAACTTCATTTTTCATTTACTTATTCAATATTGAACGCTGCAATGTTGAATAAGTAACGTACTTCCGGCTATCCATCAAGTTCCAGACTCATGCCTTGTATATAAATTTGAAAGATTTGCAGCACTTGAAGTAAATCATTTTGAAATAGAATTCGGAATGCACCAGTGTACATTCTGACAAAATCCCACTCTTAGCTACATACATCTTACAATCTGAAAATTTATTTGCTCTTAAATGATGCTATTGAATTTGAGGACGTTTGACATTTGGCTCAATTAATTAATAGATTTGTGACGTGATGAATTCATACAATAAGCCATTCCAATATAAACATGTTAACATCTAGATTATGACAAATATGGATAAATACAAAATCAGGATAAAACATTAAATGATGCTTTTGAATTTGAAGACTTTTAACATTAAAGAAGACCATGACAATAATCTCAACAACACTCTTAAAAGAGCACAACATTAAGCATCGACGGACCCCAAACAAGCTAGAGGTTGGATCAGGTGCCCGGGAGCATCAACTTTTTGACAAGCCGCATCCGCCGTCGATGTTCACGCACGAAAATGAAAGCATTATCTAAAAAACATGAACCGTCTGATGTTATGTCTATATAGAAAGTACAATGGCGACAATATCAGGGAACAATATTGAAAACACTTACTGTCAAGCCCCTCGAAGGGAATTTTGTTACGAGCTCCACACGGCAAAGGGCATAAGTGTGACACAAATTAGTTAAAGTAGATCCTGACGATAATCCCAACAGCACTCACAATAGAGCACAAAATTGAGCATCGACGGACCCCCAGCAAGCTAAATATGGGATCAGGTGCCCGGGAGGAGTAAGCATCCCCTATTGACTAGCCGAACCCGCCGTCGATGAGGTAAAGGAACGGAAATGAAAAAGTATATTTCAAACTTTTTTGAGAATAGAATAGGTTCACTTGGGTAGAAGGAATTTCCTGCTTATTAGCAAGACTGCTTGTGGTGGAAAAATCAAAGCTAATGAATGAAAGTTTCAAGTTCGGTATTTTTTTATTGTTCGAAGGAGCGGATAAGATAAAGCGTTAAATCTGCCCTGAAAAAGTGAAATTTTCAAAATAGAACATTCTTTTACAACATTGATGCCAGTTCATGGTTTCATCATAATCAGCAGTTGGATCAGATTTATCGTCTATAGTTTTCCTTTATTTTGGGACAAAATAGGTTTTTTTTATAGAAATCAATCGAATTATTACTAATACACATCATTCGACAAAGTGGGGTTCTGTGGCAAGGGTGGAAACGATGACACAGAGACGAAAAACTGAACTAAGGAAAAGTAGGGGCGTTTTATGAATCTGTGTTTTAAGTCATAATATAAGCAATGTTTCATTTTCCCTTTTAAAGTCATTTATTTATTTAGTCTAAACATGTTCACATGAAATACTTAAGAATTTGGAATGAAATAAACAAGGGCATGCAGATTTTTTTATACAGTGTGTATTTTGCGATAAAATGCCTACTTTGTAGCCAATAAGTACAAGATACAAGCGTATTTCAGATGTAAGATTTTAAAATTTATGGATACATGTAAATGCACTGACCCATTTCAACCAACAACGAAAGACATTCCAGAATTTGGATAAAAAATAAGGAGGCGACCCACTTTGATTGTCAGATATCTCCAAAAATACCACAGTTTTCATGAAATAAAAAGACAGCAAATCTTCAACAGGAATTATTTTCTTAAAACTTTATTCAAAAACACTTTCAAAAGTCCGTAACAAAGCAACTGACACTGATTCATGGAATGTATCAATTTCTTATCTGCAAGTGAGAATGATATAATTCTCCCTTGTAGATCCGTCAAATCGCTACATTGTTGTTGTTTACTACTGATAGGACCCAAGAGGCATTCATCTTTACATATCTGATTTAAAGTATCATATGATGGCCAGTCTCCATCAAACCAAGATTACTGACTGTTTGACAAGGACAGTGACATAGTGATGATTTTGTAGACATGGATGATTCTCTGACCTGTTTGCTACTCTACTCTAATAGACATAATTACCTCTCCTCACTAAGTAGTCTATCGAGATTTCATCGTTCAAATCATATTTCAAACATCTGATGAGCGCAAATCCCGATGGAACATGTGCAGTTTCCATGGTTATTACTGTATGAGTCTTGTGCCTTGGTTCTATAAGATCTTAAATTTATTTAGAACAGCAGCATTTTTACTGATGTACATTATATCATAATCTGACGATTCGAAATGAAATGCCTCCATTCTGCTTCCGCTTAAAACTTAAAATAAGTCTCCATGTATAAAACAGTTACAAATATCAAATCCTGCCTCCGTAGGTCCTACATTGTCACTCACTTGGGGTTTTACTGTAGGTGCTGCAACCTGGTTTTGCTGGAGATAAATCTGCATACATGATGACTGCCATTTAGCATTGTCTTTACATTCTATGATATCGAAGTGTATACGGGTTTTCACCATTCGATGTACATTTCATATAGCGTATCGCGTGTATTCCACTGATTTAATCTATCAAACACAGTTGTCCACATCGACTCGGATAATTTACATTTAGTGTCGTCAATGACATAATCACAAGGATTAATTTTCGCAATCATTATATCATTTTAGTTCTCTGTCAGCTTTTCCCAGAGTTTAAACACAGTTTCCACCCCATATGTCTGTCGGATAAGGTCAAATTCCTATATTACCGATGGACATAGTTATTTTCAAGATATTGTCTGTTATCCGATTTTTGCCTTGTTATTTTAGATATTTGCCCGAATTTTGGTACATGAATACGAGTACATCGTAGTAAGTTGCGGATCAATAAATTTTCCATCGCTTTCTTTTTTCTCTGTAATCGCAGATATTTACGTGTTTTGTGTTTAGGTATGTAAATACGTGCAAGTGTGGTGCAGTTCAAGTAAGAGTCTTATTTCACATTATGTTACGTATTTGTATAAGAGTTGTGCATTGATTATTTCCTATTTTTCTATCCTCTTTGATTTTGTAAAACATTTTAAAAGAAGGGAGGAGATCTCCAACAAGACATCGTTACATCAAAACACCAAATCACCCGATACAAAAACACAAAAGACGAGTATAGCAAGAGACGGAAAAGAGACACACGACATGTTAACATCAAACACAAAAGACTACACATAAACCGACGAACTAGAATAGTAGAAAATGAAATCTAGATCATTTTGAATAGGTTTGGTTCTTATGTCTTATAGGCTAGTTGTCATCATTCCTTCTTATTTGTACTTCCCAAATGGAACAATATCTACTAAGAGATTGTAAGGTCAAGGATTCGTGCCGTCAAAACTTAAGTCAGAATTTGGTACTCTTTTCTTTTTCGGGTCAAAGGTATCTTAAACGCGAGATGAATACTAAGTACTCAAAGGGCCAAACAGGCTTTTGAACAAGTTCTAATATTCAAAGATGAGCAGATTCCAGCTCAATACTAAGGTCGGAATTCGAATAACGTCATCGTTGCTATGCATTTTGTTAATGGCGTGGCGGCCAGATTTGTTTACATAGCAATCGAAAGGAGCGGCGTAGGAATAATTGACGTCAATATTCAGATACCCTCTGAGTTTACCGTAGTGATCTCGAGAAGTGAGTTCTAAAAATACCCATTCGGGCAAGGTCATATTGAGAGCAGTGTGAACCTATGACGTTATGATGCAAGACGCTTATAGTATATCATGTAGAGTATAGAAACTTGGTGTTTTTCCTGTCACAATATATGAAAACAGGATGTAGATAAAGTATAGATATCATCTTCCCTCCTCATGTAATATCAGATTATCATGAAGTCTAGATTCAAAACTAGGATATTATCATGACAAGATCCGCATTTATTCTCGGATCTATTGCTTTGTTTTTGAAACAGGATAAATATGAGTACTTGGAGTTTGAACAAATCTTCACCTAGTATTACTCAAATAACACACAGGTGCTTATTTCTGGGGCCTCTACGTTTCGCGGTATTGTTTGTGTGATGCAATCTTACAATGAGGAGGTTGTTTTACACCCCAATCGTACGTTCTTCGAGACCTCTGGGTATTTGGAGAAGTGAGAGGGTTGTGCGCACGTAATCCAGGATAACCACACCATTTGCTACTTGCGTGACAAATGGCCGTCCAAAGTCGGCAACGGTTGCCCATTGGTCTCGTCGGTTTATGTGTAGTCTTTTGTGTTTGTTAACATGTCGTGTGTCTCTTTTCCGTCTCTACTCGTCTTTTGTGTTTTTGCATCGGGTGTTTTGGTGTTTTGCTGTTAATGCTGCAACGGGGTCTTGTTGGAGATCTCCTCCCTTCTTTTACTCCTCCAAGGCACCTGGTCACATCCCCTAGCTTACTAGGGGTCCGTCGATGCTCAATTTGGTGCTCTATTGAGAGTGCTGTTGAGATTATTGTCAGGATCTTCTTTAACTCAAAGAGCCAAAAGAGAGTATAAGGGCAACATATATCTTCAGCTGCCATCAATTTTAAAGATAAATAGGGTTCATCCTTTTCTTTTCGGAGCATGCTGCAAACTTGACTGTTTTAAAATGATGCTAGGAATTTGAATATGTTTCATATGTACCACTAGGTATTTGTCACTGTTGGTGGACCTGAAGTCCCCGAGGGCACATCTAGCCAAGTCTGATCAACTATGCAATTGTAGAAGGTTTGAATGATGCATGTTTGATTTTTTTAACATCTCTGTTGTTTAAAGATATTGAAACATCTACCCCTAATTTATCTTGATCTGCTACCTTTGATCTTAAAAATCAAATGAAATTCAGTCTCTCAATGTAGGGACTATTGGTCGAAAATTTGTTGATCCAGACAGGCATGTCTTTGCTAATCAATCCTGATATATGGTACTATCATTGTTTCCGTCTGTATGATGATGTGGATGTATTCCTTGATGCCAAAAAAATGAAATCTGGAAATTTCCAAGCCAATACGATTTCTTCATACGACTTCTCTAATATGTACACCACACTTCCTCATGACAAAATTAATGATCGATTATCTAATCTCATTAAATGGTGTTTTGATCGAGAGCGAAAAACTTACATTTCTACATCTGAATCGAAGGGTTTCTTTTCCTCGACAGACTACAAATCATACAAATCATGGACATGTAGTGACCTGTGTAATGCCTTGTCCTTCCTCTTGGACAATATTTATGTTAGATTTGGTGAGGATCTATACAAGCAGGTTGTAGGAATTCCTATGGGTACTAACTGTGCGCCTCTTGTTGCAGATTTATTTTTATACACTTATGAAAAAGAATTTATCCAAAATCTTCAAAAGCAAAGAAAATTTGATGAGCTGAAATGTTCCAATAATACTTCTAGGTATCTGGATGATATTCTAACCATTGACAATCCTGCTTTTGAATTATATAAGAATGAAATTTATCCACAAGAATTAACCCTTAACAAGGCAAACCTTTCAAATACAGAAGCACCCTTTTTTGACCTAAATATCAAAATTCTAAACGGAAAGATTCACACAAGTGTATATGAAAAAAGGGATGATTTTGGATTCAACATAGTAAATTTCCCTTGGCTTGACGGTGATGTTCCAAGATTACCGTCATACGGCATTTACATATCACAGCTCATCCGGTACGCTAGAGCATCTACTGATATTTTGGATTTTCACAGTAGAAATTTACAAATTACCAAAAAACTTTTAGGTCAAGGTTTCCGCTTTCATAAACAAGTTAAGACATTTTGGAAATTTTACAAAAATTACAGTCAACTTCTTTTAAAATTCGGATCTATACATGCAACAGAGTATATTACTATGGGTATTACACAACCTGTCTTTTATGGTGATATGATAAACAAAATAAAAAGGATCAAAGGTAGACAGCATAGCCATCGAAAATGCGTCAGAATCATCAAACGCCTTTATACCGTGGATATGATCCTAATGTCACCAGACGGACACTAGGCTTGGTACTTGACAAATCTACAGTCTTGTACAAGCGCATCCTTGAGACTTGCACTCTGACTGACTGTGACGACGGGACTCCATTACGGGCCCTGTCCAAACCTCTTTAGATAAGACAGGGCCCCGACCACCTGTCCTCTCTGAATGTCAGTCGGACTCCTCGGGTGATTACATACATGAGCTCGCTACAGCCGGCAGAGCACGGACTGTATTACGCATGCCCTCTTTTTATATCCATTTACATATTCATCTGTGTCTCTGGGGCCTCTGCGTTTTGTGGTCTGGTTTGTGTGATGTCATCTTACAGTGAGGAGGTTGTTTTACACCACAATTGTACGTTCTTCGAGACCTCTTGGTAATTGGAGAAGTGAGAGGGTTGTGCGCACGTAATCCAGGATAACCACACCATTTGCTACTTGCGTGACAGATGGCCGTCCAAAGTCGGCACCGGTTACCCATTGGTCTCGTCGGTTTATGTGTAGTCTTTTGTGTTTGATGTTTACATGTCGTGTGTCTCTTTTCTGTCTCGTGCTGTACTCGTCTTTTGTGTTTTTGCATCGGGTGTTTTGGTGTTTTACTGTTGATGCTGCAACGGGGTCTTGTTGGAGATCTCCTCCCTTCTTTCCAATATCATTTGCAAAGGAGATCCCCTCCATTCTTTTGCAATCACTGTTTGGTACGTGATATTATTAACATAATTGGCCTTGCATTTGTATAAACATATCAGATCCTCCTTTCCAGAATGATCAGTGACAAGGATGTATGACAAAATATATGATTTTGGATTTAACATAGTAAATTTCCCCTGGCTTGACGGTGATGTTCCTAGATTACCGTCCTATGGTATCTACATTTTACAGCTCATCCGGTATGCTAGAGTATGTACTGATGTTTTAGATTTTCGAAGTAGAAATTTACAAATTACCAAGAAACTTATAGGTCAAGGTTTTCGCTTTCACAAACAAGTGAAGACTTTCTGGAAATTTTACCAAAATTATAGTCAAATTCTTTTGAAATTCGGACCAATACAAGCAACAGAGTATATTACTTTGAGTATTAACCACCTGGTCAACAGTAATATAAGGATAAGTAGTTCCGTCAAACCTAATACTGTAAATTCACTGTTCTCCATGTTGAAAAATAATCCGTCATCTAATCATGTAAAGTAATGCCCGGAAGAAAAACGTTCCTTGAATATTCATCATGTTTTGTCGACGGTTGACAGGGTGACAGTTGACAATTCTGAAGATGATAATGTAAGTGTCAACGGTTGACAGGTCGGCAGTTGACAATTATCCAGAAAAAAGTTCAATAAAGCTTTCGTTCATTGTCAACTGTCGATCTGTCAACCGTGGCCATTCAATTCTACAAACATTGTAAACTGTCGACCTGTCAACCGTCGACCTGCAATACTAAATTCATTTTCAACTTTCGACCGTCGAAATTAAATGCTACAACTATTGTCAACTGTCAACCTGTCAACCGTCGACGCTAAATGCTAGTCACTGTCAACTTTCGACTGTCGACCCTTAATGCTACAATGATTGTTTAATGTCGACCTGTCAACCGTCGACATTCAATTATACAATCATTGTCAACTGTCGACCTGTCAACCGTCGACATTCATTACTACAATCATTGTCAACTGTCGACCTGTCAACCGTCGACATTCATTACTACAATCTTTGTAAACTGTCGACCTGTCAACCGTCGACATTCAATACTACAATAATTGTCAACTGTCGTTCTGTCAACCGTCGACCTTCAATTCTACAATCATTGTCAACTGTCGACCTGTCAACCGTCGACATTCAATTCTACAATCATTGTCAACTGTCGACCTGTCAACCGTCGACATTCATTACTAAAATCATTGTCAACTGTCGACCTGTCAACCGTCGACATTAAATACTACAATCATTGTCAACTGTCGACTTGTCAACCGTCGACATTCAATACTATAATCATTGTGAACTGTCGTTCTGTCAACCGTCGACATTCAATTCTACAATCATTGTCAACTGTCGACCTGTCAACCGTCGACATTTATAACTACAATCATCGTAAACTGTCGTTCTGTCAACCGTCGACCTTTAATGCTACAATCAATGTCAACTGCCGACCTGTCAACCATCGACCTTCAATACTACAATTATATTGTCAGCTGCCTACCGTCGACCTGTCAACCGTCACTTACTTACTACAATTGTTTTCCAAAATTATCTTTAAAACTGTATACGTAACGTACTTTAAGGGGCGTAAGAATACAAGGTAAATAATATATATTTTTTAGCGGCGCATGAAAATGTCACCGGAATTACTTATCTTTATATTACTGTAACATACTTTAAGGGGCGTAAGAATACAAGGTAAATAATACTTATTTTGATAGGGTGCATGAATGACAAATATGGACAATGACCATATCCCTATGTACAGCACAAAATCGATAATTCAAAAAATTAGAAACCGAAGGCATACAAAATCAGGATAAAACAGGAACCAAAGCAAATAAACAAAAACCTCCACCACATGAAAAGAAGAGAACTCCCGATATGGGAGTGAGACCAGAGACCAGGTGAGACCAAAACTATTCCGGAACTACTCATCCGTATATAACTATAACTGCATTTTATAATCAACAAAACAAGAAGGGTCAAAGAAAGACAACATAACCATCGAAAATGCGTCAGAATCATCAATCGCCTTTTATACCGTGGATATGATCCTAATGTCACCCGACGGACACTAGGCTTGGCACTTGACCAATATACAGTCTTGTACCAGCGCAAATAGAAGAAGATCTCGCAAATAAACATCAAAGTTATTCAGTCTCAAAGCCGAGAAGGCAAGGCCAAATCCTGAGAATTCCCATCGGAACGGTTGCGAAGCCCGGAATTGGTGCAAAACAAGCTCCTCGCTGTAAAATATCAACACAAAAATTACAGCATAACGCTAGTGCCCAAAATTACAAAGATGACAAACCAAAAAAAAAAAAAAAAGGAAAACAAAAGGGACAAGGAAAACACAAAAGTCTACACATAACTAAAACTGGTCCTTTGAGATTCAAACCTCTGTCAGTTAATCATGATTGATATTATTTGATTTTCTAACCATTTTACTAAAGCATGAAGTCAACAAAGAGAGAGAGGAAGCTTTCATTGATGGTGCACTAGACTATGCTCAAGTTTCCCCTCCTGATACGCCCCCTCCTACAGACAGCCAATCAGATTCATCGTACTCACCTGTAGGCAGAGTTAACCTATCCCCCAAATATCACTTCAGATTGGAGCCATTTACCAGATCTTTATTTATAGAACTATTCTGCATGTTGAAAAACAAACTTGCCGGCAAAGTATTTCCTTTATGTATGTAAATTTGTTAGAGCTGACTATCAATTAAACATTCATGTAAATCTACGTGCAATTTTCATTTATTTGATCAAATCAAAGTATGTTTACCTTATTTACTTCTCATGAATAATCTTAGTTCAAGGGGTGTTCACCTAGAGAAACAGATTCTAGGTTCACGAGATTCGCGTAGACAAAACCCCTCGTCCATCGAGCATGATGTTCTCGCATATAATTTGACGACATAAGAGGATCGATCTTGAATAGTAATTAATTCTCAAATACTTAATGTTACTGTTAGGAAGAAGGCATGGATAAATAAGCCTTAAAATACAATAATTCAATGTAGTTGACAATTTCTTCTTTTCTTTCCAGATTCACTCTGCTTTAATGGAGGAATTAATGACATTGATTCTTGCGAGATCGACACGAGAGCACTACAGGACAACTCGACCTACCGTACTTTTCGATCCGATTTTGTAAATAAAATCGTAATTCGTCATCATTTGCAATAAAACACGAACAATAGCATGATTTTTCTGTTTTATTTTAATTAGCTATGTATAAAATGAATAGCAGCCATATAAAATAATAGAGCTTCATACAATTTTTACATGTAACAGAGAGAGATTTAAAATGAGGGGTTGTATCAAAATTCAGAATGGATGGTTAAGATGGCAATGAACAATGTGCCACATGCCACAAGTCAAGGTCAAAAAGTATTCTGACTTCAAAACTAAACTATAGGAAACATGTGTTCCACGTATAGGATTGCTAATACTCTGTATTTTAAATCCTTTAGTTTTTTTTTCGAATTCACAATTGCATGTGGCACATCTTAACCATCCATTCTGAATTTTGATACAACCCCTCATTTTAAATGTCTCTCTGTTTCATGTAAAACTTTATGAAGCTCTATTTTTTTTATAAGAATATATAACCTTTTAGTTGGAATTCCTTGTCGACAGCGTTGACAATTTTTTTACGTAAATTCGTATAATATATCCAGAAGATATCTTTGCAAATATGTATTATGTTGTAATTATATCAAATTCTCCCGTTTTGTCTAGTGTTTTCACGAATGGGTGGTAAACATGTAAATATTCACCCAGAAAAAAATTCAGCAACACCCCGATATTTCGGAGTCCTTACAATTTTTTAAAATGTTAGTACTGAGATTTTTTTTGTAAAATATATCAAATACAAATTCTTTTGTATATTACACCTTTTGTTAACATATAACACTAAAATGATATCGAAATTGAAACATTTGGTTTGGATAGAGCATCAAATGAAAAGAAGGTATTCTTGAAGGAAAATAATGTAGAATAAAGTTTGAAGAGAAGTATTGAAAATTTAAGGTAACAGATACTTGAATAAGAGGTAAACCAGATAAGGCTCAAGATTCACAAAAAAAATATTATCTTCTTTCTGTCGACTTCCTGTTGAGGTTTATCCCAATTTTCCTATTTCAATCGCCCTTGTTAATAAATTGACGATAATTTCCGTTAAAGACATCTGTTGCTCATATTTGCTCTATATTCCATGTTCACCGATGTTAGTGATGACAATCAGCTAAATTATGCCGCAATTTGGTCGAACGGGATCTACATCCGGTTTTTAATTTTGACAAGAAAAGAGAATCTTTACGATTCGATGGATTCATCTCTTAACCGGAAGTGACAATTTGGCAGGTGGTTGTTCTACATGAAGATTGATATTGGTCGAACTAGGGTTGAATAATTCGAGGAATTCGAGGAAATAGTGGTCAAAAAAGTGTTATCTTAAAAAAGATTCGAGGAAATAGTGGTAAAGAAAAAATTCGAGGAAATAAAAAAAAATCGAGGAAATTAAAAAAAATCGAGGAAATTAAAAAACATTCGAGGAAATAGAAAAAAAATCGAGGAAATAGTGGTCACAAAAGTGTTCTCTTAAAAACAAATTCGAGGAAATAATGGTAAAATAAAATTCGAGGAAATCAAGAAAATTCGGGGAAATTAAGAAAAATCGAGGAAATGAAAAAACATTCGAGGAAATAGAAAAAAAAAATCGAGGAAATTGAGGAAATAGTGGTCACAAAAGTGTTATATTAAAGAAAATACAGAAAAAGCATCCATTAAGATGCCTGAGGCTCAGGCGAACGAGACTATAAACCCTACCTTTACTTTTAAAGATATCGATCGTTGTCAAACTTTATTTATTTGATTAAAACGATAGTAATGGTCCCACCTGTAGCTTGCTAGGGGTCTATCGATGCTCAATTTGGTGCTCTATTGTGAGTGTTGTTGACATTATCGTCAGGATCTTCTTTAACTCATAAAATATACTTCCCTGACATTGTCGCCATAGCACTTTCTATAAAGACATAACGTCAGACAGTGCATGAATTTTATATATTTTCATTCCCATGCTTCATAAACATCGACAGCGGGTGCGGCTAGCCAACAGGGGGTGCTTACTCCTCCCGGGCACCTGGTCCCACCTCTAGCTTGCTAGGGGTCCATCGATGTTTAATTTTGTGCTCTATTGTGAGTGCCGTTGAGATTATCGTCAGGATCTTCTTTAACTCATTATGAAAATACAACCCCAAATAATCTTATTCATGGTCTTAATGTTTGTCTGATAATGAAATTTAGTTCTAATTAATGGTACGTAGGCACTTAACTTTACTTCGGGTTTCATGAACGCGCTTTTTGACACAATATTTTTTTCAAAGAAATTTATTCAAAATTCTTAAGAGATAATTCACATTATCAGCATTTTTAATACATATTCAATTTTGAATTTCATCAGATTTAAAATTTGATTCATTGCAACCATACTGAACAGCGAATTCTACAAGATTGATTAATTCCATGAACTTAATGTCTAACTTGAAATGTTTAAAATCATACCCGTCCCCATTTCGATCACGATTTAAAATAAGTTGCAAAATTTTAAAAATTATTTTAAATAAAGAAATATTGTCTTCGACAAAGGTCAGATCTATATCATGACAAAGATGGATACTGACCATATCCCTGTATACAGCGAAAAATCGACAATGAGTTAAAGAAGATCTTGACGATAATCTCAACAGCACTCACAATAGAGTACAAAATTAAGCATCGACGGACCCCTAGCAAACTAAAGGTGGGACCAGGTGCCCGAGAGGAGTAAGCATCCCCTGTTGGCTAGGCGCACCGGCCGTCGATGTTCAAGCACGAAAATGAAAATATATAAAATACATGCACTGTCTATGGTTCTGTCTATATAGAAAGTGCTATGGCGACAATGTCAGGGAAAAATATTCAAAACACTTACTGTCAAACCCCTCGCGGGGAACTTTTTTACGAGCTCCACACGGCAAAGGGCCTAAGTGTGACACAAATGAGTTAAAGAATATCCTGACGATAATCTCAACAGCACTCACATAAGAGCACCAAATAGAGCATCGACGGACCCCTAGCAAGATAGAGATGGGACCAGGTGCCCGGGAGGAGTAAGCATCCCCTGTTGGCTAGCCGCATCCGCCGTCGATGTTTAAGCACGAAAATGAAAACAATATCTCAAATTCATGCACTCTCTAACGTTATGTCTATATAGAAAGTGCTATGGCGACAATGTCAGGGAAATATAATCAAAACACTTACTGTCAAACCCCTCGCGGGAAACTTTTTTAACAGCTTTACACGACAAAGGGCATAGATGTGACACAAATTAGTTAAAGAAGATCCTGACGATAATCTCAACAGCACTCACAATAGA
The DNA here is from genome assembly GCA_028142955.1 of Pinctada fucata. Classification (NCBI taxonomy): domain Eukaryota; kingdom Metazoa; phylum Mollusca; class Bivalvia; order Pterioida; family Pteriidae; genus Pinctada; species Pinctada fucata. The sequence goes on along the minus strand of AP027109.1, from coordinate 1,891,439 downwards.
GTACAAAATTAAGCATCGACGGACCCCTAGCAAGCTAGAGGTGGGACCAGGTGCCCGGGAGGAGTAAGCATCCCCTGTTGGCTAGCCGCACCGGCCGTCGATGTTTAAGCTAGAAAATGAAAATATATAAAATATATGCACTGCCTATGGTTCTGTCTATATAGAAAGTGCTATGGCGAGAATGTCAGGGAAGTATATTCAAAACACTTACTGTCAAACCCCTCGCGGAGAACTTTTTTACGAGCTCCAAACGGCAAAGGGCATAAGTGTGACACAAATGAGTTAAAGAATATCCTGACGAAAATCTCAACAGCACTCACATTAGAGCACCAAATTGAGCATCGATGGACCCCTAGCAAGCCAGAGGTGGGACAAGGTGCCCGGGAGGAGTAAGCATTCCCTGTTGGCTAGCCGCATCCGCCGTCGATGTTTAAGCACGAAAATGAAAACAATATCTAAAATTCATGCACTCTCTGACATTATGTCTATATAGAAAGTGCTATGGCGACAATGTCAGTTGGCGAAATTATGATACTTAATTTTCAAATATTCTTTTTATCAAATCAGCATTTTGCATTAAAACAATTTCGCGGTTGCTTAAATTTCGTCTGGTGTATAGTAGGGCTCTCATGCCGAGCAGTTCGAATGGCCAATCTCTAGATCTTCGCCACTGTGACACATTGAACGGGAAAAGTGACTAAGAAAATTGAAATAATTTAGAAACTTCTACGAACACTATGTGAGGTGACAAGAACGTGAAAGTTTATTGGTTAAAAACCAAAAGTGCATTGAAATATGCTTGCTTTACGCTAATATCTTACCAATCTACCTTGATAGATCATTTTATTTTATAATCATTGGCGAAAAACGAAAAACCGAAATTTAGTATCGCCCTTTCTATATAAGAAATAAGAAATCCCTATTTTTTGAATGAGTATTCCTTTCCTTACGCTATGGTAAAATGGTTAAATATTAAACGTCTTTTAATTCAATAGCATCATTTAAAACCTGATAAATTTTAAGCATGGACCAGACATGCACGTTTCGGGTACTAAACCCTCGTCAGTGATCCTTAGTCTAAACAATGTAATATGGCCAAAAAGAATGAAAATTGTGTCCAAAAATTCTCAAAAGACGTAGCAGAATGTGTGGGATATGATGCTACATGACCCACGTATTAGAAATTTCAAGAAATTTTGTAACAGAAAATTTCAAATGCGTTGAAGAGACAGACGATCAACCAAGTTGATCAAACTTGGCTACATGTGCCCTCGGGGACTCTTGGTCCACCAGCAGTGACACTCACCAAGTAGTTCAAATATTAAACGTCTTTTAATTCAATAGCATCATTTAAAACCTGATAAATTTTAAGCATGGACCAGACATGCACGTTTCGGGTACTAAACCCTCGTCAGTGATCCTTAGTCTAAACAATGTAATATGGCCAAAAAGTAGGAAAATTGTGTTCAAAAATTACCAAAAGACGGAGCAGAATGAGTGGGATATGATGCTACAGGACCCACGTTTTAGAAATTTCAAGAAATTTTGTAACAGAAAATTTCAAATGCGTTGAAGAGACAGACGATCAACCAAGTTGTTCAAACTTGGCTACATGTGCCCTCGGGGACTCTTGGTCCACCAGCAGTGACACTCACCAAGTAGTTCAAATATTAAACGTCTTTTAATTCAATAGCATCATTTTAAAAAACCTGATAAATTTTAAACATGGACCAGACATGCACGTTTCGGGTACTAAACCCTCGTCAGTGATCCTTAGTCTAAACAATGTAATATGGCCAAAAAGTAGGAACATTGTGTCCAAAAATTACCGAAAGACGTAACAGAATGTGTGGGATATGATGCTACAGGACCCACGTTTTAGAAATTTCAAGAAATTTTGTAACAGAAAATTTCAAATGCGTTTAAGAGACAGACGATCAACCAAGTTGATCGAACTTGGCTACATGTGCCCTCGGGGACTCTTAGTCTAAACAATGTAATATGGCCAAAAGGTATGAAAATTGTGTCCAAAAATTACCAAAAGACGTAGCAGAATATGTGGGATATGATGCTACAGGACCCATGTTTTAGAAATTTCAAGAAATTTTGTAACAGAAAATTTCAAATGCGTTGAAGAGACAGACGATCAACCAAGTTGATCGAACTTGGCTACATGTGCCCTCGGGGACTCTTGGTCCAACAGCAGTGACACTCACCATGTAGTTCAAATATCAAACGTCTCTTAATTAATAGCATCATTTAAAACCTGATAAATTTTAAGCATGGACCAGATATGCACGTCTCGGGTACTAAACCCTCGTCAGTGATCCTTAGTCTTAACAATGTAATATGGCCAAAAAGTAGGAAAATTTTGTCCAAAAACTACCAAAAGACGTAGCAGAATGAGTGGGATATGATGCTACAGGACCCACGTTTTAGAAATTTCAAGAAATTTTGTAACAGAAAATTCAAATGCGTTGAAGAGACAGACGATCAACCAAGTTGATCAAACTTGGCTACATGTGCCCTCGGGGACTCTTGGTCCACCAGCAGTGACACTCACCAAGTAGTTCAAATATTAAACGTCTTTTAATTCAATAGCATCATTTTAAAAAACCTGATAAATTTTAAGCATGGACCAGACATGCACGTTTCGGGTACTTAACCCTCGTCAGTGATCCTTAGTCTAAACAATGTAATATGGCCAAAAGGTATGAAAATTGTGTCCAAAAATTACCAAAAGACGTAGCAGAATATGTGGGATATGATGGTAGAGGACCCATGTTTTAGAAATTTCAAGAAATTTTGTAACAGAAAATTTCAAATGCGTTGGATAGACAGACGATCAACCAAGTTGATCGAACTTGGCTACATGTGCCCTCGGGGACTCTTGGTCCAACAGCAGTGACACTCACCAAGTAGTTCAAATATTAAACGTCTCTTAATTCAATAGCATTATTTAAAACCTGATAAATTTTAAGCATGGACCAGACATGCACGTTTTGGGTAATAAACCCTCGTCAGTGATCCTTAGTCTAAACAATGTAATATGGCCAAAAAATAGGAAATTTGTGTCCAAAAATTACCAAAAGACGTAGCAGAATGAGTGGGATATGATGCTACAGGACTCACGTTTTAGAAATTTCAAGAAATTTTGTAACAGAAAATTTCAAATGCGTTGAAGAGACAGACGATCAACCAAGTTAATCGAACTTGGCTACATGTGCCCTCGGGGACTCTTGGTCCAACAGCAGTGACACGCACCAAGTAGTTCAAATATTAAACGTCTTTAAATTCAATAGCATCATTTAAAACCTGATAAATTTTAAGCATGGACCAGACATGCACGTTTCGGGTACTAAACCCTCGTCAGTGATCCTTAGTCTAAGCAATGTAATATGGCCAAAAAGTAGGAAAATTGTGTCCAAAAATTATCAAAAGACGTAGCAGAATGAGTGGAATATGATGCTACAGGACCCACGTTTTAGAAATTTCAAGAAATTTTGTAACAGAAAATTTCAAATGCGTTGAAGAGACAGACGATCAACCAAGTTGATCAAACTTGGCTACATGTGCCCTCGGGGAATTTGGTCCACCGGCAGTGACACTCACCAAGTAGTTCAAATATTAAACGTTTCTTAATTCAATAGCATCATTTAAAACCTGATAAATTTTAAGCATGGACCAGACATGCACGTTTTGGGTACTAAACCCTCGTCAGTGATCCTTAGTCTAAACAATGTAATATGGCCAAAAAATAGGAAAATTGTGTCCAAAAATTACCAAAAGACGTAGCAGAATGAGTGGGATATGATGCTAAAGGACCCACGTTTTAGAAATTTCGAGAAATTTTGTAACAGAAAATTTCAAATGCGTTGAAGAGACAGACGATCAACCAAGTTGATCAAACTTGGCTACATGTGCCCTCGGGGAATTTGGTCCACCGGCAGTGAAACTCACCAAGTAGTTCAAATATTAAACGTCTCTTAATTCAATAGCATCATTTAAAACCTGATAAATTTTAAGCATGGACCAGACATGCACGTTTTGGGTACTAAACCCTCGTCAGTGATCCTTAGTCTAAACAATGTAATATGGCCAAAAAATAGGAAAATTGTGTCCAAAAATTACCAAAAGACGTAGCAGAATGATTGGGATATGATGCTAAAGGACCCACGTTTTAGAAATTTCGAGAAATTTTGTAACAGAAAATTTCAAATGCGTTGAAGAGACAGACGATCAACCAAGTTAATCGAAATTGGCTACATGTGTCCTCGGGGACTCTTGGTCCACCAGCAGTGACACTCACCAAGTAGTTCAAATATTAAACGTCTTTTAATTCAATAGCATCATTTTAAAAAACCTGATAAATTTTAAGCATGGACCAGACATGCACGTTTCGGGTACTAAACCCTCGTCAGTGACCCTTAGTCTAAACAATGTAATATGGCCAAAAGGTATGAAAATTGTGTCCAAAAATTACCAAAAGACGTAGCAGAATATGTGGGATATGATGGTAGAGGACCCATGTTTTAGAAATTTCAAGAAATTTTGTAACAGAAAATTTCAAATGCGTTGAAGAGACAGACGATCAACCAAGTTGATCGAACTTGGCTACATGTGCCCTCGGGGACTCTTGGTCCACCAGCAGTGACACTCACCAAGAAGTTCAAATATTAAACGTCTTTTAATTCAATAGCATCATTTAAAACCTGATGAATTTTAAGCATGGACCAGACATGCACGTTTCGGGTACTAAACCCTCGTCAGTGATCCTTAGTCTAAACAATGTAATATGGCCAAAAGTAGGAAAATTGTGTTCAAAAATTACCAAAAGACGTAGCAGAATGAGTGGGATATGATGCTACAGGACCCACGTTTTAGAAATTTCAAGAAATTTTGTAACAGAAAATTCAAATGCGTTGAAGAGACAGACGATCAACCAATTTGATCAATCTTGGCTATATGTGCCCTCGGGGACTCTTGGTCCACCAGCAGTGACACTCACCAAGTAGTTCAAATATTAAACGTCTTTTAATTCAATAGCATCATTTTAAAAAAACCTGATAAATTTTAAACATGGACCAGACATGCACGTTTCGGGTACTAAACCCTCGTCAGTGATCCTTAGTCTAAACATTGTAATATGGCCATAAAATAGGAACATTGTGTCCAAAAATTACCAAAAGACGTAACAGAATGTGTGGGATATGATGCTACAGGACCCACGTTTTAGAAATTTCAAGAAATTTTGTAACAGAAAATTTCAAATGCGTTGAAGAGACAGACGATCAAACAAGTTGATCGAACTTGGCTACATGTACCCTCGGGGACTCTTGGTCCACCAGCAGTGACACTCACCAAGTAGTTCAAATATAAACCTTTTAATTCAATAGCATCATTTAAAACCTGATAAATTTTAAGCATGGACCAGACATGCACGTTTCGGGTACTAAACCCTCGTCAGTGATCCTTAGTCTAAACAATGTGATATGGCCAAAAAGTATGAAAATTGTGTCCAAAAATTATCAAAAGACGTAGCAGAATGAGTGGGATATGATGCTACAGGACCCACGTTTTAGAAATTTCGAGAAATTTTGTAAGAGAAAATTTCAAATGCGTTGAAGAAACAGACGATCAACCAAGTTGATCGAACTTGGCTACATGTGCCCTCGGGGACTCTTGGTCCACCAGCAGTGACACTCACCAAGTAGTTCAAATATTAAACGTCTTTTAATTCAATAGCATCATTTAAAACCTGATAAATTTTAAGCATGGACCAGACATGCACGTTTCGGGTACTAAACCCTCGTCAGTGATCCTTTGTCTAAACAATGTAATATGGCCAAAAAGTAGGAAAATTGTGTCCAAAAATTACCAAAAGACATAGCAAAATGAGTGGGATATGATGCTACAGGACCCACGTTTTAGAAATTTCAAGAAATTTTGTAACAGAAAATTTCAAATGCGTTGAAGAGACAGACGATCAACCAAGTTGATCGAACTTGGCTACATGTGCCCTCGGGGACTCTTGGTCCACGAGCAGTGACACTCACCAAGTAGTTCAAATATTAAACGTCTCTTAATTCAATAGCATCATTTAAAACCTGATAAATTTTAAGCATGGACCAGACATGCACGTTTTGGGTAATAAACCCTCGTCAGTGATCCTTAGTCTAAACAATGTAATATGGCCAAAAAATAGGAAAATTGTGTCCAAAAATTACCAAAAGACGTAGCAGAATGAGTGGGATATGATGCTACAGGACCCACGTTTTAGAAATTTCGAGAAATTTTGTAACAGAACATTTCAAATGCGTTGAGGAGACAGACGATCAACCAAGTTGTTCAAACTTGGCTACATGTGCCCTCGGGGACTCTTGGTCCACCAGCAGTGACACTCACCAAGTAGTTCAAATATTAAACGTCTTTTAATTCAATAGCATCATTTAAAACCTGATAAATTTTAAGCATGGACCAGACATGCATGTTTCGGGTACTAAACCCTCGTCAGTGATCCTTAGTCTAAACAATGTAATATGGCCAAAAAGTAGGAAAATTGTGTCCAAAAATTACCAAAAGACGTAGCAGAATGAGTGGGATATGATGCTACAGGACCCACGTTTTAGAAATTTCAAGAAATTTTGTAACAGAAAATTTCAAATGCGTTGAGGAGACAGACGATCAACCAAGTTGTTCAAACTTGCCTACATGTGCCCTCGGGGACTCTTGGTCCACCAGCAGTGACACTCACCTAGTAGTTCAAATATTAAACGTCTCTTAATTAATAGCATCATTTAAAACCTGATAAATTTTAAGCATGGACCAGACATGCACGTTTCGGGTACTAAACCCTCGTCAGTGATCCTTAGTCTAAACAATGTAATATGGCCAAAAAGTAGGAAAATTGTGTCCAAAAACTACCAAAAGACGTAGCAGAATGAGTGGGATATGATGCTACAGGACCCACGTTTTAGAAATTTCAAGAAATTTTGTAACAGAAAATTTCAAATGCGTTGAAGAGACAGACGATCAACCAAGTTAATCGAACTTGGCTACATGTGCCCTCGGGGACTCTTGGTCCAACAGCAGTGACACGCACCAAATAGTTCAAATATTAAACGTCTTTAAATTCAATAGCATCATTTAAAACCTGATAAATTTTAAGCATGGACCAGACATGCACGTTTCGGGTACTAAACCCTCGTCAGTGATCCTTAGTCTAAGCAATGTTATATGGCCAAAAAGTAGGAAAATTGTGTCCAAAAATTATCAAAAGACGTAGCAGAATGAGTGGAATATGATGCTACAGGACCCACGTTTTAGAAATTTCAAGAAATTTTGTAACAGAAAATTTCAAATGCGTTGAAGAGACAGACGATCAACCAAGTTGATCAAACTTGGCTACATGTGCCCTCGGGGACTCTTGGTCCACCGGCAGTGACACTCACCAAGTAGTTCAAATATTAAACGTCTCTTAATTCAATAGCATCATTTAAAACCTGATAAATTTTAAGCATGGACCAGACATGCACGTTTTGGGTACTAAACCCTCGTCAGTGATCCTTAGTCTAAACAATGTAATATGGCCAAAAAATAGGAAAATTGTGTCCAAAAATTACCAAAAGACGTAGCAGAATGAGTGGGATATGATGCTAAAGGACCCACGTTTTAGAAATTTCGAGAAATTTTGTAACAGAAAATTTCAAATGCGTTGAAGAGACAGACGATCAACCAAGTTAATCGAACTTGGCTACATGTGCCCTCGGGGACTCTTGGTCCACCAGCAGTGACACTCACCAAGTAGTTCAAATATTAAACGTCTTTTAATTCAATAGCATCATTTTAAAAAACCTGATAAATTTTAAGCATGGACCAGACATGCACGTTTCGGGTACTAAACCCTCGTCAGTGACCCTTAGTCTAAACAATGTAATATGGCCAAAAGGTATGAAAATTGTGTCCAAAAATTACCAAAAGACGTAGCAGAATATGTGGGATATGATGGTAGAGGACCCATGTTTTAGAAATTTCAAGAAATTTTGTAACAGAAAATTTCAAATGCGTTGAAGAGACAGACGATCAACCAAGTTGATCGAACTTGGCTACATGTGCCCTCGGGGACTCTTGGTCCACGAGCAGTGACACTCACCAAGTAGTTCAAATATTAAACGTCTCTTAATTCAATAGCATCATTTAAAACCTGATAAATTTTAAGCATGGACCAGACATGCACGTTTTGGGTACTAAACCCTCGTCAGTGATCCTTAGTCTAAACAATGTAATATGGCCAAAAAATAGGAAAACCCTCGTCAGTGATCCTTAGTCTAAACAATGTAATATGGCCAAAAAATAGGAAAATTGTGTCCAAAAATTACCAAAAGACGTAGCAGAATGAGTGGGATATGATGCTACAGGACCCACGTTTTAGAAATTTCGAGAAATTTTGTAACAGAACATTTCAAATGCGTTGAGGAGACAGACGATCAACCAAGTTGTTCAAACTTGGCTACATGTGCCCTCGGGGACTCTTGGTCCACCAGCAGTGACACTCACCAAGTAGTTCAAATATTAAACGTCTTTTAATTCAATAGCATCATTTAAAACCTGATAAATTTTAAGCATGGACCAGACATGCACGTTTCGGGTACTAAACCCTCGTCAGTGACCCTTAGTCAAAACAATGTAATATGGCCAAAAGGTATGAAAATTGTGTCCAAAAATTACCAAAAGACGTAGCAGAATATGTGGGATATGATGCTAGAGGACCCATGTTTTAGAAATTTCAAGAAATTTTGTAACAGAAAATTTGAAATGCGTTGAAGAGACAGACGATCAACCAAGTTGATCGAACTTGGCTACATGTGCCCTCGGGGACTCTTGGTCCACGAGCAGTGACACTCACCAAGTAGTTCAAATATTAAACGTCTCTTAATTCAATAGCATCATTTAAAACCTGATAAATTTTAAGCATGGACCAGACATGCACGTTTTGGGTAATAAACCCTCGTCAGTGATCCTTAGTCTAAACAATGTAATATGGCCAAAAAATAGGAAAATTGTGTCCAAAAATTACCAAAAGACGTAGCAGAATGAGTGGGATATGATGCTACAGGACCCACGTTTTAGAAATTTCGAGAAATTTTGTAACAGAACATTTCAAATGCGTTGAGGAGACAGACGATCAACCAAGTTGTTCAAACTTGGCTACATGTGCCCTCGGGGACTCTTGGTCCACCAGCAGTGACACTCACCAAGTAGTTCAAATATTAAACGTCTTTTAATTCAATAGCATCATTTAAAACCTGATAAATTTTAAGCATGGACCAGACATGCACGTTTCGGGTACTAAACCCTCGTCAGTGATCCTTAGTCTAAACAATGTAATATGGCCAAAAAGAATGACAATTGTGTCCAAAAATTATCAAAAGACGTAGCAGAATGTGTGGGATATGATGCTACAGGACCCACGTTTTAGAAATTTCAAGAAATTTTGTAACAGAAAATTTCAAATGCGTTGAAGAGACAGACGATCAACCAAGTTGATCGAACTTGGCTACATGTGCCCTCGGGGACTCTTGATCCACCAGCAGTGACACTCACCAAGTAGTTCAAATATTAAACGTCTTTTAATTCAATAGCATCATTTAAAACCTGATAAATTTTAAGCATGGACCAGACATGCACGTTTCGGGTACTAAACCCTCGTCAGTGATCCTTAGTCTAAACAATGTAATATGGCCAAAAAGTATGAAAATTGTGTCCAAAAATTACCAAAAGACGTAACAGAATGTGTGGGATATGATGCTACAGGACCCACGTTTTAGAAATTTCAAGAAATTTTGTAACAGAAAATTTCAAATGCGTTGAAGAGACAGACGATCAACCAAGTTGATCAAACTTGGCTACATGTGCCCTCGGGGACTCTTGGTCCACCAGCAGTGACACTCACCAAGTTGTTCAAATATTAAACGTCTCTTAATTCAATAGCATCATTTAAAACCTGATAAATTTTAAGCATGGACCAGACATGCACGTTTTGGGTACTTAACCCTCGTCAGTGATCCTTAGTCTAAGCAATGTAATATGGCCAAAAAGTGTGAAAATTGTGTCCAAAAATTATCAAAAGACGTAGCAGAATGAGTGGGATATGATGCTACAGGACCCACGTTTTAGAAATTTCAAGAAATTTTGTAACAGAAAATTCAAATGCGTTGAAGAGACAGACGATCAACCAATTTGATTAAACTTGGCTACATGTGCCCTCGGGGACTCTTGGTCCACCAGCAGTGACACTCACCAAGTAGTTCAAATATTAAACGTCTTTTAATTCAATAGGATCATTTTAACAAACCTGATAAATTTTAAGCATGGACCAGACATGCACGATTCGGGTACTAAACCCTCGTCAGTGATCCTTAGTCTAAACAATGTAATATGGCCAAAAAGTAGGAAAATTGTGTCCAAAAATTACCAAAAGAAGTAGCAGAATATGTGGGACATGATGCTACAAGACCCACGTTTTAGAAATTTCAAGAAATTTTGAAACAGAAAATTTCAAATGCGTTGAAGAGACAGACGATCAAACAGAAAATTTCAAATGCGTTGAAGAGACAGACGATCAACCAAGTTAATCGAACTTGGCTACATTTGCAATCGGGGACTCTTGGTCCAACAGTAGTGACACGCACCAAGTAGTTCAAATATTAAACGTCTTTAAATTCAATAGCATCATTTAAAACCTGATAAATTTTAAGCATGGACCAGACATGCACGTTTCGGGTACTAAACCCTCGTCAGTGATCCTTAGTCTAAACAATGTAATATGGCCAAAAAGTGTGAAAATTGTGTCCAAAATTATCAAAAGACGTAGCAGAATGAGTGGGATATGATGCTAGAGGACCCACGTTTTAGAAATTTCAAGAAATTTTGTAACAGAAAATTTCAAATGCGTTGAAGAGACAGACGATCAACCAAGTTGATCAAACTTGGCTACATGTGCCCTCGGGGACTCTTGGTCCACCAGCAGTGACACTCACCAAGTAGTTCAAATATTAAACGTCTCTTAATTCAATAGCATCATTTAAAACCTGATAAATTTTAAGCATGGACCAGACATGCACGTTTTGGGTACTAAACCCTCGTCAGTGTTCCTTAGTCTAAACAATGTAATATGGCCAAAAAATAGGAAAATTGTGTCCAAAAATTACCAAAAGACGTAGCAGAATAAGTGGGATATGATGCTACAGGACCCAAGTTTTAGAAATTTCGAGAAATTTTGTAACAGAAAATTTCAAATGCGCTAAGGAGACAGACGATCAACCAAGTTGTTCAAACTTGGCTACATGTGCCCTCGGGGACTCTTGGTCCACCAGCAGTGACACTCACCAAGAAGTTCAAATATTAAACGTCTTTTAATTCAATAGCATCATTTAAAACCTGATAAATTTTAAGCATGGACCAGACATGCACGTTTCGGGTACTAAACCCTCGTCAGTGATCCTTAGTCTAAACAATGTAATATGGCCAAAAAGTAGGAAAATTGTGTTCAAAAATTACCAAAAGACGTAGCAGAATGAGTGGGATATGATGCTACAGGACCCACGTTTTAGAAATTTCAAGAAATTTTGTAACAGAAAATTCAAATGCGTTGAAGAGACAGACGATCAACCAAGTTGATTAAACTTGGCTACATGTGCCCTCGGGGACTCTTGGTCCACCAGCAGTGACACTCACAAAGAAGTTCAAATATTAAACGTCGTTTAATTCAATAGTTCAATAGCATCATTTTAAAAAACCTGATAAATTTTAAACATGGACCAGACATGCACGTTTCGGGTACTAAACCCTCGTCAGTGATCCTTAGTCTAAACAATGTAATATGGCCAAAAAGTAGGAACATTGTGTCCAAAAATTACCAAAAGACGTAACAGAATGTGTGGGATATGATGCTACAGGACCCACGTTTTAGAAATTTCAAGGAATTTTGTAACAGAAAATTTCAAATGCGTTGAAGAGACAGACAATCAACCAAGTTGATCAAACTTGGCTACATGTGCCCTCGGGGACTCTTGGTCCACCAGCAGTGACACTCACCTAGTAGTTCAAATATTAAACGTCTCTTAATTCAATAGCATCATTTAAAACCTGATAAATTTTAAGCATGGACCAGACATGCACGTTTTGGGTACTAAACCCTTGTCAGTGATCCTTAGTGTAAACAATGTAATATGGCCAAAAAGTATGAAAATTGTGTCCAAAAATTACCAAAAGACGTAGCAGAATGAGTGGGATATGATGCTACAGGACCCACGTTTTAGAAATTTAAAGAAATTTTGTAACAGAAAATTTCAAATGCGTTGAAGAGACAGACGATCAACCAAGGTGTTCAAACTTGGCTACATGTGCCCTCGGGGACTCTTGGTCCACCAGCAGTGACACTCACCAAGTAGTTCAAATATTAAACGTCTTTTAATTCAATAGCATCATTTAAAACCTGATAAATTTTAAGCATGGACCAGACATGCACGTTTCGGGTACTAAACCCTCGTCAGTGATCCTTAGTCTAAACAATGTAATATGGCCAAAAAGTATGAAAATTGTGTCCAAAAATTACCAAAAGACGTAGCAGAATGAGTGGGATATGATGCTACAGGAGCCACGTTTTAGAAATTTCGAGAAATTTTGTAACAGAAAATTTCAAATGCGTTGAAGAGACAGACGATCAACCAAGTTGATCGACTTTGGCTACATGTGCTCTCGGGGACTCTTGGTCCACCAGCAGTGACACTCACCAAGTAGTTCAAATATTAAACGTCTTTTAATTCAATAGCATCATTTAAAACCTGATAAATTTTAAGCATGGACCAGACATGCACGTTTCGGGTACTAAACCCTCGTCAGTGATCCTTAGTCTAAACAATGTAATATGGCCAAAATGTATGAAAATTGTGTCCAAAAATTACCAAAAGACATAGCAGAATGAGTGGGATATGATGTTACAGGACCCACGTTTTAGAAATTTCAAGACATTTTGTAACAGAAATTTCAAATGCGTTGAAGAGACAGACGATCAACCAAGTTGTTCAAACTTGGCTACATGTGCCCTCGGGGACTCTTGGTCCACCAGCAGTGACACGCACCAAGTAGTTCAAATATTAAACGTCTTTTAATTCAATAGCATCATTTAAAACCTGATAAATTTTAAGCATGGACCAGACATGCACGTATCGGGTACTTAACCAACGTCAGTGATCCTTAGTCTAAACAATGTAATATGGCTAAAAAGTATGAAAATTGTGTCCAAAAATTACCAAAAGACGTAGCAGAATGAGTGGGATATGATGCTACAGGACCCACGTTTAAGAAATTTCAAGAAATTTTGTAACAGAAAATTTCAAATGCGTTGAAGAGACAGACGATCAACCAAGTTGATCGAACTTGGCTACATGTGCCCTCGGGGACTCTTGGTCCACCAGCAGTGACACTCATGGTTAAATGACAAATTTGCAGCATGGACCAGATATGCACGTTTTGGGTTCTTAACCCTCGTCAGTAAGCCAAGTCATATTCATATCCAATAATTGAAAGATTAAGAAGTGCTGCACCATACGTAGCTAGTGATGTGTTATCTTCTATGCGAAGGTCAACTCTCGAACCATATTAATATGTATTTTACATTCTACCTATCAAATGACAAATATGGATAATGACCATATCCCTGTATACAGCACAAAATTGATAATTCAGAAAATCAGAAACCGAAGGCATACAAAATCAGGATAAAACAGGAACCAAAGCAAACAAACAAAAACCTCCACCACATGAAAAGAAGCGAACTCCCGATATGGGAGTGAGACCAGGTGCCCCGGAAGAGTAAGCATATCCTGCTTGCATGCTACACCCGCCGCTTCAATTCGGTAGAACTGTCACATCCGGTTACTTCCATTTTGGAAGACATAGAGTACAATCTTTGGTTGGATGGTTCAAATGGTCTACGGCAGAATATCATCCACCATTTTGGAGAGTGGGACATCATAGTATATGACGAGTTCCCCATATCGACCGTAGAACTTCCTCAGTGACGATGTTAGTCGGTCACAAACATATCCCTGACTGAGAAGCTTATCTGAAAGACGTCTAATTCTCAGAACAAAATCCGTATATTTGGTACTTGCTCCGGTATAGCGTATCAACTAAGATATGAACACGCCATAAACATGCGATGAAGGGATGTTGCTACTCAGAAAAGGAAAGTTTGTAATGCTGAAATTGAAATCGTCACGTTTGTCATAGAGTGAGGTGTTCATGTGACCATCAGTGTCGTAGGACAACATTATGTCCAAATAGGATGCTGAATTATTTGTCTCTGTAGTTTCTTTGACTTCAAGCTCTGAAGGATAGATACTGTTCAGGTAATCTGCGAATTTTGGATTCTTTATGGAAAACACATCGTCTTTGTATCTGTAAGTGAAGTTGAAGTCAGAAGCTAAGTATCTTTTCCCTTCAGAGACCAGAGATTGAATGAATTCAGCTTCGTACGAGTAAAGGAAAATGTCGGCAAGGAGTGGGGCACAATTGGTCCCCATTAGAATTCCGACAATTTGCTGGAAGACCTTTCCTCCAAACACCACAAAAATGTTGTCGATCAGAAAGTTTAACATCTGAATAATATCAGTTTCAGTGTACTTATTTTCAGAATCGGACTTTTCTTTTACAAAGTAGGTCTTGTCAAAGTTAACAACAATAAATTTGTATTTGCGATTACCGTTCTTACTTGTAAACGCATTACTTATAATTTTTGCGAGTCTTTCTTTCGATTTAGAATGTGGAATTATAGTGTAAAGTGTCGAAAAATCAAAGGCTTTGATCGAATGGACTCTACTGAAATGAGTGGATTTCTTACATCATTGGGAAAGCTTGTGCAAGCATAACTCCATTGTAGACCTATGATTAATACGTGTAGTTAACGTTTTACATGTCATTTGAAACAGTTGATGATAAGTCCATTGTTGAAGGTCTATGTTTACTTTTAAGACAAAAAAAAATATACATGTTGTTCATAGCAGTATGAGAGCGGAGTCTAAACTCAATGTCGCATACAAATATATAATGACCATATCCCATACAATTGATAATTCAGAAAATAATAAACTGAAGGTTTACAAAAGCAGGATAAAACAGGTACCAAAGCAAACAAACTCCACCCCTCCACTACATGAAAAGAAGCGAACTCCCAATATGGGATTGAGACCAGGTGCCCAGTGCGTCGCGTTTTATCGTACGATCGAAAATTGCTAACGTTCAGAAATTATCAGTTGTTGAATTATATTTTGGAAATTGGATTCATTACGTATTGTTGTCTATGCAGCATATAATAGAAAACTATTACAATTAATAATTTTAATGAACATTGATTTTATGCTACACCATTTTGTGCAGCATGAAGTTATTGTATATCATAAATTATAATTTTGATATGCTACATATATATCATAACATATGCAGTAAATCAAGTAAAATTCTCAGCATTCCAAAGCTTACAAACATTGTCCAAGTGCTTTTTCTTGTTAATTTCATGATAATTTCTTTTAGAAAAACATTATCTCAATAATTGTCTAAAATTTCAGAATGCTATTTAACATCTCTTTTTATATTTACAGGAAGCTGTTACAGTTAATTCCAAATGCTACATTACTTATGCTTGTGGATACATGTTTCGTTGATCTTTTGGAATCAGAGGGCAAAGTTCAGCTTTAATTGACCAATGAACTCATTGTTGTCATAAATGTGGAGGATGCTCAGCAACAAACCTTTTCATTGGCTGAGCTGGAAATTTTAAATGTAGCTGGAGATTCACAACTTTTATCATTTGAATTGAAGTATTCACATCAAATGGAAGAAGCATGTCCGGTAAGAAATAAATATTTTTATGTAGTTTATAATGATGAAAAATGAAAATGACCCTTTGAAAATTATTCTTTTGTTAGTTAAATATGATTGAGATTATTAACATTGAATTATTGCTAGTTACATGTATGTGTACTGTATATACATGTACTTTGAAAAAACGAGTTGATCTCCAACAAGACTATGTTGCACTAACCACAGCAAAACGTCTAACTACACTATCGGAAAACATAAAGTAAAAAGCACTAAAAGAGGTGCAAAAGGGAAAAGGAACCCAAAACATGACATCACAATTCTAACTTAAAAAAAAACAACACAAAAACCATCAAGACCAATTGGCAACTGGTGCCTAAAGTTAGTAACAATGATGTGGTTATTTAGATTTCGTGCCCACAACACTTACACATGTCTGATCACCCAGTGCTCTGAAAGAAGGTATGCTTGTTATGTATAAAAACCTTCTCACCGTTAGATGACCCCATAAACAAGACAACAAAACAGAGTAGAAATTACTTCTGATTTATCTTCTAACCTTGTATTTAACAGAAGCATGAAGTCAACAAAGAGAGAGTGGAAGCTTTCATTGATGGTGCACTAGAGTATGCTCAAGTTTCCCCTCCTGATACGCCCCCTCCTACAGACAGCCAATCAGATTCATCGTACTCACCTGTAGGCAGAGTTAATCTGTCTCCAAAATATCACTTTAGATTGGAGCCATTTACACGATCTTTATTTATAGAACTATTCTGCATGTTGAAAAACAAACTTGCCGGCAAAGGTTTTCCTGTGTATTGATATTTGATAGTATGAGTACAATTCAATAAGATAAAAAATGTTATTTAGATTTGTTGTTTATTCATGCACAACATAATATATGTATGATTATACATATATGTATGTAAATTTGTTGATAGCTGACTATCAATTAAACATTCCTGTAAATCTACGTGCAATTTTCATTTATTTGATCAAATCAAAGTATGTTTATCTTGTTTACTTCTCATGAATAAACTAAACTCGGATCTGAAGCAGTACATTACTCGTATTCGCGTATTGACACAGAAGTACATTCAGAAAACTAGTTGGTTATTATACTACACGAGTGAAAAAGTACAATGTACTAGGAAATAAATATAAATGTACCCATGAATACATGAACTGTTCATGTAAACTGCTTGAATATGTCTGACAGTGAGCGAATTATTCTTACTTGAAATATGTTAAATGAACTCATGATTCTGTTCTGCCCTGTGCGTGTTTACTTGGTGTTTTGGTGTAGGTGATGCAACCGAGTATTGTTAGAGATCACCTCCTTTCTCAATTATAATATCCCATGATGTAACAATAAATTAAGTAAAAAAATAATAACCATCATCTATTTTTTAATTGCAAGAATTCCAGGACTGTTCATTCATTAAATCATCCCTAATGTTTAAATTAGATTTATTTATGATTCATCTCAAGCATGTGCGTATGATTGATAAGCATCATGATGGTCACCACAAAGCTGCTGACAGATTCCCAGTATCTCCCACGATATCGCCCTTTGGATTTTCATAATATGATGACCATCATCATGGTAGCGTTATGTTGTATAAACACCATCATTGCCACTACATATCTGCTGATAGCATCATTGATAAATTACTTTTTAGATATGATAACCAACAATATACTATCAATTTTAAATTAAGAACAACTAAGATATTCATTACTATGCATTATATTTCAATAGGTACCAAGACTGTTTATTCTTGCAACCGTTGCTTGTTTAAAGTAATTATATTCATCATCTAAAGCATGTAAGTATGATTGGTAAGCACCATGACGGTCACCACAAAGCTGTTGACAGATTCCCAGTATCTCCCATGATATCGCTTTACTTGTTGTTGCAATATGATGACCATCATCATGGTAGAGTAATGTATTTAGTTCATCCAATATGTCATATTGTCTGTGATTCTCACTAATTCTATTATAACTAAGAACTAGTAAAAAGTTCAGGAACACAAGAGGTGGTATGTATAATACACATACTCCAACAGTTTGTGTAAACGCCAAGCATTCTAATTTCAACTCCTCAATCGATGTGTTTTCATTCATCTTAATTACACTAACGATCAATGATTTAACCACTGTATCATAAGACATCCCTTGTTGTGATACTGTCATAATGACATCATCATCCAGAGTCCATTCGTACTTGTATAGTTGAGACTGTAGTTTGTGTCTGGTGTAATGGATCATTTCAATGGTTCTATGATAATTGCCTGCCATATACATTTGCTGTATTAAAATGAAATAGTTCATACAGAAGAATGTCTTTGTTCTACATAAGATTGTTTTGGAAACTTTGTTGTCAATATTGTACTGTACTATGTTTCGGAATTGGTTTAAATATGTTGGTTTTTGGGAGAGAAATAAGTTTTGAGCGTGAGCTTGTAATATATGATTTATACGTAAGCGTACTGCATACGTAATTTCTGCTGAATCTGTCTTCATCATCAACAACGTTTTTATCAAAATTTTTACTATCTCCTCTTTCTTTGTAACATGGATTGATTCATCAAATTGAAGCTTAACACTTAATTTGTGCATTTCTATCATTACCAAAGGTACATATTCTAATTCATCACATGACAAAGTATACGCAATTTCAGGTTGTGTAATGAGTTTTGATATACTATCATGCAGTGAAGGACAGAGTAGTAGACTCCAGTACCCGTCCATGTATAGATCACGTATTGTGCCTAATAAAGTCGCTTGTGTTTCACCGAATATTTTACCCTGGAACATGTTGTTTTCCGGTATAAAAAAATTAGGACAGTAGCCAATACTGACCCATCTGATCAAGCGACAAAACACTTTCCAAAATTTAGATAAGAAATTTGAAGGCGACCAGTCACATCTGTCCTCGGATATTGTCCAAAATACAGCAGTTTTCATGAAATATGAACACAACAAATCTTCATTCGGAGATGCTTTCTTTAAAACTTCATTCAATAAAAGTTTTGATAACCCGTAACAAAGAAACTGACTATGGTTCATGGAATATACCAATTTCTTCTCTGCAAGTGAGAATGATATTCTCCATTGTAGATCCGCCATGTCATTGTATTGTTGTTGTTTACTGTTGATAGGAACCAAGAGACATCCATCCTTACATATTTGTGTTAAAGTATCATATGATGGCCAGCCTTGTCGAAGTGATCGATTAATAAATTTCATTGCTTCTTTTGGCCAAACAGGACACCTCAATGTATATGCAAAATCTCCTTCACAATCCAGGAAAGTGCGTGTTTGACACGGACCATGACATGTAGTCATACTTGTAGACAGGAATGACTCTCTGATCTGTTTACTACTCACATATACCCCGGAACGTCTAAAAACTAATGAATGTTTCAATGTTTCATTGTTCTGATCATATCGGAGACATCTGATGAACGCAAATCCCGGAGAGACATTTTCAGTGTCCATAATCAGTATTGTTGGTGTACTGTACATTGGTGTAGTAATACGAATGTCACTAGAACAAACGATTGCATTTCTATCAATGTACATTAAATCATAATCTGATGATTTGAAATCAAATCCTTCTGCTTTACTTCCGCTCAATAATCTAGTTATCTTCGTATAACTATCACAGTTTGAAAAAGCATCCCGAATACCATGTTTCTGCCTCCGTAGAACAACAATACATTCTGGTCCTACAATGTCACTCACTATCCTGTAAAGTCCTCTAGATATCAGTGAAAGCTCGTCATCTACAGATGATGCCGCCATAGTAGTTCTATACTTTTGCCTCCGTTTATTAACAATACATTCTGATACTATCATATTATCTACTATCCTGTCAAGTCCATTTGATATACATATGAAATCTCGTCATCCACAGATGATGCCGCCATAGTACTTCTATACTTTTGTCTCCTTTTATTAACAATACATTCAGATACTAACATATTATTAACTATCCTGTACAGTCATTTAGAAACGGAATATTGACACGGAACATACATATTGGAAAAAAGCGTTCATTTCTTAAAACGGGAATTTCCTATATACTATCTACATTCATTTATACAGGGACGTATATAATTTTTTATACGTCCTTGATATGTACATGTAATTTCCCTTTAACGGATGAAATCCATAGAAGAATTACTTAAAAGAAGAATAGGGCGTCTTCGGCACTCAGTTAACAACAGACACGAATACATTTTTCATGACCCTGTTGTTGACACAGAACTTTCTGACCTTCATGAAAAATAAATCGTTGTTCCTGTTGACAAAGCGGCAAACAAAATAATTTTAATTTCGTTTGCAAGTCATGCTATTTTAAACGCCCCAGGTCATGCTATTTTAAATGCTCCAGAGAGGAACAGGGGTTACATTCAGCACCTGAAAATACAACATACACACGTACAAATTTATCTGCATATGAAATTCTTGATCTCTGAGGACAAAAAGCAGTTAGCTCTTAACTTCAACTTCACGTACAGAAACATTGATGATCTACTGTCCATCAATTATCCAGAATATGCAAATTACTATCTCGTTGAACTTGAAGTTAAACAAACGACAGAGACCGTTAATTCAGCGTCATATTTAGATATCATGTTGTCTTTTGACGCCCATGGCAATATGAACACCTCACTCTAAGGCAAACGTGAAGACTTCAATTTCAATATCACATATTTTCCTTTTCTAAATAGCAACAGACCGTCGTCACCAGCATATGGCGTTTTCATTTCTCAAATAATACGTTATGCTCGGGCAAGCTCCAAGTACAAAAATGTACTCAGATGTTGTTGTAAGAGCTAGACGGCTTTCAGTTAAGCTTCTCAGCCGAGGATACATTTGTGATCGACTAACATCGTCAATGAGGAAGTTCTATGGTCGATATGGGAAAATGGTAGCACATAATAACTTCCCCTTGTCCAGAATCATAAATGATATTCTGACGAAGACCTTTTGTGCTATGACATGCCAATTTATACGTTTGTCTTCCATAACATTTGTGGGAGTTACCGATTGTGACTTTATAATGCTGAAGGGTTCCAACTCTGAAGTGGCGTTGTAGCATGCTCAATCTACCTGGGGGGAGTTCACTTCTCTTCATATGGTAGATGTTTTATTTCTGTTCCTTTGCCTTAGTTCTTGTTTTATCCTGGTCTTCTGTACCCTTGGTTAGATTATTTTTCTGATCCCCTCCTTTCTTTACGACTAACGATTTTGTACTTCTTATTAGTAATATGGATATGGCTTTGTCACAAATCTGTTCTTGAGTCCTTCGGTATTCACATTGATGACTCTGATCTTGAACTACCTTATATCTACTTGATTCCTAAAATGCACAAAAATCCTTACAAGCATCGCTTCATCGCCGATTCGTCCAGGTGTTCCACAAAACCTCTTTCCATTTTGATTACGAAAATATTAACTCGCACCAAGCAAGGTCTTCAAACATACTGCGAGACAACTTATTCCAGAAATGGATTCAATCAGATGTGGACCCTAAAAAATTTTGGAAAATTTAAAAGCCATTAATTTCAATCATATAACAAGCATAAAGTCACCATCCCACACCAAAAACAGACTTGCCAATATTATTCGCAACACCTTTCTTTCGGAAAACGGTAATATGAGATACAAATACCTCATCATAGGGCGGGAGGATACTTATTTCGTGAAAGAACACTCTGATTCAAACAAAACGTATACCGCAGACGATATTATCCGGATGTTTGAGTTTCTTATTGACTATATTTTTGTGGTGTTTGGAGGAACCGTATTCCAGCAGATAGTCGGACTCTCCATGGGTACCAATTGTGCCCCAATGCTTGCGGACTTATTTTTATATTCATAAGAAGCTGACTTCATCCAGACCTTACTCTCGACTGGGAGAAAGCATCTCGCATCTCAGTTCAATTTTAACTTCGGATACATAGATGGCGTGTTGTCCATCAATAATCCGAAAAAGGACCATCTACATGAAATCTATCCTCATGAACTAGAGATAAAGGAAACAACAGAGAGCGAATGATCCGCTTCGTACTTGGATATACATCTATCTTTCGATGCAAACAGGCATTTGAATACCTCTCACTGTATGACAAGCGTGACGATTTCAGCTTCCACATAACTAACTTCCCTTTCATTAGTAGCAACATTCCGTCTTCTCCTGCTTATGGCGTTTTTGTTTCTCAGCTGATACAGTACGCCAGGGCATGTTCCAAATATAAAGATTTCATCATTAGAGCCAGACGACTTGCAAGTAAGCTATTTGTTTAGGGTTATATCACACAATGACTGAAATCATCATTACGAAAGTTCTTCGGTCGCTACGTATACGGGGATATTATAAAAGCATATCAGAAACCCCCTTTCCAGAATGATCAGTGACATTCTACATTGTGATTGAGCGGTTGTCGTCATCACGAAACAAGACATACTTACTGGATCTGTACATCAAAGTGTACACCGAGACAAACACCGAATTTGACAGGTTTCCATGGAGCTGTTGCGACGGGCGTTGCATTCAATCAGGAGACGCTGACTCTCCCCGGGCACCTGGTCTCACTTCGGAATGTTGTTCATTCCGGGGTTCGCAACCGTTCCGATGGGAATTCTCACGATTTTGCCTTGCCTTCTCGACATTGAGACTGAATAATTGTTGAGTACTTCTTTGATGTTTATTTGTCAATATTTGTCATATTTGACAAAAACGAATCTGTTCTGTGTCATACGGTATTCATACCAAATACTCTGATGTTGTTCAAACTACCTTTTATCTACTGGATTCCCAAAATGCAAAAAAAAAAAAAAAAATCCTTATAAACAACGGTTCATCGCCGGTTTGTCCAGGTGTTCCACAAAACCTCTATCCATTTTGCTTACGAAAATATTAACTAGCATCAAGCAATGTATTCAAAAATACTGTGAGACAACAATTTCAGAAATGGAATCAATCAGATGTGGATCCTAAAGAATTCTAATGAACTTTTGGAAAATTTGAAAGCCACAATAGAAGTCATATTACTAGAATAAAGTCTTTCGATTTCTCCATGCTCTACACTACCATTCCACACCAAAAGCTCAAAAACAGATTGGCCTATATAATACGCAACACCTTTCTACAGTATATGTTCTTAAATGGTTCTATTGAATTTGAAGACGTTTAACATTCAACCATGCTGCCAGAAAAGGTGCGTGAATTGGATATTGAATACTCATTCATAATGAGCTGTACTAAAAGGATTCAAAGTGTCATTTCTATTGTGGCATACCTGTGTCCCCTACTTGCGAGATAATGATCTTCAGATTATGTCAACATTCAACTTAATTATGTCAACATGTAACTTCTTTTTGTTAACACTCCACTTGTTTATGTCTACATGCAACTTATTTATGTCAATATGCATCTTTTAAAATTATGATACAAGTCAACAAAAATATGTTGCATGTCGACATAATTATCTGGCATGTAGACATAATTATATTGCATGTCAATATAATTATCTTGCATGTCACCATAATCTGTAATAAACTATCTCGCATGTAGGGGGCAGAAGTATGACACCATATATTTTGAATTGCTGTTAAACTAGTTTGTAAAGATAATGGTTGGTCCAAATTTCCAGAGGCCTGATAAAACCAATATTGGTGTCAAGATCATTGGAGTGAGTATGCAAGAGTCCAAAATGGCAAGAGATTTCACAAGAATTTATTACATTTCTGAAATATCACATAAGTGTCAAATTTGTCAAGTAGATGGATGGTTGAAAAAGGAAAGATAATTTTTCTACATGTAACAGATATTGTATAAGTATATAGGTACTTCTAACCAAGTCCAGGCCAGATATATCTATATTTTCTATTTTTGTGTTATTTTCTATACATGATAAAATCCTTTCCTCAATACAAATGTGGAATGTTAATTGCCACTTATATAACAGAGTTGTAAGATGCATGCAGCAACGAGTAATATTTTGTAATTATATAAACATGTGCATTTCTTCTTAATTAATGTCTTTTGTATTTATTATCTTGATGTAGTCTTTCGTGTTTAGTCTTTCTAGTCCCTTTTCTGTCGTTAGGTGTTTTTGTCTACTTTGTGTTTTTCTATTTGGATGTTTCGGGATTTTACTTTGGTAGTCGCCATCAAGTCCTATTGGAGATCTCCTCCTCTCTTACATATGACCTTGAGACAGCAGTACTGACCTTGAGACATCAGCACTTCCTTGAGACATCAGTACTGACCTTGAGACATCAGTACTGTCCTTGGGACAGCAGTACTGTCCTTGGGACATCAGTACTGACCTTGAGACAGCAGTACTGACCTTGAGACATCAGTACTGTCCTTGAGACAGCAGTACTGGCCTTGAGACAGCAGTACTGACCTTGAGACATCAGTACTGTCCTTGAGACAGCAGTACTGACCTTGAAACAACAGTACTGACCTGGAGACAGCAGTACTGATCCTGAGACAGCAGCACTGACCTTGAGACAGCAGTAATGACCTTGAGACAGCAGTAATGACCTTGAGACAGCAGTAATGACCTTGAGACAGCAGTACTGACCTTTCCCTGCGAACGTCTGATAATATACATCTAAGATTAGTTACATTTTGTATGATATAAAAATAATTTAGTCATTTTGTTTTCATTTCCCACGTTTATTTCATGATACCAACGTACTGTATAAGGCTATACAAAATTTCACACATTTATCGATTATTGCTTCTCTGAGATAATCACAACCAAGTCCCTATTTTCATAAGACATGAGCAAGTGAATCATTATTTTTATCAACTCAGAATACAAATAAGGCTAATTCATTTTTAAAAAGCTTAAAAATTGGATTGTGGTTTTGACATCTGAGTATCATTTGATTTAACATTCAATTCTGATCTCTTGATTGTCTAAGCAGTCGTTTGCTTTATCTAATAAGTACTTCCCAAAATATTCCCAAACGTCGTAAATTTTCCCAATCGCACAGGACCTGACCCTATTCCCAAATTGTTGAAATGACTTTTTATAATATTATATTATATAACCAGGATGTAATGTCGATTCTGATTGGCTGGAGCGCGAGTCAGATAATGCCCGCTGACGGGAGATAATGACTCGGTGTGTTTTTTGTCCTGATTTCAGTATTTACAATAAAAATTAAGATAGTTATTTTGCTTAATTTTAAAAGTTTGTTTACACCAATCTGTGCATTTTGATTGGTTAATATAATCGTCAGAAAAATGGCGAAATACACTTCATACCCCAATGAACACGATAAAATACCGGAAGAGCCGGAACTACTTCCATCAAAATTACTTAGTATGTTGCTAAGATCGGCTTTCGAATGATAATTATGCAAAGAAAAAATAGTGTTATTAACAGTAGCCCTTAGATATAAATACGATATCAGAATTAATAAAAATTTTATGACAATTTCGATGATGTACCGGTATACGTGGTTTTTACAGCGTTGTTCGGTTGCTATGCTCCTGTTTTGGAAGTTTCTTAGATCATTTCCTGTCCTTAAAATTTCATGAAAGACAGAAAAATCAGTAAATGACGAGAAAAACAGAAACTTCAGCTATTTTCTTCAAAATTACATTCCCGTCGTAACAGTAGCAAGTACCTGCGTTTGAAATTTTCCAATGACTGACGACTGTCAACGACAACGTGCAAAAGTTTTGATTGAGAACTTCAAAAGGACTGAAGATCACTGTTTCAAATGATTTCTTTGAGGTACAATCGTTCTGAACCTATGAAGTATTGAAACTAGAAACTTTTCTAATGATATATTTTCGGAGAGATGAAGAATTTAGGAGAAAATATTAACAGCGAATAGAAAATTAAGAGATCAAAAGACGGCGACCTACCTCGGCCTCGATCAGGATACAGTATCGTCATGAATTTTCACAATTAACTTGTCACTTATGAAATAACTAAATCCTAGGAAGGTATTCTGATACCAATAGATCATAATCATGCCGTTTTCTGCAAGTATTTGATCTATAAGTACAGAGAATCTGTCTGTATAAACTCCCAGCTCCTGCGTGTACAATCCAAACACATAACTGCCATGTCGGCGACCTTGAACTTGAACTGCAGAACGCGTCATCAAAATGTTACGTCATATCATCGGATGATGTAATGGATTGGTAAAATGGGGCTCCAGATGGGGAACGAATATTTTTGAAACATTTGCTGCCTTAAACTAGCAACGTATACATCATATCTATTTCGTCTGGGAACTAGTTCGCCTTCGGGCCCTACAGAGTTGATATTTTCATACGCAATGTATTAAATTACTAATTTCTTGGGTATATTTGTGAAATTTGCGATAAATTTGGGTTTGGAAATTATAAGAATTGACTGTTCAATTTTGACAGTTTATTGGAGTATGAAGTTTGGTTTGTCGCATCACAAATTTTGCGTAAAACCGCTTCGCTACGCTACGCGGTTTTACACAATTTGTGATGCGACAAACCAAACTTCATACTCCAATAAACTGTCAAAATTGAACAGTCAATTCTTATTTGAATCATTATTTTAATCATATGTAGTCTTACAATTCGTTATATAATATAACAAATAATGACTTGGCCTCGGTCATTATGTCATTATAATGACATAATGACCTCGACCAAGTCCATATTTGTATAATAATCATAAATAATAATAGAGTATCTGGAAAAAAAAACTATCAATACAATTAATTTATACACATAATTTCTTTTTGTTTTAATATACAAAACAATCATTTATGAACAGATTTTCAATTGATAATGAGCGCACTGGAATGACATCAACAATAGCGTGCTCAACTCTTTTATAGGGTTATGGGATCCATATAATGGATATAATGTCTAACAGTGTGACTCTCCTCCTCCTTTTTGGCTTCTCTGATTTTTTAACATGCCTTTTATTGCATTGTAACACATTGTTCTTTTTTCTGAATGTAAGTTCAGATTGTCTCCGATGAATGAGCTCCGAAAATTTGAGTTCTAAATTAATTTTAGTGTCGTGAGTCTCTTGCACCATTTTTATGCTCTCTTACTCTTTTAAAGAGAATATACATGTATTTATTTTCAAGTACTTAAACATGTAGCATATCAAGTAGAGAACAGATACTTGAATGTTTTCCTGTCACTAGATATAGGATGTAGATAAAGTATAGGTATAATACTTTATCCTCAAATGTAAGATTATATTGATAAAGTCTAAATTCAACACTTGAATATTTTTCCTGATAAGGTCCGAATCAATTCTCGGAAAACTATTTTGATTTTGAAACAGGATATGTATGATCACAGGGAATTCGAACAACTTCTAACCCAGTATATTCAAGTAACATCAAAATTGTTTGAAATTTCTAAAACTTGAGTCCTGTAGCATCACAACTATTAGCTTTTACAAAAAGCTTGCCAGCAGTTAGCTGACATTAATTTGATAAATGTTGTAAAATACTAGTAAGAAAAAATTGGAATAAACGATTTTTGTTCTTGTTGACCAATCGCACATTTCCGGGCTTTTCCGTTTTTATTTCCGATTCAAGCTACGGAAATTTCCGAGGATCTGTGATTGTTGTAGGACGTATCGGTACAAAGACTTTTCGATGCATCTTTCGGATGAAAATGCACTGATACGATATGACTTTCATTTGTCAAGTCATCTAGACTCTTGAGCAGACCTGATGAAAGTATCTTATGCACAGATTCTGAATAACCTTGACGAATATTTGCATATTTTGTAATTGTCCACCAATCATTTTGCCAAGAGTTATTTTATCCGTGCAAGTATACAGTATACCGGCAGTCATGACTGCCGGTAATAACCCACTCATCCTACTACGTGTTTCGGTAAATTTTTGGACAAAATAACTTCCACTCTCTTTGGTCATTATACATTGTTTGAGGATCACAGACGAAGGTTAAGTAATTAGCCGAAATGTGCATGTCTGGTCCATGCTGCAAATTTGTCTGTTCTTAAACGATGTTGTTGGGTTTGAATATGTTAAACACAAAGAACCACAAGAGAGTATAAAGACAACACATATCTCATGCTGTCCTAAATTTTTGAGATAGATAGTGTTAATCCTCTTCTGTGGGGAACATTTGTAAATGGTTTGAATGCTCCATGGTGGATACTTTGTCTTCTTTATTGTTTACAAGGCATTAATTAACAAGTCCTCGGTAACATTGATTTGTTTTCATTGACCTTAAAATAATGACCGTGTAGAGACTATTGGTCCAATACATATTGATCCAGACATTCTTGTCCTGGCTTTTCCCTTTGTGTCCAATGTTATTTGCAATCAATGTTACGTGATATTGTTAACAAAAATTGTTTGCAACCCTTTGACTGACATAGTTACTGATTGACATAGTTATTGACTGACATAGTTATTTGATATAGTTATTTACTGACATAGTTATCGACTGACATAGTTATTGACTGACATAGTTATTGACTGACATAGTTATTGACTGACATTATTAGTTATACAGTGTTTTACAGGGGGATACAGAAATATATTGGGTCGATGAAAAAAGTTGTATTGGGCGAGGCGAAGCCGAGCCCAATACAACTTTTTTCATCGACCCAATATATTTTTGTATCTCCCCTGTAAAACACTGTATAACGAATTTATCCCGCCGATGGCTTTTGGTTTGTGTATGTTACGTCAACATGTTTTAAAGCATCTCAGTGACGTCAACAACGTAAAGCGTCTTAGCAGAGGCAGGATATCAAAATGATATCCTGTCAGTAAGAAAATACAACATAATATTCGGTTCTTCTCGACCAATCAGATTGCAAGAAATTTGCCAGAGGCGGGATAATATTAGTTATACAGTGTTTTACAGGGGGGATACAGAAATATATTGGGTCGATGAAAAAAAGTTGTATTGGGCGAGGCGAAGCCGAGCCCAATACAACTTTTTTCATCGACCCAATATATTTTTGTATCCCCCCTGTAAAACACTGTATAACGAATTTATCCCACCGATGGCTTTTGGCTTGTGTATGTAACGTCAACATACTTTAAGCATTTTGGTGACGTCAATATCGTAAAGCGTCTTAGTGGAAGCAGGATATTAAAATGATATCATGTCAGTAAAATAATACAACATAATATTCGGTTCTTCTCGACCAATCAGATTGCAAGAAATTTGCCAGAGGTGGGATAAAACTATTGATTGACATAGTTATTGACTGACATACTTATTGACTGACATACTTATTGACTGACATAGTTAGTGACTGACATAGCTATTGACTGACATAGTTATCGACTGATATAGTTATTGACTGACATAATTATTTGACATGGTTATTGACTGACATTGTTCTTGTTTGACATAGTTATTAACTGGCATAGTTATTGACTGAAATACATGTTGTGATTGACTGACATAGTTATTGACTGACATTGTTATTGACTGACATAGTTATTTGACATAGTTATTGACTGACATTGTTATTGACTGACATAGTTATTGACTGACATAGTTACTGACTGAAATAGTTATTGACTGACATAGTTATTTGACATAGTTATTGACTGACATAACTATTGACTGACATAGTTATTGACTGACATAGTTATTGACTGACATAACTATTGACTGACATAGTTATTTTTTATTTAGTTATTGACTGACATAGTTACTGACTGACATAGATACTCACAAGCTGTCAACATTCTACTTTTTCATACCATTAACATGATTAACAGTGTGATGAAGTTCAGAAAGCGATTTCATTTGGACTCATATTTCCTAGTTTTTTTCATCTACCAATTAGAAAACCCCCAAAGCACCGAATTTCAAGCATTCCCCAATTTAACATTTTCATGGCTGGTGTTGCTTGCAAGCTTCGGATACGTGTCCCCCGGGCACCAAATCTTATATACGTTGGACATTCATTTTAAATGTGTTGTTTTGAAGAATATAGTTTTTAACTTGTTTTGCTGTATTTTTTTATGGTTTTCTATCATTATGGTTATGTTAATTTTAACTTTGATTTTGTGTTTTGTGTTTGATTGATTCAAATGATTCCTCTAAACCTAAACAAGATCGTGGAAAGCTTTAGATTTAGATGAAATCATGCACAAAGAGATCAAGTTTTTGTTTTTGATTTGCTTTAATGTAAAAATGGCACAGTAGATAGATCTGTGTTCTGGGATTTATACGTTAAATTGGTCAACATATATGCAAAAGGGAGAGATACGTAGCCATGGATAACGTACAAGTCTCTGCACAAATTGTCGACAATTTGAACGAAAGCTAGGTCGATCTTCCTCCTCCATTGGGATATGACATCTGAAGATACAAAATGATTTGTGCATAAAGACCAGTGTCTTGTGCATTCGCTATTTTCCGCCAGACCTTTTATTTCCTTTCGTACAGTTTCGGAAAAAGTCAGATTCAATTCGCGGTAAAGTTTTCTATTGAAAAATACGGAATTCGCTCCGAATATTTCATAATATATGAAAATAACATCGTTTGAGTAACATTTTTGAAGTTGACGAATAATTTTTGTGTCATTCGTCACGTTTGTACAATAGCTACTCACATAAGTAGACAATTCTAAATGACTGAAAAGTCCGAAATTCCTCTGTCTCTGGAGGACTACACGTGGATCTCGCTGCAAATGAATTATTTTGAGATTCGCAAAGTCTTTTTTGAAGTTCAGTAAGCTATAAGCTCTCAATCTGATTGATTTTATCAATACATGAGTAGAATGACGGCATCGAAGCTCTAATAATTCTGCACATTGGATCGCTGAGTTGTTCTTGGTACACGTTATGAAGTCTTGCGTTGTTTTACTGACATTCAGAAAAGCAGTGATCGCAAAGAACGTCCTCGGTAGTTTCCTAAGTTGGCAAAGAAATGCATGTCGGATAACATCATTAGATATTTCCTCCAAGGACCCATTTATTCTGAAATTGAAAAAGGAAAAGGAAAAAATAATACGCTTTGCGAAACAGGTGGACTTCATGTGTTAAAATACATTTATCAAGCCTCCTTTAGCATTCGTTCAAAAATCATTTGATTCGTTCACATGAGACAAAAAAAAAATTGATTCAAAACGCAATTAGTTCTTCTGAAAGTGCCATCTAAATCAAATGATGAAGTAAAAAATTTCCGGGAGAATACTTCAGAATGAAAGAAAAAATAAATGCATATATATGTACATTTAAAAAAAAAGGACAGGGCACCATGAAATAAGAATTGATTTATATACATCTAAATTCCAATATTCTTTTGTCTCAATATAATATAAGTGATGACTTGCAATTATCAAAAAAAGAAAAAGAAAAGAAAAGAAAGAAAATATTTCAGAATAGAATAGATCGATGAAATCAACAATTCAATATTTCACATTGACTCATTTTGTTTATATAGTAATTTGAGATATCTTAAAAAAGTGTTCTTAGTTTATGGTCCCGGGCCCAGATCTAGATCCATCAGAAGATTTTTTTCTTGAATTTTTTCCCAAACATGTATTGAATGTTACAATTGTAAAAGATATCATTCTTGACATTTTTTCAGAGCCGCCTGTGTATTTAGGGAAATATAGAAGTAATGTTCAGACAATTCACTATCTGTATACTCACATGTTTCCGTCTAAATCTTTTATAGGTCTCAGAGACAATTCTAAACTCCTTAGCGGCTCAAATATGTAGAAAACGTCATCACTTGATTGTATGACGTCACCCAAAAATGTTGACCCACTTCTCATGTACGTGAGTATCAATACTGGTGTAGGTAAGGTGAATTTGCCTGGGTATGATATGTTATATTGAATGTTGAATCAGTTCTATAAATATTCTTACGAAAAATTTCAGGAATGTCCGTAACTTTGACATTAAATAAAAGGTTCATACATGTAATTTTTTTTCATTATTATTATTTCGATTGTATACTGTTTTCTAATATCATTTTTACATACACATGTACTAAAGATAAATTCAGAAACACAACATCCTGATTTTTTAGCCTTTGTAACGATGATACATGTATAAGCGATCAAAAGCTACGAAATTTTTTACAATTTGTCGGAAGTTTTTTTTTCTGAAACAGACTGTTCATAAGAAAAATAAAAAGATTGCATATTCTAAACTTGGTTCATTCTAGCTTCGTTTTTATCCGATATTAGTCCCCTACCGACTCGCCGGAGGGGGACGTATAGTTTCCACACCGTTTGTCCGTCTGTCTGTCTATCTGTCCGTCCGTCTGTCTGTCCGTCTGTCCGTCACACTTTAGTTTTCCAGACCTTTTTTCGCAGTCGTTGCATATATTGAACTCATTTTTAGTATGTGAGTTTATCTCAACGTGATACAGATCAAGTTCGAGTTTGGTTTCGTTTCACCTATTTTTTCAAGAGTTATGGCCCTTGGGCTTAGCAAATTTCATGAAATTCTCAGTTTTCCGGACTTTTCTCGGCTGTTGTTGTAGATATTGAAATATTTTTTTACATGTGATACATCTTGGTGTTATACAGATGCAGTTCGAGTTTGGTTTCGATTGACCTATTTTCACAAGAGTTATGTTCCTTGGACTTAGCAAATTTCATGAAATTTTCACTTTTCCGGACTTTTCCATGGTATTGCAGATATTGAAATCATTTTTGGTATGTGAACATAACTCAGTGTGATACAAATCAAGTTCATGTTTCAATTTGATTGACCCATTTTTACAGAAGTTATGGCCCCTGTACTAAGCAAAGTTCATGAACTTCTCGGTTTCCAGTCTTTTTATGCCTGTTGTTGATGATATTGAGCTGATTTTTGGCATGCAGATATATTATAGTATGATAAAGAATAAGTTGAAGTTGGGTTTGATTTATTTGTTCTTACAAAAGGTATGACCTCATAGCAAATTTCATTAAATTTTCCTGTTCTCGAGACCTTTTTCTAATACACATATTGAATTAATTTTGATGTTCGATTCATCTTTTGGTGTAGTGATTATATGGATTCCTCGAATATAGAATAGAATTCTGTTCATAGATGAATGGGACAGCACTAGTGTCTAGAACGGCTCCGAATGCCCATTGTTTTTTGTTTTGTTTTGTTTTGTTTTTTTTTTATTATTTGAATTCTTTTGAGTTTCGCGTAACATTCCGTTGAGTTGCGAGTGTGTTGGGCGAAAAAGAGAGAGGGGAGGTGGTTTATGCCTGTTTCAGAATAAAAGAAACCCAATTTTTGTCAAATTGTAGAATTTTCGTAGTTTTTGATTGCTTGTACCTTCTGATCATTTTGAGGTGCTGGTTCGGTTTGTGACCGTGTCTTAGTTTTTGTATTTAACTATCTTTTTGGGGGGTGTTGTATAGGTGTGATTGTGTGGATATGGACAATAAGTCATTTTGGACATAGTCATAACCTTTTTTTTTTTTTGGCTGACCGATATGTAAATATAAAATATTTTTGAGCGACCAACAATCACACAGAGAGTAAATAATATTCAATAACGTCAAAATGTAAGTACATTTATTCTTTACCTTTCAACTCCTGCATTTCATCAACATCTGCGTGAGAAACTGGGCATCCACGTTGATGGTTTTCTCCAAAATATTGTCTGAAATCCATACGTGTTAAAATTTCTGAAATCATATAAAGAATTACAATTATTAAAGGGGTAGGGCCACGAGACCCCTAAATCGGCCCTTGATTTTTCTCTTAAAATAAATTTCATGAGGAATACTTGATACCTCTCATGAAAATACACGAATGTTTACCGCTTTTCATGAAAAGAATAATATCACCAAACAATGTGCCATTTAATTGTAATGACGTCATGAAGTGACGTCATTTTGACGTTATTGACAAAATATGGCGAAAATTGCTGGGAATTTTGTCTTTTGTCGTAGAATTCAATGTGGCCGCATGCGTTAACTGAGATAAAACTTTTATGACAAGAGGATATAATGATAACCTTTCACATATAAATTTTCCATCATAGTTAATGCATGCGGCCATTGCTAATTTAATAGAAATATTGAGTTTTTGCATCAATTTCGCCTAATATTAACTATTTTGGTGTTTTCAAAGGGCTAAAAAGTGTTGATAAAAGCAATGTTTACAAAAAGTAGATTCGTGATTCAGTAGAGAACGTTTCAAAATGTCAAATGACACTTAAAAACTCTATGAGGTACAATGTTCAAAATTTATCAAAATTAGGGCCAATATCGGGCTTCGTGGCCCTACCCCTTTGTATCATAAGAATCAATTCTAGGAAATTTCTTTTTAAATGCGTGTTTAAACGATTACACTAGATAAAATAAAAAATCAAAACAGCAGGCAATGCTTTTCGTTCAGCTAGGAAAAAGGCAGAGAAATGTTAACTCTCGGAGGCGAAGTTACAATGAAAGGATCATGAAGTTGATACGAGGAACCGACGTCGCCATGTTGTAGAATTTTTTTTTAGCATACGACGTAAATGAAATTAACTACCTATAGATCTAGCTAAAAATATGACTGTATTGGCACAAAATATCAAAATTATGTTATATGATCATGATGATGAACGAGAACTTTTTGAAAACATTTAGATTGTTATTAGGAAAATAACCCCCTTTCCACAGGTACAACCCACAAACTTACTATCGTCTGTGTAAAACCACATCATTAGTAATAAACTGCAAATAAGAGTGATACCAAATATCCTAAAGAAGAAACGTTTGTATACTGTCATCTTCTTCACAAATATGTATTATCTGTACATGTATGTACGGATCCACGTCATAATTGTTAGAATTCCCTTCCCCAAGCGCGGATCTGGATGGAGTGAAGGTGGTCAGAACCCTCCCAAAGTTTGCTAAAACTGTTTTACGTATAATTCTTTAAGTCGTAGAATGACCACATTCCCCCAAGTGGTTTGGATTTCTTGGGAAACAAGAAGTTCTAGATAGTTTTCATTTCTCACATTGACAAGCTGGAGCTCTAGGTAGTTTGAATACCCCCTCCCCATCCCCCCTTTCCAGGAAAAGCTGTCTCGATCCGCGCTTGTTATGTCGACAGATTGAATATCGTAATACTATGCGGATAATTATTGTCATGAATAACCAAAAGGCTGGATGGTTTTCATAAAGTATTAATAGGATTTACTTCCGCTCAAATGAACATAATAAACAAGCAAGGTGTGACATGAAGTGTCTTATGTAATTCAAAAATCCATATGGCAACATTTATAACTCCGATATCTATCGAATTGATCCTTCCTAGGCTCAGCCCTATTGGTCCCTATATCAGTATTGGCGCTGCCCCCCTTTTTTTGTTTGGTATGTGATAAGGCCATTTCCTTATTATTTTCTGTTTTGCGTCCTCGGTCTGGTAGGTTTTTTTCAAGATAGCCCATAGTCATAAAACAAAACAAAATTGAAATGACAAAATCTGAGCAATAATGTACTTTGTCAAAAGGATGCAAAACAGAAAAATAACAAAGAAATGGCCTAATGGTGGAAAATAATTCAAATGGAAAGGAGCGATAAATCTGTTCTCAATATGGAGGATTTTGCCTGAAAAAGCGGAGGGGCACAACATCCCAAAATTTCTTACAAAAAAAAAAAAGAAAAAAAAAACCAGGGGGGGGGGGGGGAGAGATAAAGAATGGTGATTTCATGTTCTGTATGCACAAATTTAGATATATCTGGTGCAGCTCTAAATTTTGGATATGTGGATCTGTTTTTATAAGTATTTTTGGCAAAATAAAATACTTTCTATACCCTCTATTATTAATAAGTACATGAAAGTTGTCTTCTATATAGTTTGAGTTAAAGTAGTAAATGGCTTCATGTACATTGATAAAATGTAATTTCATTTGTTTAAACGGAGTGCATAAG
Source organism: Pinctada fucata (assembly GCA_028142955.1). Taxonomy (NCBI): domain Eukaryota; kingdom Metazoa; phylum Mollusca; class Bivalvia; order Pterioida; family Pteriidae; genus Pinctada; species Pinctada fucata. The sequence continues at coordinate 1,855,674 of AP027109.1, read as the reverse complement.
ACTGAAATTAATTTCTCTTGGTTTTTATTTGTCATGATAGAGGGCGCATTTCTGTTCGCGCCAAGTGTGCTCCGTGTCTCATTCTGGTCATTCGACGCGCAAACGCCCTGTCGATAACATCATATTGTTAAATTTGCTTATTTTTCATTAGAGAAATCTGAGATATATACATACATGTATATATAAATTCATTTATCATGTGTTTATACATCTTTTGATATTGTTATATTTGTGATTAAATTATATTGATTATGTCTTTAAAAAAAAAAACAACAAAAAACGGGTTTTAGGGTGATTTGCTGCTTTTCATGTTATGTTTTCATATGGATTCACACTTATATTATTTCGTACATGGTACATGAGCAATTTTTCATATTATGCTCACATTGTGAATTTGTTTGTTATGGATAGTGCGGTGTTTTTGATTTGAGGAGAGCTATGATTAGATATATTGCCCTGTGATTTGATATATTGCCCTGTGACTTGGTTTTACCTGAATAAATCATATCATATCATAAATCATGTAGATTAATTGATTTGAGTATTGTCAATGGACTGTATACATCTACACTGCGTATATGCGTGCTTTCCTAGAAAAATAAATCATGTTCAATTGATTTTGACCGTTTCTTATTTATTTATGTTTTGGTCTATATTGATCTATCATGATCAATGACATGGTCACGAGAAGTAATATGGATATAGGATGGATCAGAATAGCTAAATTCAGAAAGTGTATAAAGAGCTGGCGAGCGGTAGCGTTCCAAAGAAAAAAAATTTGAAAATTGACCGAAAAATTGAAGATATATGGTACAAAATGTTGCTATTCTAAACAATGTTACAAAATGTATTTTGTGATTGAAAAGTGTGGGGAGGGGGGGGGGGGGTGGCGCACAAACATGGTTGTGCCCCCCCCCCCCCCCCCCCACTTTTCAGAGTGGGGGGATGTGTCCTGGCTGCCCCCTTTTCCTACGCCCAAAATGTAATTTCATTTGTTTAAACGGAGTGCATAAGACTGAAATTAATTTCTCTTGGTTTTTATTTGTCATGATAGAGGGCGCATTTCTGTTCGCGCCAAGTGTGCTCCGTGTCTCATTCTGGTCATTCGACGCGCAAACGCCCTGTCGATAACATCATATTGTTAAATTTGCTTATTTTTCATTAGAGAAATCTGAGATATATACATACATGTATATATAAATTCATTTATCATGTGTTTATACATCTTTTGATATTGTTATATTTGTGATTAAATTATATTGATTATGTCTTTAAAAAAAAAACAACAAAAAACGGGTTTTAGGGTGATTTGCTGCTTTTCATGTTATGTTTTCATATGGATTCACACTTATATTATTTCGTACATGGTACATGAGCAATTTTTCATATTATGCTCACATTGTGAATTTGTTTGTTATGGATAGTGCGGTGTTTTTGATTTGAGGAGAGCTATGATTAGATATATTGCCCTGTGATTTGATATATTGCCCTGTGACTTGGTTTTACCTGAATAAATCATATCATATCATAAATCATGTAGATTAATTGATTTGAGTATTGTCAATGGACTGTATACATCTACACTGCGTATATGCGTGCTTTCCTAGAAAAATAAATCATGTTCAATTGATTTTGACCGTTTCTTATTTATTTATGTTTTGGTCTATATTGATCTATCATGATCAATGACATGGTCACGAGAAGTAATATGGATATAGGATGGATCAGAATAGCTAAATTCAGAAAGTGTATAAAGAGCTGGCGAGCGGTAGCGTTCCAAAGAAAAAAAATTTGAAAATTGACCGAAAAATTGAAGATATATGGTACAAAATGTTGCTATTCTAAACAATGTTACAAAATGTATTTTGTGATTGAAAAGTGTGGGGAGGGGGGGGGGGGTGGCGCACAAACATGGTTGTGCCCCCCCCCCCCCCCCACTTTTCAGAGTGGGGGGATGTGTCCTGGCTGCCCCCTTTTCCTACGCCCTTGGTTAATTATGCCAAAATTATATTTGATGAGATTTTTGTAAAGCCTTTAAGTGCATATTCAAAGTATGGTTCGGGTGCTACAGGTAAATGGGGGAAGGATGATCCTGTAGGACAATCAAAGATTGGACGCCTCATAAGTATTCTTGGTCTAATTGATCTTCCGCTGAACAAAAGAAATCTTCGGCATCGTGATGATATATCAAAAGCACAATGTGCTGGTCCAATATTTTTTTTCCTTGGAAAGGAGGGGGGGGGGGGGGAAGTGTATAAGAAAAATACACGTATATGGACGAATGTTATTACAAATTCTTGACCACCCTAACTCTCCCTCTTATGATTCACGAAAGAAAGAAAGAAAGAAATGTTTCTTTAATATTCAGCTGTATCTTTAATCTGTACCTATTTTTATATTTGAAATACTTTATTTTATTTATTTATTTATTTATTATTTTATTAATTTATTTATTAATTAATTAATTTATTTATTTATTTATTTATTTATTTATTTTGTTTTATTTTTATTCTTTTTTATTTATTTATTTATTTATTTGATTATTTATTTATTTAATTTATTATTTATCTATTTATTTTATTTTTATATTATAATTATATTATAATTAATTTATTTATTTATCTATTTATGTATTTATTTATAACTTATTTATTTATTTATTTATTTATTTTTATCACTAAAATGAGGATTACTTTTTTATAGGGGGTTCTAACCCCCCCCCCCTTTGACCCAAAGTTAATGATTCAGAATTCATATTTTGTTGTTGTTGTGTGTTAAAGCATTACTGTCTTAACTTTAGATAAAAATTTTCGTATTTAAAGAAGTTAAGTTCTATCAACAATCCTGTCTTTGCTTTTTATGTTTTGTTTTTGATATTGTAATTGAATTGAATATTGCCGAATCTATAGAATAGAATAATAATTTATTTCCAGAATGGACTCTGGAGGGCATTGTATTACATGTTGCAATTCATATCACATATAAGTCAATTTGAATGTAAGTGTTTGAGATCTAAGGTAGTAGAAGCCGATGATCGTCACCTTTTTTATTTACATACTAATGTTGTTAACCTGTCGAAAGAGACAGGCCGCTAAAATTAAAGTCAATTAAATAAAGGAAGAATCCGTTTATTACATCGACTTAGTTATTGTATTGTCTTTTCTGTACAGTAGCATAGGTATTAATGTTCTATATTTCTTACAAATTTACAAAATAATTCAGTGTTTTATGCCAAATTAGAAAAAAATTCCACTTTGTTTATATGATTGGAACATTCATAATATATTTTTATTATTATGATTTTTATGTTTTATTTAAACTTTATACTGTAGTACAGAGTAATGTGAAATTTATTTGTTTCTAAGATTCATTATAATAAATTTTATTTTGAGAGAAAATACAAACTGAATAATCAAGAGTTGTCTCGCTTTGAACAGTCTAAAAAGATTTTGTCGTTACTTGGCTATTACAAATAATTTAATTTCCTTCTTGATTTTGGCAATATCTCTTTCTAAAATTGAATCCGATCATAAAACCATATTTTTCATGCGTAAGCTTACATGTACATCGATAATATAAACATTCATTCCTGCAAAATCGCACTCAGTGAGTCTGTATAATTAATTTAACTAAATATCCTTTAGTATTACTTCGATGGCACACGTCGCGGTCAGATCATGAAGTGCACTTTACTGACTGAAGCACCACTTGTTTCTGAAAAATACCTTGTGGTGATATCGAAACAACTTAAATTCACATTTTTTATTACTTTGTCCAAAATATGCTAACTACACTTAGATATTCCAGTAACATGTGACTTACTCCATGCTCTTCGATAACGAAAATCTTAGACTATGAAATTAATAAAAGCATTTTTATTACTGTTCAGGACTTTATTTTGAAAACAAAACGTTTCAATTAAATAAACTGTACAGTCACGCTCTTTCACACAATCTCTCTCGTTCATTATTAATTACAGATAATTCATTTCGTAATAAACATTTGAAGTTCTGGTCTGGACACCCAGAATAATAGTACTAGTCTGTTTTTATGACGATACACGAGTGTTGAAAGTCATATAAATTCGTTTGTCCCTACCTGGTCCCCCCGGTTTGGTACCCACGTTCATGCTGCGGCAAGGGTATTCAGGTGTGCATGGTGACACCTTATTATAAAAGCCGTTGGAAAAACGGACCATCCAATCAGTACATAACTATACAACCCTCCTGCATACATGCATACACCATATATTGAAGTGGGGGTGGGCATGAAATGGGGTAATATACCGCCCTTTGAATAATAGAAGGGGCTATGAGGCACTTGGCCAAAAGTAACGGGCAGTTGGTGAATGAGTTCCCCGCAAAGTAAGATTAATACAGCCAACTGACCAAATAGAGGTCTGCCGGGTGATCAAACATAAGAAGACAGAAGAAATAGACTTCATTAGGCACGGTCCATTTGATATTCGGGGGGGGGGGGGCTTGGTTTTTTTTTTTTTTTCGAAAAAAAAGTTTTTGCTCTGAATTTTGATGAAAAAAATAAATTTGCTTATGGTGTGACAGAAAAAAAATAATCTTGCTCTTACAAGTAATCTGAATTTGAAGAATAACCATAAAATTCACTTAAAATTCCTGAAAATTTTTCAGCTCGCTTCGCTCGCCACAGTTTTCACTTTATATAAATTTTTTTCGCTCGCTTCGCTCGCCATACTTTTCTTCTTTCATGGCAAGTTCATATATAGAAATATCAAAAGTATCCATGTGACTGAAAAAAAAGGGGTTTCCTTAAAGGCTTAAATACATTATCAATATCATTTATTACTATTAATAGATACATGTATCACCATAGAGTCTAAAATTTATATACAATCTTGGAAGGAGAATTTAATTAAGTTTTTCACTAGTTTACATTTCTAAATTCAAAATTTTTTCTCTAAGGAGACCCTCCCCTCAGACCCTCTTACATGTTACATGACCTTGTATAAATTTTATTTACTAAAATTTAAATCACATTGTAAAAATCTTTTATCTCTCTCAGTTTAGAAGTGAATACAAGTTTTACATAAGAATTTAGTAATGTTTAGAGCAATTTAAGTAAAAATAAAGAATTTCTGTTGAAAGAAAACACAAACATTCCTAATACCGGGTATACACATCAATAATTGTTAGAAAAAAATTCCTTGCTCCAACTTTGCAAGAAAAAAATAATTTTGCCCCGGTCCGGGGCGAAAAAAATAATCTTGCTGCGACAAAAAACCCAAGCCCCCCCCCCCCCCCCCCCCCCCCCCCAAAAAAAAATATCAAATGGACCGTGCCTTACACTTTCCTTTTTATTCTATTTTTCACATTATACGATTAATTAACGGCTTACTTCATTAGACAAATTTTGGTGTATGTTAACAAATGTATTCAAAAGATGTCCATTCATACGACGTTAAGTTATGCTCATTTAATATTGATGAGAACACAGCGAAGGAACGCTTTTGTACGAAATAAGGTTTTTTTTTGCGATTTCCGAAGCGAGAGATTTACATGTGTCAATTTAATATCCATCTATCGCGTAAACACCAGAAGGTACACTGGCGTAGGACAAGGGGGGGGGGGGGGGGGCAGGGGGGGGGGGGCACGTGCCCCCTTACTTTTGAAAGTGGGGGGGGGGGCATAAGTATGTTTGTGCCCCCCCACTTTTTGACGTAATTTTTGGTCATACAGATATAAAAAAACTGCAAAATACCTTTAACTAAAACTATATAGAATATCATTACATGTATATGTTAATGATAGAGGACACAGACAGTATTTTCTGATTAGTCAATATTTTGCTTAAAAAAATTCCTGGCTCGCTATCGCTCGCCAGCCATTTATTCATGTACTTAAAATTTAGAATTGCACCAGAAATATTAAAATTTGTGCATACAGAACATGAAAACCCAATATTTATTTTTTAATCTCTTCCTCCTCCTCCCCCCTCCTTTTTTTTTTGCTTGTTAGAAATTTTGGGATGTTGTGCCCCTCCACTTTTTCAAGCAGAGCTACGCCATTGAGGTATACTGCTATAGATTCAGTATAGAACATTTCCTTAAGACTGATACTTCATAGACAGGTAGTACTTCGTGATTTCAATGAATTAGATTGCCGTGAAATTGCCACTTTTCAGAAGTTTTCAAATCCTGTATAACACATTTAAATATTGTATTGCAAAAGTTAATACTGCAATATAATAATGAGATTAAAAATGCAGTTTAAACCAATGTTTTGTTTTAAGAAATAGATCAACATGTACAATGTCAATGTTATAGGTATTTCTATCTGTGCAGATGTAATATTGGATTATTAGTCAGTTTTATTTCCATAGAAGTAATTGTCTGTTGTTGTATAATAGGTAATACAGACTTTTATTGAGGAAAAATACCCATACTCGCCTTTCTGAAATAAATCTTTATCATTTTCTAGACTCTCAATGATACTTTGGAATGTAATTTTAGATATCTTTACTTGAAAAGCATTAGCTACAAAATATACTTAACTAAAATATAATTTCAAACTTTTTAATCACGAAAAAGGTGTAAATTAGTAAATCAGATCCGTTTGATAGCCGATTGGAAAATTTCAGAACCTAGAAATGTGACCGTCCTTTCATATGAACTTTTATTGATGATTCTTATCTATCTTTAGGACAGCTTGGTTGACACTCTGACAACCTTGGGCAACTCTTTCTATCGGCGGAAATTCAAATAAATGAAATTAAGTTCTTTCTTTAGATATTAAGTGTGGCACATCCAATCAGGGGTTTTGAAGGTCAACAAACCCGATGTCATATTTACAATTTGAGTTAAATCAGGGCTAAAAATTCAAGATAGTCACCAAATTCAACTCACTTTTTGTACAATGTGAATATTTCATTAAACAGTTCGTGTAACACATCTTACTTGTAATTGCAATTGTCCTTGAATACATTTATTTTGCTGTTTTTGTTGATTTCAACTGAAACATCCTTATGGGGCAAATGCTAAACGTCTTCAAATTCATTAGCATAATTTAAAAGCAGAGTAATTAACAGTGTGGACCAGACATGCACGTTTCGGGTGTTTTACATTTGTCGGTGATCCTCAATCCAAACAATGAAATATGGCCAAAATGTGTGATAAGTATGTGCCAAATATACCGAAAGACGTAGCAAAATGGCTGGGATATGATGCTACAGGACCCAGGTTTCAGAAATTTGTGAAACTTTTGTAAACAGAAATTTTCAAATGCGTTTGAAGAAACTACCAACCGAAATTGATCAAGCTTGGCTACATGTGCCCTCGGGGACTCCTGTTCCACCAGCAGTGACACCAAGTGGTACAAATGCTAAACGTCTTCAAATTCATGAACTCTGCTTATTGGAGTAATTTCAAAATGACCACCAAATAGTCTCCTACTACTGTGAAAAATATAATAATTACTTGATATATCAATGACAAATATGGATAATGACCATATCCCCGTATACAGCGCAAAATCGATAATTCAGAAAATCAGAAACCAAAGGCATTCAAAATCAGGACAAAACAGGAACCAAAGCAAACAAACAAAAACCTCCACCACATGAAAAGAAGCGAACCTTTGACATGGGAGTGAGACCAGGTGCCCAGGAAGAGACAGCATCTCCTGCTTGCATGTAACATCCGCCGCTTCAAATTCGGTAGAACTGTCACATCATGTTACTTCCATTTCGGAAGACATAAAATGCAATCTTTGGTTGCATGGTTCAAATGGTCTATGACAGAATATCATCCACCATTCTGGAGAGTGGGACATCATAGTGCATGACGAGTTCCCCATATCGACCGTAGAACTTCAAACATATCCCTGACTGAGAAGCTTATATGAAAGACGCCTAGCTCTCAGAACAAAATCCGTATATTTGGTACTTGATCTTGCATAGCGTATCAACTGAGATATGAAAACGCCATAAGCAGGCGATGAAGGGATGTTGCTACTCAGAAAAGGAAAGTTTGTAATGCTGAAATTGAAGTCGTCACATTTGTCATACAGTGATGTGTTCATGTGACCATCAGTGTCGTAGGACAACATTATGTCCAAATAGGATGCTGAATTATTTGTCTCTGTAGTTTCTTTGACTTCAAGCTCCGAAGTATAGATACTGCTGAGGTAATCCGCTAATTTTGGATTATTGATGGACAACGCATCGTCTATATATCTGTAAGTGAAGTTGAAGTCAGAAGCTAAGTATCTTTTCCCTTCAGAGACAAAAGATTGAATGAATTCAGCTTATTCTGCCGAAGGGATATGTAGCCAAGTACGATCAATTTCGGTTGGTCGTTTCTTCAAACGCATTTGAAAATTTCTGTTTACGAAATTCTCTCAAATTTCTAAAACCTGGGTCCTGTAGCATCATATCCCAGCCATTTTGCTACGTCTTTCGGTATATTTAGGACATAATTTTCACAGATTTTGGTCATATTTCATTGTTTAGATTGAGGATCACTGACGAGGGTTTATTAACCGAAACTTGCATTTCTGGTCCATGCTGTAAATGTATCTGCTCTTAAATGACGCTAATGAATTTGAAGGCGTTAACATTCTTACGAGTAAAGGAAGATGTCAGCAAGGAGTGGGGTACTACTGGTCCCCATTGGAATTCCGACAATTTGCTGGAAGACATTTCCTTCAAACACCACAAAAATGTTGTCGATCAGAAAGTTTAACATCTGAATAATATCTGTTTCAGTGTACTTATTTGCAGAATCGGACTTTTCTTTTACAGAGTAGGTTTTGTCATAGTTAACAACAATAAATTTGTATTTGAGATTGCCGTTCTTACTTGTAAACGCATTACTTATAATTTTTGCGAGTCTTTTTTTCAATTTAGAATGTCGGATTGTAGTGTAAAGTGTCGAAAAATCAAAGGCTTTGATCGAATGGACTATACTAAAATGAGTGGATTTCAGATGTTCTAAAACATTCACCACATGAAAAGAAGCGAACACTGATATCCAATGAGTTAAAGAAGATCCTGACGACAATCTCAATAGCACTGGCAATAAAGCACAAACTTAAGCATCGACGGACCCCTAGCAAGCTAGAGGTGGGATCAGGTGCCCGGGAGGAGTAAGCATTACCTTTGGCTAGCCACACCCGCCGTCGATATTCATGACGGAAATGAAATCAATATATAAAATACATGTACTGTCTGAGGCCATGTCTATAAGTGCCTTCAAAATTTCACCCTCTTGCGTTATACATACCAAAACATATATGCAATTTCATTTTCCCTTCAGATTCAATTTTATTCATATAAATACTTATTTTCTGTTGCAGTGCGGAGTAGTTAAACTCGTTCCCCGTGACATCGGATGTTTTTAAAGAAAAAGGTCAGTTAGACAATACATGGGTACTTATTCTGACGCTGATACATATAAATATAAACACTTTGCAGTATGTCAATTAGTCAGGTATGAAATACTGCATTGAATATCACAAATCTGAAGGATTACGGCGAGCAGACATCTTGACAACTCGGAAGATAAAAACCCCGTTGTAAACCGTAATGTCTAGATGTGTGCCAAATATCCGCTTATCTTATAACTACGGTTTGCGTTATATAGTTAGATTTCTTATTGTCGTTTGAATTCTTTAATTGTACAAATGAAAGAGGGAAATGTCAAAATGGTTTCTTTAAAATTCAGAATCCAAATAAATATGCAGAAACAAAACGTGGAGTGAAAATTTAAAGAACGACAATTATCAATTGATACTTTAAAATATAGATATTGAAAATACTATGTGAAGACCATTTTACTGTAGATTGTTCTCAAAGAAATGTCGTCGCAGAATCTCTTAATTTCCATCACAAAAGGAAACGATAATTAAGGATTCCGACTTCCGTCGGAATCCTTTCTGTTATTGTATTGTCTTTTCTTTATTCTTATTATTCTTATTATTATTATTATTATTATTCTTACCCCCAAGCCAATCCAGAGACTTTACAACAAAGTACCGCATCATATGATAAAATGGAAAGTATCATGTGAAAGAGCAAATAAAGATCTTCATATATATTTTTTTTCTTGTCGAAAAGTTTACATATGCCCCCGCTAGAGGTCATCAAATGTAAAATCTTTAAAACCTTATTACTCCTAAACTAACCGTGCGATTTGAATGAAATATGTTTTATATTGTCCTTTGGGAAATTTGCAAACTTTTATACGCTTACATGCTCGATAAAATATTTACGGTTTTCGCGCTATTTTGAGTTGAAATTGGAACTTTAAATTGGCACAGTGCCAATTTCTACAGTTTTTGAGATTTTGAGTTGAAACTTGGATGGTAGGTTACTTATAGGTAGTCATTGATGATTACCTAGTTTCAAGGTCAAATTTTGATTCTCAAGGTCACAACAAACTTTTGCCTATAGAACAAAGACTATTTGACCTTGACAGTTCAAACTTCATAAATACAATCATTGATCCAAGCCCCATCACCTTGACCTTGACCCAAGGTCAAATTCTCATTCTCAAGGTCACAACAAAAATTTTCCCATAGAACAAAGACCATTTGACCTTGAGAGTTCAAACTTTGCGCAAATGTTCCTTACATCAAGTCCTTTCACCTTGACCTTGACCCAAGGTCATTTGTTCGATTTCAAGGTCAAAACAGACTTTTGTTGATAAAATATTGAGCTTTGAATAGATGAAAAGGAATTTTGATGAGAATAAACTAAAATGCTTATCTTTCATCCATGACCTTGGTTCAAGGTCAAATAAACTTTTTCAAGGTCATAACAAACATTTACTCTTGTAGGATTGAGAGAATTTTGTTCTTAAATATTTATTCTTCACACAAGTAGTACTTCTTATTTGAACTTTACATAGTAAGATAGATAACTCTTTTATTCTTGTTCTATGTTTCCTTTTTTTATCTTTGTAGCATTACTTGTCTGTACTTTCATGCTGTTGTCATTTTCTATTTATAGAAATTTTCTCATTGCTAATTCATTGTGCAATTCTTTTTGGGATAGTAATTTCAAAGGAATCAAAATGGATAGAATAGATCTAGGAGTTTAAAGCCTTCCTAAACTTGAAAGGTATTTATCATCTTTTTCTTCTATTTTATCGATAAATAGATAAGAGTCCCAAATTAGACATAAGCTCCTTTGCCTCATTTGCTGAAGTGAATTAGGTACAAAAGCAACTATTCTTTTTTCCATCTTCTTTATTCGGATTTTAACACTTCAGTTCCGAGGAAGGTCTAATAAAGGAGGAATCCGTCTGTTGCTTGCAACAGTAGCCATCTAGTTACAGAATATTATTAATATTGACACGGTCAGTGACAGAATTAAAACCGCTCCGACAAAAAAGATCATCAGATCAGCAGGTGAACAGGAAATAACAAAGGTCGAAACAATTTCATTTATGCCGTAATATAATGAAAAGCAGCACCAAATCATCCTTTATTATTATTTTTATTTTATTTATTTGTTTAGACTTTATAGATTTATTCCAAGTGTCAGCATAGCATATTTGTTAATTGTATATCAAAAATATTTATTTTGACAGATAAAGATGAATATTTTTGATTTACAATCAAGAAATTGTCTACCGTATGTTGACACATGGGAAAATGATCTGCACATATATATTTTTTTCACAGATAAAAGGTAATATGTTAAATATGAACGACGGTCTTCGACACGGACTGCCGATGAACATTACTAGTACAGCTACTTCAGAAATACCCGGTGTCAACGACAAGAACATATTACAATAACATATAATAAGCTCAAATAAAGAAAATGTTCGATTCACGAGTAATGTCTTCAATATTAATATCCTTGCTCAGAACATGCACTCTTCTATAGTATCCATCGTTTGAAAAATTTGACATTTGCACCTTTCCGATACTGGCAGATCTAGTATGTTGGACTTTATTGGTACTTGAAGTTTCATCGTTGTCGATCGAACGATGTCGCAATTCTTCCTCTGAATACACAGGTTCGAATGTATATGCATCTAATCCCATAATTTCATTTTCAGACATTGTAATTTACTTATTATTTACATATAAAACTCTTAACTACTCCGTATCTACATCCATCGTGAACTGTAGTTTTACCCTCACGCGGCGTACAATGCTAAACAGTAGTTTTTGACCAATTGTCTCTGGAACGTGACCATCTGTTTTCGGGTTTCATTGTGTTTTATTTTTAATTGATATATACTTTTGATTTTATGCACTTCCATATGTCTGGGTGAGCTTACTCTTTAAGTGTATTTATTACTTCTTTCCAGCTCTGTCGACTGAAAGATGCATTGTTTTTGCACTTTATCAGTTTGACATCATACGTATTACATGTATTTGGCTATCTGGAAAACTTGTCATTTATTAAAATTAAACGAGGTTAAATCTCTCCAATGCTATTTTGAACGTAGATTTTATTTGGATATGCTACTGAATCGACCCTACAGGAAATTTGGAATCGCTTTCTCTCGGTAAAGTAAAGACGCAAATTTAGATTATGAAAATAAAACCAGAGGGCGCTAGTGAAATGAATTTGGGCGGCTTATGAAAAGGACTTTGCCTGGATACATCACTGATGAGAATTTAATATTCGAATCACGTGTCTGGTGAATCAGAAATTTGAAATTTTCTTCATGAAGGTATAGAGTTGGAACCCTTTCGCATTATTTGAATCATATAAATTTATTTATTGTACAGAAAAAGGATGGGAATCTGCAACCACTATTGTTGGATGTAATCATAGCAAGTGAAATTTTGAAAGACTGTCCATTTACAAACTTAATTAGCCTTATGAAGAAAAAGGAGTGTGTTAACCCTGTTGCTATTGCACAGCCTTCTCTACATCGAGAAATACATTCTATGCACCGGACATGTATGATTCTGACAATGATTGCACATTAGTGGTACTTCAAGCCAAAATGATTCAAAGAAGCATAAATAATCAATATTTTGTTACATTTTTGCAAAGTTCCATTGTAAGAATATAACTATCAACCATATGCTGTCATGTGGGATGAGAAAAGCCCACCCGAGGGGTCTGGTTTCTGGTCAGGGAACGAGGCTTGCCGAGTTCCCTGACCAGAAACCAGACCCCGAGGGTGGGCTTTTCTCATCCCACATGACAAACATATGGTTGATCGTTTTTCTCCCATTTCTAGGGGCCTTTCTTGAAATTGCACGCAATCATGAAATCGTCAACTTTATCGAATTCGAAAATTAAAGAAATATTCGTTTTCAGCGCCCTCTAAAATGGTGTATTCTAAAAGAATAAACCGTAGTCCTTATCCTTAATCGATTTAGTAAGAATTAGAATGTAGAAAAAAGATATTTTAAACGACGTTTTGTTGAGAGGTCGCCGCTTTAGGTACAAAAATCATGACGTCACAATGGATAACAACGACGTCACAATATGGATACGGCCTATACGGCCGACGTCAAAAGTCACGCGAGGTACATGTGGGATACAGTGACCCTACATGACGCGTCGCTATGGGCAAACTCTATCCCACATGGGGGCAAATGGGAGAATAATGCGATAAAGATGCAAGGTTCAGAATTTCATTGAAAAAATAGTACGTGTCATTATTAACGTTATACTTTTACAAATATAGTAGGCAGCTCAACTCAAAAAAATGTAATGATCGCTGTGCGATATAAGTCCCCTACCGGTGGCATAAATTTATGTCCTGCATCTCTGTTCATCAATTCATTATCTGCAACAACAGCCAAGAGAAGTCTGGGAAACTGAATTCACAAAATTTGCTAAGTCCAAGGGACATAACTCTAGTGAAAATTGGTCAAGGGACATAACTCTAGTGAAAATTAGTCAATCTACATTAAACTCGAATTTGATCTGCATCACACTATAATGTATTCACATACAAAAAATCAGTTCATTATCTGCAATTAAAGGCATGAAAAAGTCCAGAAAACTGAAAATTTCACGAAATTTGCTAAGTCCAAGGGCCATAACTTTTGTAAAAATACATGTAGGCCAATGGAAAACAAACTCAAACTCCTATACCAAAAATCAGTGCATTATTTGCAATGGAACCAAAGAAAAGTCCGGAAACTGAAATTTTCATAAAATTTACTAAGTTCAAGGGCCATAACTCTTATAAAATTAGGTCAATCAAAATCAAACACAATCTTGATCTGTATCACATTGAGATATATCCAGATACCAAAAATGAGTTTAATATATGCAACAACACCGAAAAAAAGTCCGGGAAACTGAAATTTTCATAAAATTTGCAAAGTCCAAGGGCCATAACTCTTGTAAAATTAGGTCAATCAAAACCAAACTCAATCTTGATCTGTATCACATCGAGATATATCCACATACCAAAAATGAGTTCAATATATGCAACAACAGCGAAAAAAAAGTCAGGAAAACTGAAATTTTCATAAAATTTGCTAAGTCCAAGGGCCATAACTCTTGTAAAATTAGGTCAATCAAAACCAAACTCAAACTTGCTCTGTATCACATCGAGATATATCCACATACCAAAAATGAGTTCAATGTATGCAACAACAGCGAAAAAAAGTCCGGAAAACTGAAATTTTCATAAAATTTGCTAAGTCCAAGGGCCATAACTCTTGTAAAATTAGGTCAATCAAGACCAAACTCAAACTTGATCTGTATCACATTTAGATATATCCACATACCAAAAATGAGTTCAATATATGCGACATCAGCGAAAAAAAATCTGGAAAACTAAAATTTTCATAAAATTTGCTAAGTCCAAGGGCCATAACTCTTGTAAAATTAGGTCAATCATGACCAAACTCAAACTTGATCTGTATCACATTGAGATATATCCACATACCAAAAATCAGTTCAATATATGCAACAACAGCGAAAAAAAGTCCGGAAAACTGAAAATGGGACAGACGGACAGACGGACAGACAGACAGACAGACAGACAGACAGACAGACGGACGGACAGACAGACAGACAGACAGACCGAGAGGAAACTAAGAGTCCCCTTCGGCGTTGCCGGTAGGGGACTAATAAGCTATCTTTTCAATCGATATATCCACAGTTGGTGAAGAATAGAATCTTTCCCCAGATGTGATCAGGGACAAGGAAATCCAACACGAGTGCCAAGGATTTAATTGCTTGTACCACGAGGCTTGCCGAGTAGTGGACATAAGCAAATCCTGGACACGAGGGTTGGATTTCCATCTGGGAATTGATTATTTTTCTCTCACTGTCTAAAAGAGATCAAAAATGAGATTTTATGTATTCTTTTTCATATTTTGACCGGCTAACGCAGCAATGATGTATGACGTCACAATGACGTTCCAGTTCAAAGCACTCCCGGAATGACCTTATTTCATCCTGCAGGTTGAGACTATAACTATCAACCATTATGTTGTCATGTGGGATGAGAAAAGCCCACCCAAGGGGTCTGGTTTCTGGTCAGAAAATGAGGCTTGCCGAGTTCCCTGACCAGAAACCAGACCCCGAGGGTGGGCTTTTCTCATCCCACATGACAAACATATGCTTGATCGTTTTTCTCCCATTTCTAGGGGAATTTCTTGAAATTCAATGAAATCATGAAATTGTCAACTTAATCTATTTCGAAAAATAAAGGAATATTCGTTTTCAGCGCCCTCAAAAATGGTTTATTCTAAAAGAATCCTTAGCCTTAATCGGTTTAATAAGAATTAGAATGTAGAAAAAGGAGTTTTAAAACAACGTTTTTGTTCAGAGGTCCCCGCTTAAGGTGCAAAAATCATGACGTCACAATTGATAATAACGACTTCACAATATGTATACGACCTATACGACCGACGTAAAAAGTCACGCGAGGTACATGTGGGATACAGTGACCCTACATCACGGGCAGGAACACGTTACGTCGCCTTACAGTACCGTTGTCAATAGTATTTAAAGTTCTGCACTTAATGAAATCATGACATTATGCCACAGGTGAGGATATGAAGGAAACCATCTGTTGTCGTGACAATGAGCATGTGTGAAAAGTGTGATTTTCTTATAAACGTTAACATTTTAGAAGTAATACACCCGAAAATTCAATGGGGGGTAGTCATAACACTAAGCTGTTGGTTTATATGCTTTTCTGGTACTGATATACAGTTTGAAAAGAGGAGATAGAGTTGGCGTCCTTCGATCACCTCGTCCTTCATATGTTGTATCCTTCGTTTTTCTTGAAATTTATGAATATTCAGGTTATCTTATTCCAGATATATACTCATGATAAATATCAATTATATATCATGCTCCTCTGGTAGTGTCATTATCACGAATTAAATTTTGGACTACTTTTTTTGGACTTTTCTAAAACTGGTCCGTTGTCAATTCATGTTGCGAAAATTATGTCCGTTGTCAGATGTCCGTTGTCTGCTTTGATATTTTAATGGATAGAATGATACTTTGATACCGGTGCTAATCAGACCATGATATACTGTATACAGCTATGAATACGCAAAATTTAATTTTCAACCAATTTAGAATGGAGACTGATTTGCCCTGAATTGAATTCGCCGAATTATCCGTTTTGTTAAGATATCATTAACATAACATTTTAGTCGTCCCGTCTTTTCAAAATTCATCCTTTAGGCTGTGGACGAAAAGGGTTAGATATAAATGGAGTCGGAAATTTGACTGTATACAGTATCTTACTTCATAAGTGTATTATAAACCGGTGTAATGTAGTAGTTTTCACAAAGGGAAATTTTCTATATAGTGTGTTTCATCCCCCTGGGGGATATTCCGATATTTGTTAGACTTTCCTCAGACTTTCCTCATATTAGCATGGATTTTTCCAATAGAAACGAAATGCTATATAATCCCCCCACCCCCCCCCCTGTTAAGTCCGGATTTGTTAAAATTCCAATATTGAAAAATACATGAAAAATGCTCCGAATCTTACGCTTAAAGTTGAACTTTGAATACATGTATTATGGATACTCTTTTAATCTAAGATGGAAATAATCACAAAACATTGTAGAATATGCTTGAGGTTTCTTGGAGGGGGGGGGGGGGGGGGTAGACACACTCATATATGGGCTTTTAGACACACTCATATATTCAGATTAACCCATTATACCGACACACACACATTTACCAACAAATACACACTCATACAGAAAGATATACGTAGGCGATCGGATAGATAGGTAGACAGATAAACACAGATGTACTCAAACACAAAGAAACAAAAACATGAATTTACTTTGATTTCAGTAAATCCTCAATTTATCAAAGTATGCAGGTCAGACGGAAACTCAGACTAGGTCAATACTAGTATCTTTAACTTGAAAAAAGAAACTCTCAATCATGCAGACAGACCCAAAGACAGACACTGATCAAAACACAGACATGGACATCCTGAAAGGAACATCCTGAAAAACATACACAGACATGCGCAAAACGACAGACTGACAGGCACAGGGGCACACATACAAACATACGCAACATAAACGGACAGACATACATGCATATAGACAGACAGACACACAAAAGACACAGACAGATGCACTCACTCACAGACAGATACACATGCTGACAAACGCGGACAAGAAAACTCGCTCACAGACAGACGGAGACACCGACATCGACGCTGACATAAAAAAGACACATGAACTTACATACAGACACACACAGATTAAAATAAACATATCAACTACAATTAATTATCACCTGATATATATACGTGTAAGATCTATATCATACCCCCATCGAAAATCTCTATTCAATGCAAAATTTGAAAAATGTTTCTAGGAGAAAATCCATGCCGAGGGAAATCTGCTTAAGGGGATTTCAAAGACTACTATAAAGTAGTTTTTCGCTAGGGTGGGGGAGGGGGGGGGGGGGCTCCAGTAAGTGTATAGCAGTTTTTCCAGGAGGGGGAGCTACTATGGGGAAATCATAATGGCAATTCATTACTAGTATTTTATTACTTTGTATACGTTTCTATTTATTTTTATGCATGTGATATCCATTTCGTCCTTTCGATAAAACAGTACCCAATAACCTATCTGTAGGTTTCTGAAAAAAGGCGATTTCGTGTAAAGAACGTGCGGAACAATTATGTGATAAAGGCTAAGGCTATCAAAATGTCTTCCATGACCGATAACTTATGTCTCTATTTTTAACGCTATATATGACTTCAAAACCCCTTTATTTCTATGCATTTGATATCCATTTGTCCTTTCGATAAAACAGTGCCCAACAACCCATCTGCAGGTAAGAATCTTATTGTTTCTGAAAAAGCGTGCGAAAATTCTAGATCAAAGAGCGATTTCGTGTATAGAACGTTCGGAACAATTACGTCTCTATTTTTAACGCTATATATGACTTCAAAACCCCTTTAACGATTATTGTTCAATTGATCCATCATGTACATATTCATTATTCATGAACTCAAACCTACTTGCAACTCTTCAAATTTCAGAATCATATTTTCAAATTTAAATATTTTTCTATATGTTCTATGTTCACGTTACATAAAATGTTATGATATCCGGCTTAAAAAAAAAAGAGCTAAATACTTTTAGAATTAACCAAGCTAATTCAATTGCTAAGCCTTAGATTCCAAAAAAAGATCCAATTCTCCATTCATGCCCAAATATAGCTTCATAAATATCGCCCTACCCACACTTGTTTTTATTCGGTTGTTAACCGAATAAAAACAAGTGTGGGTAGGGCGATATTTATGAAGCTAGCCCAAATACCGTTAAGAGTCATGTCAACGGACCATATCTTCTTGTCTTGTCATAACAACGGACATGCTTTATCAAATAATCAAATTATACAATAAATATACAATGTAAACAGCGGCCATTCACATATATTGTTGGGATAATGTTGTGGATAACTTTCTACATAAAATTGGTATATAAAATCAAATAATAAAGAGACACGATAGTTTTCCGTTTCAAATTTCCGTTTTCGTTGCTGACAGTAGGTCATCGCAAATCAGATCTCCTCATAACATAAAAGGAGTTTAATTCATTTCATGGTATTGATACATTACTGAAGCTTGTGGCTACCCCCCATTTGCTTTTTAAAAGAAATTATCGGTTACCTAATGATTTATTAGTGATTTTACTGAATTTTTGTCGGTAATTTTCATGACAACGGATTGTTTCCAACATATCTTCACCTGTGGCATAATGTCAACGGACGGTTTTAAGTGCAGAACTTTAAATACGTCTGACAAAGGTACTGTAAGGCGACGTAACGTGTTCCTGCCCGTGTACATGACGCGTCGCTATGGGCAAACTCTATCCTACAAGGGGCAAATGGGAGAAAACATTTTTCCGACACCTAATTTCGCGGACAAATCAGTCTGAAGTGAAAGAAAATCCGGCACCCCTGAACCGGCACTGTTAATTGATCCTTTATGACGTCACAGACAAACTGACGTGCGTAATGTCACATGCACATAAATTTTGTATGACGTTCAGTCATTCCGCTGCATAAACAAAAGGAATTTGAAGGTTTCAATGTGCGAGAAAAATAATCAAGCACCATATTTGAGTTCCTGATAGAAAACTATCAGTTTCGATGGGATGGATCAACGTCCCCACCTCGGCTTATTTTCTATCTGGAACTCAAAGTGGTGCTAGATTCTATTAATCTCACCCAAGGAAATTTTGAGAACTCTGAGTCACAAGTGGGAGGATCACATGTCTCAGTCGCAACATCTTAATTGATTATTTTTCTCACCCAGCTCATTTCATTATCATCACTTAAATGATTTTTAACCAGAATCTACTAGTATACAAAAATGTGGACAAATCTAACGACGACTTGCGTACCATTCTATGTGTGCCACGTGGAGTGCGATACAAGAAATTCGGTCTCAAAGCCTCTTTACACATGGACTGTCCATGTTTTTGTCCCCAAATGAATAATAAATAGTTAGCCGTAAATGATCTCAATCAGATTATGTGGCAGTGACTTCTGGAGGAGGACTAGACATATTCTATACCTGAATACATCAGCGAAAGCATATGTTGAGGATCATATATTACATCATATACTATTCATCCTGAAGCAACAAATAAATACCACTTGTGGCAACAAATAATGGATTCATAGATAAAACATGGAAATATGGTCTTTTGTGTGTAAACATGGAGCTTCAGGTCCCGGGGGACATCCTCTGTTTGATTTACTTTCATACATCTGTCACACGGAACTAAAGCTACATCCTGAAAGAGAATACAAGCAAACAATACATCATAGATTCTTTTATATTCAGGAGAAATAAGTTGTCTATTTCTTATTGTTAAATCAGCTATGCATAGAACCATAGTGTCTTCAGCACTTGTTATTTTGATTTTAATCCTATTGGTGTATTATAACACAAACGACGG
This sequence comes from Pinctada fucata, assembly GCA_028142955.1. Taxonomy (NCBI): domain Eukaryota; kingdom Metazoa; phylum Mollusca; class Bivalvia; order Pterioida; family Pteriidae; genus Pinctada; species Pinctada fucata. Next base: position 1,835,293 of record AP027109.1, on the reverse strand, counting down.
TGAGTACTTCATATTTACGTCATGAATATTGTCTGGGAACTGTTTTATTTTTATTACAATTATCATCTTCTTTTTTTGAAAACTTTGGTATACTTATTGTTCACCATGAATTTATTGAAGCGTATTTGCAACATTTCTTTCTATTGGGAAAATCTATATAGGAATATCTGAGTGTGTACATCTGATTCAGCAATGCACGAGTCTGGAGATATGCTTTTGTTAATCCAAGCAAGGTCAAAAGACCATTGTGTAAAACCTTGATACTAAGAAAGGGCCTTGAAAGAAAACCTTGACAACCCTATCACTGTAAGGCGGTATAAAACGTTCGTACAGACATACAAACAAATATACGGGTTATGAGATAAAGGAATGTTGTGATCATGTGGATTTGTGATTTTTTTCAAATTTCTTTTATATTACCTGCTCTTCTATTCCATCCGAAACAGTGTATACAGGCCCGAGCTGTCGAAAATTTAATGCAGAGATGACGAAATTTTTAAAGGAACTGAGATGAAGAAATTTGAAAGTCATGAACTGTAAAATTTTTGTCATCTCGGAGCGTTCAAAAAATTTGAAAGCAATCGCTGACGAAATTTTGAAAGTATTCGCTGCCAAAATTTTGAAAGCACATGTTAAATTTTGAAAACTTTTTAAACGCTTTGGCTCCATATAGTTTTTTTTGCAATGGGATATATATTTTTGTTAGTAATTTAATCTTAATAACCATTATTATTATTCATCAAGCAAATCATGACGATGATTGCTTTGATATCGGCCATCTTAGTTTTCTTGACCAGAATAACTAACGAAAAGCTTTCAGAATTGAAAGCTAGTTGACGAAATCTTGTCAGCGATTAGCTTTCAAGTTTTGAAAGCTAATCGCTGACGAAATTTCAAAAGCTATGAAATCGCTGACGAAAATTAGTTAATGAGAAGTTGCTTTCTAAATTTTGATAGATAATGAAGCTTTCAAAACTTCGAACGCCCCGAGATTTCAAAATTTTGTCATCTCTCTCAGCAATCGCTGACGAAATTTTGAATGCTAAGAAAATGTTTGCTTACCTTTTTAAGTTTTGTTTACTTTTTTTATCAATTCTTGTTTGTTAAATAAGTTTTGTTGACTTGTTTTTGTTTTTGTTAATTTAAAATATTGCGATCGGAAATATCAGAATTAATAAAATATTGTTAACTTATTTCTTATCATAAATTTTTTTTTTATGTTAAACTTTCGACTGGTGGGGACTGTACATGTATCTGCTATAATATTATATTTGACTTTATTACTCTTTTCATAATCTCACATTAGGTTAGCTAAACAGCTGTATAATATCTCCTTTTATGTCTTCTTTTTCTTCTATAGGATTTGTTAATGTTAGTCGGTATGGACAGATATTCAAGCAGACATCTTATTCACGTTTAACTCATCCCAGAATAAAAGGTAAAATTTCTATTCTGAATATTGTCCTATGACAAATTTGAAATATTAGAAATATTTAAAAGTCATTAAGAAAATTTAAATATTTCTAATATTTCAAATTTGCCATAGGTCAACATGAACTAGCTGGCATGAAAGTCTAAGAGTATCTTTCACAATTCAGCAAGGTTGTTTATAATTTTCAGGGAAAAGACACATGAACTCCTGCTTTATAAAACAAAGTAAATACGAAGTGGACTTCTATTTAATTTATAATTTTTATGTTCATTGCTTATTTACATGTAGCAGTATTTAAAGCCAGTTATGGAACTTCAAATTCCGGATTGTTACATGCATTATGAACCAGCAAGACAATATACCTTATCCCAGAGGTTTCCATTCCAATCACTGCATAATAATTACCAAATGTGCTTGTTTATCTGATTATAAGCATTTTGATTGGTCAATCCAATTTATTATTACTTCCGTTATGAGATGACAAATGTCAAAATTGACCGGAACTACTTTCACACTGACGCAAAAGAAATCAAGAATCTCTAACGCATGAAATAAACAATACAAATGGTATAAGATAATCCATTAAAACTTGAAACATCTCCATGTGTCGACTTATAAACATCACAGCACAGTACTGTGAATATTACGCAGTGATTACATCGGTTGCTACGCGCATGATTTGAAAACTGCAATTAGTGAACAAAAGGCTGTTCGTTGACGGGTTACTCGTGTTTCTAGGGAAATTATGATAGACCTACTAGAGATCCATGGAAAAAACGTGTCCTTTATTTGTTTTCACCAGAATTAATCTAATACACATGGATAAAGGATGAACAAATTTGAAAAATACCAGCAAAAGCTACAGTGCAGCGCGATCAGCAACTTACCGAACTTGTCTTGCCGATTTTGTTCTGATTCCCAAGTAATGATATACAGCTGATAGTCAAACATAAGATCTACAAGTACAAGAAATGTTGTCCGAGAGTCCGTATAAATTTTTCAACTGTTCATTGACATGTCTGCTGTCTTCGATAAACAACGCGTCACAAATTACGTCATAACAGTAAAGTACATTAGTAAGTGCAAATTGGTTTACATGCTGGGGTTCTGAAGGGGAAAATATTTTTTCCAGAATAAATACCGGCTTGTCTTTTTTCCTCTCCAAAATTGTTGTTGTTAAGGAACTAGTTCGTACCAGTTTAGTACATTTGTACGCCACATATACTCAAACGTTTTAGGGTCTTGTTTGTGTGAGGTCATCTTACAGTGAGGAGGTTGTTTTACACCATAATTGTGACAATTGTACGTTCTTCGACACCTTTGGATAATTGGAGAAGTGAGAGGGTTGTGCGCACGTAATCCAGGATAACCACACCATTTGCTACTCGTGTGGCAAATGGCCGTCCAAAGTCGGCACCGATTGCCCATTGGTCTCGTCTGTTTATGTGTAGTCTTTTGTGTTTGATGTTTACATGTCGTATGTCTCTTTTTCGTCTCATACAATGCTCGTCTTTTGTGTTTTTGCATCGGGTGTATTGGTGGTTTGCTGTTGATGCTGCAACAGGGTCTTGTTGGAGATCCCCTCCCTTCTTTTCATTAAAATATGTATGCAGTTGGGAAAAACTCATGTGTTGTAATTACAGGTATTGAATGTTTATTTTTGCCATTTTATTGGATGATGAAATATCAGTTGTCGTATCACAAATTTTGCGTAAATACACAATATGTGAAACGAAAACTGACATTTCGTCATCCTATAAAATGGCAAAAATAAGTGTTCAATTCTTAAAAGTACAAAGAACAAACACTTAAGTGGTTCCAGCACAGTATCAAAAAAAAAAAAAAAATCACTATGACTTGAAAACTGACGGTCAAATTTCAATAGGACCTTATCGGTGTTTCACTTGACATATGAAGAAGATAATATCAAGTTTTTACGGAAAATATATCATACTGTTTCAGATAAACGGACTTTATTACTAGTATTAAAAATGTTCTAAAGATGGACATAAATTTATCTCCTTTCGACAATTTATTATGAAAGTATTAGTCATCATTTATAATTCTATACATATCAGATTGTCCACATCATACATGTGTATCTATATGAAAAAAACCAGAATGATACAGAACTCTTCAAAAACAAAGAAAAAATGATGATGTGGAATGCTTCATTGGTACTTCTAGGTACCTGGATGATATTCTTACTATCGACAATCCTGTTTTTTGAAAAGTATAAAAATGTTATTTATCCACAAGAATTGACTCCAAACAATGCAAACGCTACAAACACAGAAGCACCATTTTTAGACCTAAATATCAAAATTGTTAATGGAGAGATTTAAACAAGTATGTATGACAATAGAGATGATTTTGGATTCAACATAGTAAATTTCCCCTGGCTTGACGGTGATGTTCCTAGATTTCCGTCCTATGGTATCTACATTTCACAGCTCATCCGGTGTGCTAGAGCATGTACTGATGTTTTTGGATTTTCATGGTAGATTTTTTTCAAACTACCAAGAAAGTTTTAGGAAAGAGTTTTCGCTTTCACAAACCGGTGGGGACTTTCTGGAAATTTAACAAAAAATAGTGTCAACTTCTTTTGAAATTCGGATCAATACAGACAACAGAGTATATTACTTTGGGTATTTCACAAGCTTCATTTTATGGTGACGTACTTAACAAGATAAGAAGGATCAAATATAGACAACATAACGACCGAAAATGCGTCAGAATCATCAAACGCCTTTTATACCGTGGATATCATCCTAATGTCACCAGCGGACAATAGGCTTGGTGCTGGACGAATCTACAGTCTTGTACCAGCTCATTCTTATAACACGCACTCTGACTGACTGTGACGACGGGACTCCATGACGGGCCCTGTCCAAACCTCTTTAGAGAAGACAGGGCCCCGACCACCTGTCCTCTATGAATGTCAGTCGGACTCCTCGGGTGAGCTCGCGGCTACAGAGCACGGATTGTATTACGTACGCCCTCTTTTGATATCCATTTACATTTTCATTCATTTGTATTGCTTTGGCCCCTGCGTTTTGTGGTCTTGTTTGTGTGTGGTCATCCGACAATGAGGAGGTTGTTTTACACCACAGTTGTACGTTCTTCGAGAACTCTGGGTAATCGAAAAGTGAGAGGAATGTGCGCACGTAATCCAGGATAACCACACCGTCTGGTATTTTCGTGGCAGATGACCGTCGTCTTAAGTCGGCATCGGTTGCCCATTGGTCTCGTTGGTTTATGTGTTGTCCTTTGTGTTTGATGTTTCTGTGTTGTGCGTTGACGTTCCTTGTCCCTTTTGCATCTCGTTCTGCGCCCGTCTGCTCTGTGTTTTTGCATTGGGTGTTTTAGGGTTTTGCTGCAACCTGGTGTTCGTTAATATTCTGCCTCTACAGAAGATTTGTAATTGTTTTCCATTAACTAAAGTGTGTCAATTTTAACGTCACATTTACTGTTCATTTTCCAATGGGTATATATATACGTTCGTATCTTCAAAAGTAACGGTAAAAAATTGATGAAACTTTGCATGTAGAAAAAGTATGCTTCAATTATTTTAAAACATTCAAAATATTTAGAAAAATTAAATGACAGGATCTTTATTTAAGTCTCGCTGTCCTGGCCTCCTTAAACAAAGGAAGACAAGATACTTTATCCCAGATGTTTCTATTGCAATATCCACTGCATACAATATAAGGAATAAAACACTTAAACAAAGGAAGACAAGATACCTTATCCCAGATGTTTCTATTGCAATATCCACTGCATACAATACAAGGAATAAAACACTTAAACAAAGGAAGACTTCACAACAGATAAGCAACCATAAGCTTTGATAAAATCCGCAATAAAACCCAACTCGTTCAGAGGAAAGAATTATTAATGACTCCTCATATTGAAATGCAAATTATGATGGACTGTACATATTTCGGAAGGGAAATAGACTATATGCAAGTCACAAATCTAATTGTGCTTTTGAGTTTTGGTGACGAATAATTGCGGCTGTTATGTTCTTTTTAGGTAATTTTAATCGAACACTTCCAAAGCCGATATTGATTATGACATATATGAGAAGTGGATCGACTTTTCTGGGTGACGTCATACAAGCTAGCCCGGATGTGTTCTATGTTTTTGAACCCTTGTGGAGTATAGAGGTATTCCGAACGCCTTTGAAAGATTTACAAGGAAACAAGTGAGTATGAAAAAGGTAGAAGAAGGATAATATCAGATTTAAGATTGTTAGGTTACAACCATCACAAAGCATCAAATTTGACAATTTCGTAAGTTTTAATTTTCTCTGCAAGGCCTAAATGACGGGTGTATCTAGCAAAATGGACATGCTTTCTCTCCCAGGGTGCGTAATAACATCGTTATTTTGAATTCACACTTGCCCTTAAGCAGAATATTTAGGGGCTACCTTGTGTGTGTTTTACAAAAACTGACAGGGTATCGGCGAACCCCCTGTCAGAAATTGAGTTTTACCGCGAGGCGTTAGCCGACTGGTAAAACGGATATTTCTGACAAGGGATTCGCCGATACCCTGTCAGGTTTTGTAAAACATCATTATGGTAACCCTATTCTGCTTGCAAATGGTCGGTAATGCGCCAGAAAACGTCTGCTTTTAACGACGTCGCCATGGGAACGTAAGACGTCATAGCAGAAACTGCAGTGAAACGTGAATCCCCTTGCAGTTTTTTCATCGCTCAACCAATCAAAATGCGCGTTGCAGACAGAGTGCATTAGAATTTGTTACTTTTGTACTTTTCATGATTCAGATCACATGGCTGTATAAGCCAATTAAATTTGTAACACACCTCAGGTCACGAAAATTGACGTCAGAGCTACCACGTGTTTACCATGAAATGTTGACAATGACAAGCATTATAAACTGGAATTTGATATCAGTATAATTTTTGAGGATAGACGAAGACATTTAAGAAAATTATACATATGTGAAATCCTTCTTTATATCAAATTTGATACGATTCTGACGATGGGGGTCCTAAGAGGTTATCATGCACGCATGTACGTTAACAGAAGGTTGTGTACATTTTGTGTACTTATTTTTCGATTCTTAAACACAAGGTATACCTTTTTTGTTCTTAAAATATAGAGTTAAGATTAGACTTCAAGTCTAGATAAATGAAAGTGTCCACAATTTTTTTTATAAGAAAGAAATGTCATTTATAATTTGGTTGAAAACTGCATGAAATCTTATACAGCTGTCACACCTTAAGTTTGCTTGTTGATTAAGATTTTTGGATTCCGATTTTGGGATATTGTGTTTGACTTTGTTGGTGGGTGTTGTATGCAAGCAGGCGATACTTACTCTTCCTGGGCACCTGATCTTACTCCTCCGCAGGGAGTTCACTTCTCTTCATATGGTAGATTTTTTTCATTTCTATTCCTTTACCTTAGTTCTGGTTTTATCCTGGTTTGGTATGCCCTTGGATAAATGATTTTTTCGATTACGATTTCGATTACGATTATGATCACTGACGAGGGTTAAATACCCGAAATGTGCATGTATGGTCCACGCTGAAAATTGATCTGTTTTAAATGATGCTATTAGATTTGAAGACGTTTAACATTTGTACTTCTTGATAGGAATATGGTTTTGTCCATATTTGTCATGTCGTTAATATTGGCGAAACGGCAGAAAAAGATGATGCTCTCAAAATGTAGGTGTTTTGAGATACACGTTGCACTAAATTTAACTATATGCTCCTGTATTTAATGATAAAACATTAAGGGGGAAAGTACAAGAGACATCGAGGGGACGAGAAATATTAACCCTCCCTAACCCTAACCCTAACCCAACAATAAGCATCAAAGACCTCATCAGAACACTTAACGAAAATGATTACACATAATCCAGCGATATCAGTGCGAAACCCGTGTCTACTTTGGATGGCAAATAGTGTAGCTGGTTATCCGGATGTAGGGTTTGGGTAAGGTAAGTCATGCTATAATGAAATTACCATGTTACAAAGATTTCAAATTAAAGTCTTTATTGTGTTTTCAGTGTCTTTCATCGATCTATGCTAGGAATTTCAAGACACAATATTTTACCAACTTGATGATTGTCACTGCTATGTCACTGTCATATGAAAACTTTACTATATATCAACTTTAGTTTCGGAACTTTCGTCTACAAATACTTATATCAAAAGCAATGAAAGTGTCCCTAACATTTTGAGCAAACATAGCGGTGAAATTTCTTCATTCAACATCCCTATTTCTAAATTGGATCTTCCTACAATATACTGCATACCAAAACTGCACAAATCTCCTTACAAATTTAGATATATTGCTAATTCTAGCAACTGCTCAACTACAAGTTTGTCTAGACATCTGACGTCAGCCCTCACGGCGGTAAAGGAACACGTTGCAAAATATTGTGAAACTGTTCTTAACAGGAATGATGTAAATTTATTTTGGTCTATAAAAAATTCCGGGGATGTGATTGACAAGATAAAATCTAGAAATTTTCAAGCCAATACGATTGCTTCATACGATTTTTCAAATATGTACACCACGCTTCCTCACGACAAGATCAATGATCAATTGTCCAAACTCATTAAATGGTGCTATAATCGAGAGGGGAAAATTTATATTTGTACATCTGAATCAAAGGGTTTCTTTTCCGCTACAGAATACAAATCATACAAATCATGGACATGTAGCGACCTGTGTAGTGCCTTGTCCTTCCTCTTGGACAACATTTATGTAAGATTTGGTGAGAATCTCTACAAGCAGGTTGTAGGGATTCCTATGGGTACAAATTGTGCGCCTCTTGTTGCAGATTTATTTTTATACACATATGAAAAGGAATTTATTCAAAATCTTCAAAAGCAAAGAAAACATGATGATGTGAAATGCTTCACTGGTACTTCTAGGTACCTGGATGATATTCTTACTATCGATAATCCTGTTTTTGAAAAGTATAAAGATGTTATTTATCCACAAGAATTGACTCTAAACAAGGCAAACTTTACAGACACTGAAACACCATTTTTGGACCTAAATATCAAAATTGTCAATGGAGAAATTCATACAAGTGTATATGACAAACGAGATGATTTTGGATTCAACATAGTAAATTTTCCCTGGCTTGACGGTGATGTCCCTAGATTACCGTCATACGGTATCTACATTTCACAGCTCATCCGGTATGCTAGAGCATGTACTGATGTTTTGGATTTCCATAATAGAAATCTACAAATTACAAAGAAACTTTTAGGTCAAGGTTTTCGCTTTCACAAACTAGTAAAGACTTTCTGGAAATTTTACAAAAATTATGATCAACTTCTTTTGAAATTCGGACCCATACAAGCAACGGAGTATATTACTTTGGGTATTTCACAACCTGCATTTTATGGTGACATAATTAACAAAATAAGAAGGATCAAAGGTAGACAGCATATGTATCGAAAATGCGTCAGAGTCATCAAACGCCTTTTATACCGTGGATATGATCCTAATGTCACCAGACGGACACTAAGCTTGGTACTTGACCAATATACAGTCTTGTACGAGCGCATTCTTAAGACTTGCACTCTGACTGACTGTGACGACGGGACTCCATGACGGGCCCTGTCCAAACCTCTTTAGAGAAGACAGGGCCCCGACCACCTGTCCTCTCTGAATGTCAGTCGGACTCCTCGGGTGATAACATATATGAGCTCGCTACAGCCGGCAGAGCACGGACTGTATTACGCACGTCCTCTTTTTATATCCATTTACATATTCATCTGTGTTGCTTGGACCCCTGTGTTTTACGGTCTTGTTTGTGTGTGGTCACCTAACAGTGAGGAGGTTGTTTTACACCATAATTGTGCGTTCTTCGAGACCTCTGGGAAATCGGAATAGTGGGAGGGTTGTGCGCACGTAATCCAGGATAACCACACCGTCTGCTATTTACGTGGCAGATGGCCGTCCTAAGTCGGCACCGGTTGCCCATTGGTCTCGTTGGTTTATGTGTAGTCTTTTATGTTTCATGTTTCTATGTTGTGAGTTGGTGTCCCTTGTCCCTTTTGCGTCTCTTTCTGTGGGTATCTGTTCTGTGTTTTTTGCATGGGTGTTTGGGGATTTTGCTGTGGGTGCTGCAACCTAGTGTTGTTGGAGATCCCCTCCTTTCTGCTAGTGGATCAGGAATCCAAGAGAGTACATGTAGCTAAGTCCGATCAACTTCGGTTGTTCGTTTCGTCAAACGCTTTCGATAATTTCTGTTCAAAATCGATTCGTCAAATGCTTTCGAAAATTTCTGTTCAAAATGTTTTCTTAAAATCTCTGAAAATTTAGTTTTGTAGCATCATATCCCACCAATCCTCTTTCTGTATTTTTGGACATAACTTTCACAGCCTTTGACATATTTCAGCGTTTCGTTTAAGGATCACTAAAGAAGGTTAAGTACCCGAAGCGTGCATGTCTGGTCCATTCTGCAAATTCATCGGTTCTAAATGATGCTATGAATTTGAAATCCTGACATTTTCTTTCAGTATAGATGGTTCTTTGAATGAAATTGCATTACAAATCACCAGAGATGTCTTCAGTTGTCACATAAAGAAATTACCGATCAAGATGCTATACCATGAACACTTCATGGGAGTGAGCAGATCTACTGCAGAAATGAACATGTGTCGTACAAATCTCACTTATATGTTAAGTTGTGCTGAAGCTCTACAGAGGAAGTGTATCAATTCTAAGTTTGTTTTGATAAAGTCCATTAGGATACGAGCTTATCAGCTACTGGACATCAAGGAGGACTTTCCAGACCTGAAGGTAGTGTACTTGATACGTGACCCTCGAGCAGTATTAGCGAGTCAAATGAATTATGGAATGGCAACGTTCAGGCATCTGAATGAGTCTGAGTTTGTGAGTGAATTTTGCATGAATGTGACTCAAGATACTCAAGTTGTCCGAGTTTTCCAAAAGTTCTATCCTGGAGACATAAACGTAGTGTATCATAATAGTTTTGAACAAAACGGTGTCGCATATAGCCGGGATATATATCGAGCACTTGGTATAACTTTCAACACAGAATCGAAGAGAACAATTTTATCTCTCACTGGTGATGGAGAAAACTGCACGCGGTCCTACGCTTTGTGTACAAGGAAATATAATTCAACAGTAGAAATTGGAAAATGGAGAACAGAGATTTCATTTCATTTTGCACGTTTGGTTGACTTTTTGTGTAAAAGTGTGTACAAATCACATGGATTTATTTCATTTGATAGCACGAAAATGTTGCAAAACTTGTCATATCCTTCTCATGACACAAGTTTATCAACTTTTAAACATAGACGTCTATCTTAGGATAAGGAAATACATATCTTATACATTTTTTGTATTCAACTTCAAAGAAGAATAATTTCTAATCATATCTAATCAAGAAGTATCTGCTTGATAATAGGTTAGAAGAGTAAAGGGGGTTTAATGTAGAGCTCTGATATAAAAAATCTTAGATTCAGAGTTGATCATTGCTTTGATGATAAAGAATATGGTTTATAGATCTCACCCAAGTCGTCATTGCACAGACCACAGCAAACGACACCCACAGGACTGTAATAAACAACGCAATTTCAACAAATAATAGGGGCAACACAGCAACAACAAATAATAAATGAAATCAGACATACCAAAACATAAAACGCGAATGACAAACAAACTGTGGTGGACCTATGTGACCTAACGCATACACTTTCTATTTGAAATAGCAGGTTCCAAAAGAAAGTATTATGTTAGGAAGGCTTAAAGTAAATGGAATTATATTAGAGTGTATGTCTTTATTTCTTCATTAAATTAATCTAAAGTAGTAACACAATAACTTTTAACAGCTTTTTTATTCAAAATTCCGAATCGGGTACCTCCTCCATTGATTTTAAAAGAAAGCGGGAATCTCCAACAACACTCGGTTGCAACACCCACAGCAAAACCCCAAATCACCCAATGCAAAAACACTCACAGAAAGAGACGTACAAGGGACAAGGAACACCATCCATGAAACCCAAACGACCACACATAAACCAACGAGACCAATGGGCAATCGGTGCCGACTTAGGAAGGTCATCTGCAACGTCAGTAGCAGACAGCATGGTTATCCGAATTACGTGAGCGCAACCCTCCCAATTTTGCAATTCCCCAGAGGACAATATGTGGTGTAAACTAATTTCCTCACTCTCACTGTAAGATGAACAGACAGCATGACACAGGGACCAAGAAACACACTGGGTCTACTAAACCTGAACTTCGCGTTGTGTATTAACTTGTCATTTGCTTAATTCTAATAAGAAGTCCTGAAGTTTTACGGTTAATTAACATACGAGAGTAACATGTTGATTAAAGCATCTATCATTCAAAATCATGCACGCGGTGTATATTAGAAGCCTATAAATAAAGTTCCTGAATCCTCGCCATGTCGTCTATTGCACCAGGAAGTTGACAGTCGAGCTTCCATAAAGAAGACCTCGAAGTCCTGGCATTCGTAAATATAATAGACCTGAGATACGTTCTTTCTCCTTCGAGTCCTTCCAATGCTATTTTGAACATAGATTTTATTTTGATATGCTGCTGAATCGACCCTACAGGAAATTTGGAGCCGCGCACTCTCTGTAATGTAAATGTAAAAATCTTACTTCAGAAAATTAAAGAGGGTGCTACTGAAATTATTTTTGGTGGCTCCGCTGAAAGCATCACTGACGAGAATTTAATATTCAAAACACGTGTCTGGTGCATGTAAATTGGTTTGGAATTTTCTTCAAGAAGGTAGAGAGCTTGAACCCTTCAACATTATTGGTTCCATTTTTGAATGAGCCTCTAGGCCTGCATTATATTCGTACCAAATTATACTCAACTCCTTTACAGAAGCTACACGAAATCTACGAATATACGAAGGACCTCACATTTACCGATACACGTCCCCCAGAATACATACTACAAGGAGTCATCTTGGACATTTCTACTTTTCGTTTATTTTAAGCAGTAAGATAAGATAAATCAGAGGATAAAACAAACCGTTCTTTCATTAAAGTAAGATTTGCAAATAAAGGTATTGATCAATTAAATCTTGGTCAACTTTTGAATCACAAAACTATCACAGAAAAAATCCCACCATATTTCAAAAGAAAAGAAACTCCTTGTATTTCCTATAGCTACACACCAACAGTTGCATCTAAAATTAACAATTACAAACGATTCTTGCAGTGTATTGAGTTAAGTAATCCCTCACTACATCCACTTCCTTGCGAATGTTCGTCATCGGATTTCAACTACTCTCCTTGTGGACACGTTATTACTGGTGAACTTAGTATAGTCAAGAACGATAGGTTGAGAGTAATGTTAAAAAAGGGCCCCAAATACAGAGAAAGTATGTCCTTTACATGGAACCAAAAGGAATATGCACAACGTTGGGCAAAGAAAGAGGATGTACAGCTCGACACCCTTTCCGAGTGGAAAAAATCCATCAGAGGGTTACTTTTATCTAGAATTTACCAATTAAAATCTACTGTGAACACTAGATTCGAGGCTATATACAAACACCCTGATGTTATCACAGAGCTTACCTACCTCCAAGAACATAATGCCATCACACCAATGTATAAAGCCTCAAATGATTACACATTACCTGCAAAAAGTAATATTTCGACAGTCTAGTTGAAGAGTTGGGTTTAAATTCGACACCTGGAAATCCCACTTACACCCCAATAAACCTTTCTGTCTCTGAAATAATAGATAACCACAAATCAGCTCTTGCTTCCTTTGGCTTCGACACTAACAATTTAGATTTAGATTTACCATACTTATACTGCATACATAAAATGCATAAGAATCCGTACAAACAACGTTTCATCGCTGGTTCCTCAAAATATTCCACCAAATCTATATCGATCTTACTCTTCTAAGTTTTATCTGAAATCAAATCTACGCTTCAAAAATATTGTTCGACAGTATATTCTCGCAGTGGTATCAACCAGATGTGGATTTCAAAGAATTCGAAGGAACTGACTGTTAGAATATCTGAAATCACTCCCATATCGGGAGTTCGCTTCTTTTCATTTGGTGGAGGTTTTTGTTTGTTTGCTTTGGTTCATGTTTTATCCTGATTTTGTATGCCTTCGAATTCTGATTTTCTGAATTATCGATTTTGTACTGTATGTACAGGGATATGGTCATTATCCATAGTTGTCATCCACTCATTTTAGTAGAGTCCATTCAATCAAAGCCTATGATTTATCGACTTTTTACACTACAATTCCACACTCTGAATTGAAAGAAAGAGTCACAAAAATTATAAATAATGCGTTTACAAGTAAGAACTGCAATCGCATATACAAATTCATTGTTGTTAATTGTGACAAAACCTATTTCGTAAAAGAAAAGTCCGATTCTGAAAATAAGTACATCGAACCAGATATAATTCAGATGATAAACTTTCTGATCGACAACATTTTTGTGGTGTTTGGGGGAGAGGTCTTCCAGCAAATTGTCGGAATTCCAATGGGGACCAATTGTGCCCCACTCCTTGCCGACATTTTCCTTTACTCGTAAGAAGCTGAATTCATTCAATCTTTGGTCTCTGAAGGGAAATGATACTTAGCTTCTGACTTCAACTTCACTTACATATTTATACATAGACGATATGTTGTCCATCAATAATCCAAAATTCGCGGATTACCTTAGCAGTGTCTATCCTTCGTGGCTTGAAATCAAAGAAACTACAGAGACAAATAATTCAGCATGCTATTTGGACATAATGTTGTCCTATGACACTGATGGTCACATGAATACCTCAATTTATGACAAACGTGACGTCTTCAATTTCAGCATTCACAAACTTTCCTTTTCTGAGTAGCAACATCCCTTCATCGCCTGCTTATGGCGTGTTCATATCTCAGTTGATACGCTATGCCAGAGCAAGTACCAAATATACGGATTTTGTTCTGAGAGCTAGGCGTCTTTCAGATAAGCTTCTCAGTCAGGGATATGTTTGTGGCCGACTAACATTGTCACCATGGTTACTGAGGAAGCTCTACGGTCGATATGGGGAACTCGTCATACACTATGATGTCCAACACTCCAGAATGGTGGATGATATTCTGTCATAGACCATTTGAAGCATCCAACCAAAGATTGTACTCTATGTGCTCCGAAATGCAAGTAACCGGATGTGACTTTTCTACTAAATTTAAGCGGCGGGTGTTGCATGCAAGCAGAAGATGCTTACTCTTTGGACACCTGGTCTCACTCCCATATCGGGAGTTCGCTTCTTTTCATATGGTGGAGGTTTTTGTATGTTTGCTTTGGTTCCTGTTCTATCCTGATTTTGTATGCCTTCGGTTTCTGATTTTCTGAATAATTGATTTTGTGTTGTATACAGGGATATCGTGATTATCCATATTTGTCATTCTATAGCTTCTGTTGCTGTCAAGTGACCTATGGAAATCTCGTATTGACAGACGTAGGGTTACACACTAGCGGAAGTAACAATCATTTCAATTATGTCAGTTTAGCACGTGATCGTAAACTTAAGTAGAATCGTCTTATCCGATCTTAAAGGATACTATTAAATTTGAAGACGTTAAACATTACATTTCTAATGCAAGTAAACATGTATATTGCTATTTTTAGGTTTTCACATTGTATTTTGTATTAGACTATAGTAGACTGTATTCATTAATACACGGAGGTTAAAATTACCTTCCTTCAATACTTCTCCAAAAACTTATTTGACCGCGTTCAATATGTACGCAATGGACACGTGTTCATTATGTACGCCAGGATATAGGTAAAACTAAGGAGGGATCTCCAACAACACTAGGTTGTAGCGCCCACAGCAAATATTCAAAACACCCAATACAAAAAGCACAGAACAGTCACCGACAGAAAGAGCCGTTAATGAGATAAGGAGCACCAAACACAGAACAGACACCGACAGAAAGAGCCGTAAAGGAGATAAGGAGCACCAAACACAGAACAGACACCGACAGAAAGAGCCGTAAAGGAGATAAGGAGCACCAAACACAGAACAGACACCGACAGAAAGAGCCGTAAAGGAGATAAGGAGCACCAAACACAGAATAGACACCGACAGAAAGAGCCGTAAAGGAGATAAGGAGCACACAACACAGAAATACCACACACAGAAGACGACACATAAACCAACGAGACCAATGGACAACCGCTGACCACTTTTGACGGCCATCTGCCACGCAAGTAGCAGACAGTATGGTTATTCGGATTACGTGCGTCCAACCCGCCCACTTTTTCGATTACCTAAAGGTCTCGAAGAAAGCACAATTGTGATGTAAAATAGCCTCCTTACTGTAAGATTAACATACAAACAGACAGCATGACGCATGGGCCCAAAAAACACACAGATAGCTTTGTAAATGTATATAAAAAACCAGAAGGCATACGAAATACAGTCAATGCTCTGCCGGCTGTAGCGAACTCATACTTGTGATCACCCTAGGAGTCCGACTGAAATTCAGAGAGGACAGGTGGTCGGGGCCCGGTCTTCTCTAAAGAGGTTTGGACAGGGCCCGTCATGGAGACTTGTCCCAACAGTCAGTCAGAGTGCGCTGGTACAAGACCGTTGATTGGTCAAGTACCATGCCAAGCGTCCGTCTGATGACAGAGGGATCATATCCATGATATAGAAAGCGTTTGATGATCCTAACACTATGTCATTGGTAATTCTGTCTACCTTTAATGCTGTCTAGACCTTTGACCGTAAAGTACGGTCCATTTGATATTCGGGAGGGGGGGGGGGGGGGGGGTCGGGGCAAGATAATTTTTGTTTTCGCCCTGGACCGGGGTAAATGATTTTTTCGCCTCTAACTGGAGCAAAATGATTTTTTTTCTATCAAGTGATGTGCATATTATGTCTTAGTGTACAAGAAGTTTGTTTTATCAATAGAAATAGTTTATTTATATTTAAGACTGTAAATATTACTTTTTAACGCAAAACATTTATAACACAGTGATAAAGGATTTTTACAATATAAATCTTTTAACAAAATTTATAAAAGGTACGTGTAAGAGGGTCCGGAAGGGCTTCAAGAACAGTTTTTTTTAAACTTTGAAGATTTTGTTTTATTTTCTCCTTCAAAGCTTGAATGTAAAATCAGACCCTATGGTGCGATTTATTACAGTCGAGGAATGTATGAAACTATTGATATTTCAAATTAAATAAACTGCAAATACGAACTTTGCAGTCAGAGAAATCTATTTTGACAGAAAGGTATGGCGAGCGAAGCGAGCCAAAAAAATTAAAGTGTTTGAAAATTTGGGCGAGCGAAGCGAACCTTAAAATGTTTTTGGAATATAAAGCTGAATTTTGTCATAATTCTTCAAATTAATACAATGTAGAGCAAGATTATATTTTTCTATCAGACCATAAGCAAATTCATTTTTTCATCAATATTCAAAGCTAAATTATTTTTTTCGGAAAAAAACCCAAGCCCCCCCCCCCCCCGAATATCAAATGGACCGTGCCTAAGCACAGCTTGTCAGGGAATATCAAATTGACCGTGCCTAAGCACAGCTTGTCAGGGAATAGTCACGGAAAGGAAGAATACAGATTATAAAGAAAATGCTATATACACTGTATCTGACTTTCATATTCACTTATATGTTCCTCGTCTCTTGATCCAAATTAAGATTAATCTGTTAGTGCAACGAACCATCGCGAGGAAATAATTATTTTTGTGATCTTTTACAATTATTTTGCTTATCTTATGGACATACTTGTAAACTACACTAAAGGAAGAACGATTAATATTGCAATATATATAACATACGGTGTTACGCTTAAAATCTCCTTCTATTTCCTCAATTCAGTTTATTTTTATAATGTCTGAATATCATTAAACATAGCAGGAGAATGGTTTTGATGTATCACATTTGTTTTCCTCCAATAAGAATATATAGCATCAGTTACCTTCTCAGTTCGAACAAAGAAATAAATTATTTTAATGAATAATCTCTTATCTATCACCAAACATAATATTTTTACTGTTAACTCTTTGGTCATTGATGCTTTACAATTGTAGTCTACACTACTTTGCATTATACACATTAACATACATGCCAAGGGGTATATTCTGTTGCATTTGATTTAAGATTGGAATATTGCATTCTTTCTGAGTAAAAGTTATTATCCCTTTTCTTTCTAATTCTCTTTAGTGACATTATCATTTTACAATGTATTTTTTTAATAATTTTTAATCAGATGAGTGATTGACAGTCAAACATACATTTTATAAAACATAAATCTGAAATAAAAACTCACAACAAATGGACATACAAAGCCATAAAAGCGTAAACCAAACCAAACAACGAACAATTACTGCAAAGGAGCAAATAAACATAGAAGAAGTACTGTCTGATGACTGAAGTATTGAAAATATCTAAATTTGCTTAATGACTATTTAGTCTCTAAGTCGAGAAGGTAAGGAAGAATCATTATAATTTCCACTGGAACAATTGCGGACCACGGAATAAACAATAATCTGAAGTGAGACCAGGTGCCCAGGGAGAGTCAGCGTCTCCTGTTTGTATGCAACACCCGTAAAAAGTGAATCCACAATAAAGAGAGCAGGCGCATGCTAAGGGTAAGCGAACGAAATAAAACAGCAAACATCAAGTGACAATGAGACATACATCAACATCCACTTCCAATGGTCCAAGAAACAAAACAAACAAAGCATGAAATGAAAATTTAATGATGACTGGAATGGAACCGATGCTCAACCCGGCGCCGACATGGGAAGACATTTCACTATACACAGTAATAGCGAATTAAGAAGTTATCAGGGTTACGTGAGTTGAGTACAATCCTGTTACATCTTACCCGGTCACAATGAGGGACTTATCTGGATTACGTGAGTACAATCCTATTAACTCTTACTCATACACAATGAGGATATTATCTGGATAACGTGAGTACAATCCTGTTACCTCTTACCCGGACACAATAAGGTAGTTATCCGGATTACGTGAGTACAATCCTGTCATCTATTACAAGGGCACAATGAGGGAGTTATCCGGATTAAGTTAGTACAATCCTGTCACCTCTTACTCGGACACAATAAGGGAGTTATCCGGATTACGTTAGTACAATCCTGTCACCTCTTACAGGACACAATAAGGGAGTTATCCGGATTACGTTAGTACAATCCTGTCACCTCCTACAAGGACACAATGAGGAGTTATCCGGATTACGTTAGTACAATCCTGTCACCTCTTACTAGGACACAATAAGGGAGTTATCTAGATTACGTGAGTACAATACTGTCACCTCCTACAAGGACACAATAAGGGAGTTATCCGGATTACGTGAGTACAATCGTGTCACCTCTTACTCGGACAAAATGAGGGAGTTATCCGGATTACGTGAGTACAATCCTGTTACCTCTTACCCGGACACAATGAGGGAGTTATCCGGATAACGTGAGTACAATCTTGTTACCTCTTACCTGGACACAATGAGGGAGTTATCCAGATTACGTGAGTACAATCCTGTCACATCTTACCCGGACACAACGAGAGCTTCCTATAATCATAAAAAAACTTAATTCCAATCGTCTATTCTCAGATCTGACATTGATGACAATATATCTAAACATTTTGAACTTTTATTGTTTATTTCATTTCCATTCAGGCATTGTCATGGAGGGGGGGGGTTGTATTCTAAATCTTTCATCCACAGTCGGACGTACAGACGGATACGAACTGTCTCCACAATGGAGAGGTACATTGTATCAAAGCTTAATCACGAACCCTCTTCTCTGCATAACCATTTCTTATACAAGTCTATATTAAAATCCCATTGCCTGTAGCCGTCTTCGCTGATTTCAGTGTACAATCCAAAACGGTTTGGGATATGTAATTATAATGGCGTAAATGGCTGCAATGCAGGGGTAATATGACACTTTGGCTGGAAGCATCACTGTTGAGAATTTTACTATCCGTAACACATACCTGGTGCATTAAAATTCGTTTGAAATTTTCTTCAAGAAAATAAAGAGTTGGTACACTTCCGTATTATTATTATAAACACTTAATTATTGTTGCAGTGTGGAGCAGTTGAACTCGTTTCCCGTGACTAGATGTTTGAAATCTAATAATTTAACCCTTTCCTGCTCTGTGACGTAAAAGGAGCTTTTTATTGGTCTTTTATCAATTTGAATTCATATAATATCATATTATTTTGCTATTTCGAAAACATGTCATTTCATCGAAAAATAACATCGAAATTAAAGGAAGTTTACATTTGAGCACCATTCCTCCAATGCTATTTTGATCATCGATTATTTTAATTAACTATGCTACTAAATAGACCCTACAGGAAAGGATCCGCGTACTATCTGCAAAGTAAGTGCACAAAAAAATAATAAAACCAGAGGGCGCTACTGAAATGAATTTTGGCTGTGTCTAAAAATCACTCTGGCTGGAAGCATAACTTGTGATGATTTTATTATCCGAAACACATGCCTGATGCATTAAAAATTGGTTTGAATTTTCAAGAAGGTAAATAGTTGGAGCACTTCCGTATTATTATTTATATAGGATAAGTGTCTTGATTTGTGTTTTATTGCGAATATACGACATACAGTAAGTACTTACCCTGATAGATGTGAGATATCTGGTCCTATTTGTGTAGCATGTTGCTGCCGTTTTATGATTGTGGTGAGTTTCCTCAACGTTGGTGTTAGCTTAACATTTAATGACAAATATGGATGATGAACATATCCCTGTATACAGCACAAAATCGATAATTCAGAAAATCAGAAACCGAAGGCAAACAAAGTCAGGATGAAATAGGAACCAAAGCAAAAACTTAACAAGGAAAATAGACATAGTATCATGTATATGTATGCTTAAAGAATTTAGTATGTAATGTTAAACGTCTTCAAATTGAATAGCATCATTTAAGAACAGATAAATTGGCAGCATGGACCAGACATGCACGTTTCGGATACTTAAACCTCGTCAGTGATCCTCAGATCTAAACAATGTAATATGCCAAAAATATGAAAGTTACTATGTCGATAAAGCGTTCCGAAAGACGTAGCAGGATAGGTGGGATATGATGCTACAGGACCCACTTTTTAGGAATTTCAAGAAATTTTGATAACAGAAATTTTAGAATGCGTTGAAGAAACGATCAACCGAAATTGATCGAACTTGGCTACATGTGCCCTCGGGGACTCCTGGTCCACCAGCAGTGACACTCACCAAGTGGTATAAATGTTAAACGTCTTCAAATTTAATAGCATCATTTAAGAAAAGATAAATTGGCAGCATGGACCAGACATGCACAGTTGACCGCGTACGTCATCAGTCAATTTCTTTATGGATACTACCGTATCGCAAAATTTCTGTTCAAAGGCACATGTACAAATGAGTTAAAGAAGATCCTGACAATAATCTCAACAGCACTCACAATAGAGCACCAAATGGAGCATCGACGGACCCCTAGCAAGCTAGAGGTGGGACCAGGTGCCCGGGAGGAGTAAGCATCCCTTGTTGGCTAGCCGAACCCGCCGTCGATGTTCACGCACGAAAATGAAAATATATTAAATACAAGCACTGTATTTGGTTCTGTCTATATAGAAAGTGCTATGGCGACAATGTCAGGGGAAAATATTCAAAACACTTACTGTCAAAACCCTCGCGGGGAACTTGTTTACGAGCTCCACACGGCAAAGGGCATAAGTGTGACAAAAATGAGTTAAAGAAGATCCTGACAATAGTCTCAACCACACTCACAATAGAGCACCAAACGGAGCATCGACGGACCCCTAGCAAGCTAGAGGTGGGACCAGGTGCCTGGGAGGAATAAGCATCCCCTGTTGGCTAGCCGCATCCGCCGTCGATGTTCACGCACAAGTAGTTTCTAAACCCTGAAGAAGGTTAAGATATTTAAGGCAATTTTTATTTTGAGCATCGACTTTAAGGGATGTCTATTTTTCTTTGTGACGATGACTCAAAAGATGATTATTTCGGCGTTACAAAAGTATTCAGTGATAAATATATACAGATCTCCGAGTAGACAAAGAAGTGTCACTGACGAAGTCTCTCGTTTATGCTTTTACTTTTATGAAGTTGATGAATGAGCGAGGATGACGGTAACATATGGTTGTTTATCTAGCTTCATAAAGGCATTGATAAATGAAAAGGGTGTAGTTTTTGCTAAATGAACTATAACCCAAATCGCCGAAGCTTAATTGATAAAATCGATTTAAGCTTGTTTTTTCGTCAGTAACACAGCCAGTTTCGCCTCAAATGAAATTTATGTGAAAGTTACATGACTTTTTACATAATAGTTCACATGAGATGTTGATGAAACAAGCACTAACATGAAATGTACATGATTGTTTTATGTAAATTCAATTTTACAGGAAATTCACATATAAAAATTCATATGAAATTCATGTGAAGTATGTGAATTTTACATAAATAATTTTCACGTAAAATTAATGTGAAATTTTCATGAATTTTGCGTGAATGTTTGACAGTAAGTGTTTTGAATATTATTCCCTGACATTATCGCCATAGCACTTTCTATATAGACGTGGCCTCGGACAGTGCATGTATTTTATATATTCTTTTCATTTTCGTGCATGAACATCGATGGCGGGTGCGGCTAGCCAACAGGGGATGCTTACTCCTCCCGGGCACCTGATCCCACCTCTAGCTTGCTAGGGGTCCGTCGATGCTCAATTTGGTGCTCTATTGTGAGTGTTGTTGAGATTATCGTCAGGATCTTCTTTAACTCTTTTATATGAAATCCAAATGATGCTCTTTTCATAGAAATTTCATATTCGGCACAATTGGCTGTGTAATGCAGGTACAAAAATACACACAGTAATTATTGTCCAGTTATATGCTTTTTGCAGTCTTTCCTTTTCTATCTCGTGTAATTTTATTTTCAATCCCACTGTGTAGCATCACGTGACTGGTGCATGTAAATTGGTTTAGAATTTTCTTCAAGAAGGTAGAGAGTTGGAACCCTTCGATATTTTTACGTTGGTGGAACCACGACTGAATGAAAAGCTCAGTTGGAGGAAAGCAAACATGAACTGCAATAATTGCTTTGATAAAATTTTATCTTTTCATAGCCTATAACCTTGTCTAAACTTATACTTTTTTTTCAATCATGGACTCGTCAGTGAGTAAAATGCTACTGAATCGACCTTACAGGAAATCTGGAGACGCGTGCTCTCTGTAATGTAAATGTAAAAATCTAACTTAAAAAAATTAGAGAGGGCGCTACTGAAATTATTTTTGGTTGCTCCGCTGAAAGCATCACTGATGAGAATTTAATATTAGAAACACGTGTCTGGTGCATGTAAATTGGTTTAGAATTTTCTTCAAGAAGGTAGAGAGTTGGAACCCTTCGACATTATTATTTTCAGAATAGGACTTTTTTTACTAAGAAGGTTTTGTCACAGTTAACAATAATAAATTTGTATTTGCGATTGCCGTTCTTACTTGTTAACGCATTACTTATTATTTTTGCGAGTCTTTCTTACAGTTTAGAATGTGATATTGTAGTGTAAAGGGTCGAAAAATCAATGGCTTTGATCGAATGTACTCTACTAAAATGAGTGGATTTCAGTTGTTCTAAAAGTTCCTTCGAACTCTTTAAAATCCACATCTGGTTGATACCACAGCGAGAGTATACTGTTGAACAATATTTTTTAAGCCCAGATTTGATTTCAGATAAAATTTTGGTGAGTAAGATCGATACAGATTTGGTAGAACATTTTGAGGAACCAGCGATGAAACGTTGTTTGTACGGATTCTTATGCATTTTAGGTATGCAGTATGGTAAATCTAAATCTACATTGTTAGTGTCGAAGCCAAAGGAAGCAAGAGCTGAATTGTGATTATCTATTATTTCAGAGGCAGAAAGGTTTATTTGGGTGCAAGTGTGATTTCCAGGTGTCAAATTTAAACCCAACTCTTTAACTAAACTGTCGAAATAGTACTTTTTTGCAAGTAAATGTGTAATTATTTGAGGCTTTGTCTGCTGGTGTGATAACATAATGTTCTTGGAGGTAGGTAAGCTCTGTAATAACATCCTAACCCTATATTACGTACTGATAAGTTGTTACATTAAAGAGAAGAAAATTTCATTCAAATGGTATTTTCTCAGATCTGAAATTTTTGACAATACATCTAAACATTTTGAACTTTTATAAGGTAGATCCCAAGATAATCTAAGTCGACTTATTTTTTCTTATAAGTCGACATAAAAGATCTTACAAGTTGACTTAATAATGCATAAGTCGACATAATTATCTGACAAGTGGATGGCAGAAATATGCCACCATAACTGTGTATATGAATTAACATTTGGCCATATTACATTGTTTAGATTGAGGATCACTGACGAGGGTTAAAAGAAAGGAGGGGATCTCCAACAACACTAGGTTGAAGCACCCACAGCAAAATCCCAAAACACCCATGCAAAAAACACAGAACAGATACCCACAGAAAGAGACGCAAAAGGGACAAGGAACACCTGCTCACAACATAGAAACATGAAACACAAAAGACTACACATAAACCAACGAGACCAATGGGCAACCGGTGCCGACTTAGGACGGCCATCTGCCACGTAAATAGCAGACGGTGTGGTTAAGTACCCGAAACGTACATGTCTGGTCCATACTGAAATTGTATCTGTTCTTAAATGATGCTTTTGGATTTGAAGACGTTTAACATTCGCCCATTGGTATAGTGGTTGTTGTAAACCTTCCATCCACAGTCGGACTTCATACGGACACGATCCGTCTCCACAGAGTTGAAAGAAGGGAGGGGATCTCCAACAAGATCCTGTTGCAACACCAACAGCAAAAAAAAAACACAAAAACACCCGATGCAAAAACACAAAAGACGAGCATATATGAGACGAAAAAGAGACATACATGTACGACATGTAAACATCAAACACTAAAGACTACACATAAACCGAAAAGACCAATGGGCAACTTTGGACGGCCATTTGAAGTATCATAGCTTTGGTAATAGTACATTGTACTTTCCATCCACAGTCGGACTTCATACGGACATGATCTGTCTCCATAGAGTTGAAGTATCACAGCCTTGGTCATAGTACATAATTTAGATTAAGGATCACTGACGAGGTTAAGTACCCCAAACGTGCATGTCTGGTCCATGCTGCAAATTTATCTGTTTTTAAACGATTCTATTGAATTTGAAGACGTTTAACATTTGTACCACTTGGTGAGTGTCACTGCTGGTTGACCAGGAGTCAACGATGGCACATGTAGTCAAGTTCGATCAACTTAGGTTGATCGTTTCTTCAACGCATTCGGACATTTCTGTTATCAAATTTCTTGAAATTTCTGAAATTTCTGAAAGGTGGGTCCTGTAGCATCCCACCCCTCCTGCTACGATTTTTGATACATTTTTGGACTTAATAACTTTCACACTCTTTGGTGATAGTACATTGTTCAGATTCAGAATCACTGATGAGGGTTAAGTACCCGAAACGTGCATGTCTGGTCCATGCTGTAAATTTTGCATGTCTGGTCCATGCTGTAAATTTTGCATGTCTGGTCCATGCTGTAAATTTTGCATGTCTGGTCCATGCTAAAAATTTTGCATGTCTGGTCCATGCTGAAAATTTTGCATGTCTGGTCCATGCTGAAAATTTATCTGTTTTAAATAATGCTATTGCATTTGAAGACGTTTAACATTATTCGCAGAGTTTACCCTTTACTCTGCTCAACCCTTCCCTCTACACTTGGTTTTTAATGTGTAGACTGTTTGTGCTGATGAAAGGGTTTGTGAGAAAGCTATGATACCTCTACCCTGTGACTGTTTCGCTGATTCCAGTGTATCATCCAATATGTTTTCGGGGGTATGCAATTATATTGGCGTAAATAGCTGTAAAGCAGGGGTATTGCATATTGGTAATATATTTGCTTGTTAATAAATTGTGAGGCGTGAATTATATTTTCATGTTTGTACAATGTACATTACAGATCTCATTTCATTTGCGTCGTCCAACAATGATGGGTTTTGTTTGTTTTATGTGATTTTTTGGCGTTGTCTTCGTTGTTAGTGATGTCTGTAAATGTAAGTGCTAATCTGTAGCGACTAATTGAAAATTAATTTGAAGGTGGAAAATCTAAAGGAGAACATCATATTAATCCATTTAACAAAACGTGTGAAAAGTTAAAAAAACTTACAAATAAAAGAATTTAACAATCAAAGCTCTGAAGGAACTGATGGCGAGTTTCGTTTATTCATTTTAGAATGATATCAAACTATTTTATGGGATTTTTAAATATTGTATTAGCAGATAGAACAAATCCATTTTCCAATGTTCGGAAATAAAACATTTATGAACCGCAGGGACGGAAATTGGCGGTCGCCCAGTCACCCATGGCAACCAAATTTTTAGGTGGGCCCCCAAAACATCATGTCCTACTCGCCCATTTGGCGAATGAAAATGAAAATACATAGTCCATATCTAATTATAAAAAAAAGGAATTTCTTTCGCTTCTATGTTAGGCCCAATACTTCGTCAATGAAGCTCTTATAAAATCAGGGGCTTATATTAATACATGTACGTACCTGTTTACATACGCGAAATTTACGTTTTCTCACATGTCACTGTGCGAAGCCCTCGTTCAAAGTTGCTATTAAGATAATTGGAATTTGGATTACCGCATGTTGTTCGCATGACACAGCCTTACTGCATGTACAATGTACATGTTTTCGAAAGCATTCGTGTACACGTTTACCGATTTATTGAAAGAGAGTGGTACTTTGCACGGCCGAAATCAAAACTAATTTTCTTAATTCATTTATCGAAAATCTTTTAAAGTCGTTCGCCAAATTTACGCCCAAAATCTCATTTCAACTGATTCAATCCATGCCATAGGGGACGGTATAACGGCGCGAATATATGTAATGAATGTGCCGACCAGAAACTCACTTTTTACATCTCTCTCTCTTATGTTGACGTTTTAAAAATATCTATATGAACCGTGTATTGTTCTAGCCCCCCCCCCCCCTCTCTCTCTCTCTCTCGCTCTCTCATTTTGTCGTTTATAACGTACATCAATAAGCGTGAAATGTGAGACTGTACAATACTAAAATGACGTTTTATTCAGTAGAAATTAACCTGTCGGATTAAAAAGACCCCCCCCCCCAAAAAAAAAAAAAAACAATAAAACAAAAACAATAGGCAAGCGTTTGGAAGGGGTGTCACGACCCACAGAAAGAAAAAAAAAACGATCGTGAAAGTGATTTCAAAAGAACTACAACAGAGGTTTTTATTGTTCTATTAGAAGCTATTAAAATGTGTAGAACTCGACAATGTACAAGAGTACAGCCCCGACCAGTCGAAAGTTTAACGCCGAGCTGACGAAATTTTGAAAGCTAAATTCGAAAGTTTCGTTAACTATTCGTCAGCGATTTTTTGAAAGCTACTGAGATGACGAGATTTTGAAAGCTCTAAAAAGCTTTCGAAAAATCGCTGACGAAAATTTCGTCAACTAATCTTAGTTAACGAAAGATTTGAAAGCTATGAGCTTTCAAATTTTCGTCATCTCGGAGCTTTCAAAATATTTGGAAGCAATCGCTGACGAAATTTTGAAAGCAATCGCTGACGAAAATTTTGAAAGCAATCGCTGACGAAAATTTTGAAAGCTATCGCTGACGAAAGTTTTGAAAGCTATCGCTGACGAGAATTTTGAAAGCTATCGCTGACGAAAATTTTGAAAGCTTTTTGAACGCTCGGGTGCCATATTGTTTTTGCAATGGCTGCAGCACGCCTCGGGCGAATTCCTCTGCACAGTTTAGAGGATGAAAGAAGCCGTCTCTTTATCGGTGTGGCACTTTAAAAATTCACTGATTGTGAAATATCTTTCAAAAGCTTCCGACAGTCACAGAGAAGCCAGGGTTTCACTGGATATAAATTCCCCTCATTTAGTCAGAATTTGGCCGGTCAGATGTAAATTTTCTGGTATATATATACATTTAGATTTTAGATGAAATGGAAGTTGTTCATATATGCACTTACAGATGGAATACCTTTACAGGTAATACAAATACAGGTAAATTCAGGTATTACTAATTAGTGCAAAGCATACCCTTATGATGGCCCCATTCACCCCCAATTAACATAAATGTTATTTTAACCAAGTAGGTGTATGGGGGAACACACCGATCTGGGAAACACGGAATCTTCAAAAAAACTTATAAAAATAAACAAGATACAATATTTAATTTAATCCAGGAATATATATTTTCATAATTTAATCTGAATAAACATCATAAATAATACTATTTCATTAAGCAAATTATGAAGATGATTGCTTTGATTTCGGCCATCTTGGGTTTCTCGACACAAAATAGCTTACGAGAAAAGCTTTCAAAAATTTTGAAAGCTAGTTAACGAAATTCTCGTCAGCGATTAGCTTTCAAAAATTTTGAAAGCTATAGTTAACGAAATTTTTGTCAGTGATTAGCTTTCAAAAATTTTGAAAGCTATAGCTGACGAAATTTCGTTAACTATAGCTGACGAAATTTCGTTAACTATAGCTTTCAAATTTTTTGAAAGCTAATCGCTGACGAAATTTCGTTAACTATAGCTTTCAAAATTTTTGAAAGCTATCGCTGACGAAAATTTTGAAAGCTAGGGAATCGCTGACGAAAATTAGTTAACGAAAAATCGCTGACGAAATTTCGTCATCTCTTGAGTATTCAAAATTTTGAAAGCAATCGCTGACGAAATTTTGAAAGCTAAGCTTTCAAAAAGCTTTCAATTCGTTTACGAATTGAAAGCGAACATTAAACTTTCGACTTGTCGGGGCTGTATCTGTACCTGGAAGAAATAAACTTATCTTCTTTACAAGTTTAAGATTAGATGTGTATTTTTTCTGGGCCCCCAAATTTTAGCCTGGGCTCCTAAATTTTAGAGTTAAGGGGCCCAGTTGGCTCCTAGGATATTTTGGTAAAGGTTTGTCCATGTGAACCTATGTCAGCATGACTGCTAGTCAGTGACAGATTCAAGGGGGGCATAGGGCCCCCTTTAATTTTCCAATCATGGGTAAAACAATAATTTTAAATCAAGAAAGAGTGAATATTAGTGAATATTACTTACCTTTTAGTAAATATAATTATAAAATGCATCAAATCCCATTCTTTAATTAATTTACAGTCACGAAAATCCTAAAAAGGCTGAAATTCAAGAGATTCCAGGAGGCTTCAACCCCCCTAACAGGGCTCTGCCCTGGACCCGCTGAGGATCTAGGAAGTCCCCAGACCCCTTACCAATTATTTACGTCCCCCCCTAAATAATAAGGTGGATCCGCACTGATAGTACAGACGTTTATTTTTTCTTCATGTAAAGCACAGGGGTGAGGTATTATTGCTTGGTCACAAACCCTTTCCTCTATACGTACCCTTTCTTCTATATGTCTATATTAAAAAAAGTTTTATATATATAGACAGAAGGGTTTGTATTGAGGAAAGGGTTTGTGACCAAGCGATGATACCTCACCCCTGTGGTGTATAGATCTGCATATCTGTTCCACAGGCCGTAAAAGTGCCTGGTATGTGTACGACCTGTGTATATATTGTTTAAGGCTAGTATCTCGCAGATAGACAGTCCTGTCAAATTTCTAACTTCAACCATTGCAAAATTCGCTATAGAGGTTCCAATAAGATCAAACTTTCTACGATTGTACCTATATATTTTATCTACTATGTCACCAAATTTCATTAAAAAATTCCCCGTACTTCCAGAGATATCGTAAGTACCATTTCTTCAGTGACCCAGTTTTTGTTTACTCGAAGCCCTGGCTCGGTGTTCAGTGAGTCAGGGCATTCTAATTGCGAGATGCGACAGACCAATGCGCTATGAACGCTTGATTGTCTGTGAATTCTAAATTGACTTCTATACCTAGAAGTGTAATGTATGACCGTAACTCCTCGTTAATCGCTTAAACACTCGAACTGCTACGACTTGAACATCAGCGCCTTCCATTTTATTTACATAGTGTCACGTGGTACAGGGTAGTAGGAATTACCGAAAAGACAGCATTTACCGAAAAGACAGTGGTATTTACCGAAAAGACCCCAAATTGTACCGAAAAGACACTTAAATTTCAAAACTAAACACATTTTATGATTGGAAATGTGTTTATACAATTAAATGTATCACCAAAACCAAAAATAAATATATCTGTCTATTCGGTAAATATCACTGTCGTTTCGGTAAATGCTGTCTTTTC
The DNA here is from genome assembly GCA_028142955.1 of Pinctada fucata. Classification (NCBI taxonomy): domain Eukaryota; kingdom Metazoa; phylum Mollusca; class Bivalvia; order Pterioida; family Pteriidae; genus Pinctada; species Pinctada fucata. The sequence continues at coordinate 1,805,557 of AP027109.1, read as the reverse complement.
GGTAATTCCTAGTACCGCTGTACAGCCCAATCTCAACACACGTGCACACGAGACAGTTGATGTTTACTCTTTTTAAAATAATCTCTAACTTTTTTTTTAAACATTATGAAACAACTGTTAAAACGCGGAATGCAATGTACACTGTCTTAAATAAATATGGTGAATAATGAGGTCCAGGGTTATCGGGCCACACGATCGGAGTTGAGAATATTTATCTTCACTCAATTTATACATTTTGGGGGCCGGGGATGTCACGGAAGTGGTGTGACGTCAAAATCCTGCGATCACTATAGCCGAGATCGCTACGCGAAACTCGCCTAAAAATTAAAAGCGACTTTCGAAAAAGAAACACCAACCTAAAATGAAACATTTTCGTGTTTCGGATAATTATGTGAGCTAAAATAGAACACCGTTTCAACAACGGTTTTTATGTTTTCATACCAATTTTTCGTCTTTCACGTTTTATTTTTTCATTGCTCTAAACTGAAGTGATCTAAATATAAAAATATGTCTTTGCATTTGCTATTTTTCCAATATAAAACTCTACATGCAAGTTACAAATGTTGAATACTGTGCTAATATATAATTGAAGCCCTCGTCCTGCCATTTCTTTTTCTGGACAAGTTTGTCAGTAACGGCAAACAGATGATTGCGCCAGCTGAATTGCACTGCTTCTTATAGAAGAAAACCTGTTCTTGATCATAATGATGTCTTTGGACGTAGAACAACTGAGCTGACAAGATGATCTGTAAAAAAAATATACAATTTGAAAATTCTACATATAAATTGATATAATATACTGATATATCATGTAAAGCAGGAACTTCAACAGTAAGTGAAATGACAATATCTTGTACCTGCCACGCAATTACATCCGATCTGACGAAGTGACCCAACCAATTTTCTGTGGCTACGATGTCGCGCCGATTTCCTCCATTCTGCTAACATGGCCATGCACTTCCGCTTGTCGTCATATCCGGTTGATGAAATCGAGGCTATCGTCTTCTCCCTGACTCCAAGCACGTTTGAAAGCCTTCGCCATTGTTGGACTACCACAGGACTGGAAGCCGTAGTCTCTATGGCTTTACTCAACCGTTTTTCTACAAAGCACAGATTAAACACACAAATATATTTTAGTTGCTTTCATTTTTCAAGTTAAGTTTAGAAATATATTAGTGTGCTGGATTTGTCAATTCGTAACAAAACAATTTTTTTTCTACTGTACCTTTCTTCTCAATGCTATTCCTGTATTATCTTTGAAGGAAAGTATCAGAAGCATCTATTCATATTTTTACCTATCATAGATAAAATTATATTACATGTATTCGAAGAAAGAAAAGGATTCTCACCATATGAGATTTTATGGAGGTCCCTTTTATAGGTTTTATCAATGTCTTTTATCTCATCCGCCAGATCACCTCTTCCACATCTCCTTAAAGCTTTTACTAGAACGTGAGCCTTTATTGATAAAAAGAGAAATATATTAATCAATATCTTTGGATAAATAATGAAAAAATAATGACTACTGTAACAACCAAACAAACATCACATCCGTAAATATATCTGAGGGGCATTCTTTTATATTAAGTTAATCAAGATGCAACTGAAGAGGTAATGAATGTTTTGATAATCATTTAATATACCCTTTGGCTTTTGAATAATGCACAATTTAGTTTCTACAAATTTTATGTAAGTGCAGAACACGTAGAGAAGTCCCCGGGATCCACTTGCTACTTGTATCACTGAGGCAGGGAATTGCTTCGCTCTCTAACTACAGCATGGAAAGCCTCAGAAACAGAAGAATCGGTAATAATCGATTATTCGTTTTTTATAACCAATTTCGTGTTCAACCTTTTTGGAAAAGTTACCTTGTCCACTCCATGTGGGGATCGCTTCATCCAGGTCAGTAGGAGATCACTGACCAGCTTCTGAGTGACCTGATGTCGGTTCTGCTGGACAATGGACTGGACCCTGGCATGGTCAATATGGAGAGCTCGTGCCAGGTGATACCACTCGTAACCTATGTATTTGGCTAAGGACATCAGGAAATCTACTGATATGGGACCTGAATAACACATAAATGAATTTGGAAATCAAATTGCATTTCTTTTGATTTTTAAACAAAGGCGGAATTACCGAGACTTACTTTGTAGAATTTTATTATATAGTTGGATATCAAATTTAATAATTTCTTGTCCTTATGATATGGTTTCACAGAGAAGCTTGCTTATGTATACATTGACATACCTTCCGATACATCCAAGGTGTAATCAAATCATTGCATGTACAGGATTAATCAATTCTAGCGTTCATAATTTTCATTTTAAGTCAAAGTCACTTTAGACCTTACATTTAGATATATAAGAGCAACATTATTTAATTAAGTCTTATAAAAAGATCAAGCACATTACCTTCGTTTCGTAAATGTAAAGGTACTTTTATTATGCTTGAAGAAATCGCTGATTTATACTTTGGAAGAGTAATAGGAACATCTATGGCACGTGACCATGATTCGCTATCATCATTGGCTGCTTCTGTATCCGCCGCCATTGATTCGTCAGGATTCCAGGAATGTAGTTGTAGAAAGCCACAAAATGACGGGAGTGACCTCTGAGCATATATATCCACAACATTTATGTTCCAATCAACTCTTAATCCATGAACTGCATAAAATCTAGTCACAAGAACTTCATTTTTGACATTGGCGATATTTCCACGAAAACTCAGTTTCACTAAGTCACCTTCCTTTATCGAAAACACAGCCCTCTTTATGTAATGATCTCGTTCGTAACGTAGCTGCATACGTGATGTCAGGCGAGACTTCAGGGCACACAGAATCGTCACGTGTCTTACATTTTCTTTCTTCTGTAGAATACAGAGTACGACCCGCTGTGTTTCTATATGATACAGTAGATTATTGGCTATAGAGTTTACGTTGGGATGCTGAGCTTCTTTCTTCGTTTCCACTATAAGAAAACTGAAATAATATTTTGATATTAATTACGTTATAAGTAATCCCCAATCTACATTTTCTTTTGTGTTGCTAAAGCTGTAAAGGACTGAAAAGAATATTGCAAAGGATTTTTTTCCACGATCAAATGCAAGCTCAGCTCCAACGCAATCTCAAATATGAAAAAAGAATACATACACATGTATATAATAATTATGTAATATTTAGACGATTCCTTTGTGCGCCTTGAAATAATCTAAATAGATCAAGTTCTCTTATAGCTGCCTCGAGTCTAGAATTTTCTCTAACAACAAACCGTTGTGACCGCAAAATATTGGGGCAATATTGAGACTCAGATCGAGAGACCTTTATTTGCATAATGGTTCCCTTATTTGGCTAATGAGACGTCAGTGAATTTAGACAATTTTTTGTCATGCATTTACTGTTGCATATTTAGTACTCACGTGCTAGTTTTCTCGTGGCATGTGAGAACAACTTTCTCATCCCTAGTGACGTCACGATTCTTCAGACGGGTTTCCTTGGCAGCAAGATTCCCATTGGCTATTCGGACGAGGTAGATCGCCGCTTCGTACCAAAGCTCTGTGAAAGCATTAAGAAGATGCACAAATCAAATATGCCATATGAAATGTTATAAAAAGTCCTAATTCAAAAGGAACATGTTCCATTCAAAATTTCCAAGAGGTTTACCTAGGAAATTATTTATGGCCTCCCGTGACTTGGCTCTTGATTTGATTCTAGATGTAGAAAATCCGGAATCCGTGCTCAGTCTTGAGGACATCTGCGCCGTCCACGGTCTGGATTTTGGTTTTTCGCATGGTAAATAGAGCGTGACGGCTTGTGGAGGGTCGTTTAGAAGATCTACTTTGATTAAAGAGCTCGTGGAAGCAAGAAGATGAGAGTCTTCCGCTCGTGAATATCTGGAATCATCGATGACGTCAGAGGAAATAGGAAGCACCTGTAAAATGTTATTAATTATAGGATAATTCTTGTCTGCCATTTACAATTATTTCACAGAAAAGTTTGAACAAAAGAAAACAATTTTCAAAGTAAGAATACATGCTTTGCATTTTGAACGACTTGACTTGACCATCAATTTTCTAAATTTTCAGATATATTTTCCCTTTGGTTGTAATATACACTCTTTGCTGATTCGAAAGATACCATATACTTACACAGCCAGTTGTGCTTCACATGAAATTCATATGAAATGAGCATCATGTAAATTTCACGTGAAATTTCATGTAAAATTCATATAAATTTCACATCAGATTCATGTGAAAAATATTTCACATGAATTTCACATAAATTTCCTTCACATGAATTTCACATGAATTTTTCTACGTGACTTTCACAGAAAACTGAATTCACATAACATCCATGAAAAATCTTCACATGAATTTCATGTGAAAAATTTTATGTAAATTTTATGTTATTGCTCGTTTCACATAAATTTCATGTGGACTTTCATGTAAAGTTCATGTAAATTTCACATGAATTTCATATGAGTCACAATTGGCTGTGTATATATGTAACACATTTGAGACCACTTGTACTATTAGAAATAATCTCCAAAACCGTTATAATTGATGTGATATGTTCAATAGAAATCAAAACGTGTCCTCTATTCAAGATGGCCTGAAACATAATTCAACTTTTTGAAATTATTTCAGCAATTATCTTTCAATTTTTAACGATGGCTTTTTTGTGCAGTGAACAATATACATACGGTTAAGTTGATGATTGTTTCCACAGAGTTGAACCTTGGACTGAAGGAACTAGATATGACGATTCCTGGATCTACACACGAGCAAACTTCTCGGACATTGCCGTCAAATATAAAGGTCTCTATGATGGGCATTGCCACCACTGCCATAGGAGCCAAGGTACCCATTTCTGCCTCCAGGACAGGTATTATCTGCAAATAGAGACCCAAACTTCAATACCTTATATCTAATATTTCTTTAATGACAGTATCATCAAATATACTAATGGATTTGAAGACGTTTTAAAAACATCATCTTTGTAAACCTAAGAAATCGACTATGAACTTGTATTCTGAATAACAACACACTTTACATGTACCAGTCACATTGTGATTAGGGCCATCAAACATAAAGAAAATCCAATGCGTTTCTTTTTTCATAAATTGCCAAATTGATGCTTTTGCTGATTGTCATATTTTCTATTTGCAGGGAAAAAATGTTTTCCTGCATGCATTCCTTTGATCTTATTTAACATTTTTTGAAATTATCATTGCAAAAAGGCTTGCTGTATTTATTATTGTACTTTAACTATTCTGCATATCAAAGACATCTCTAGATGTATCAAAAATATAATCATGATAACAGTAAAAGTCATAATGCAAATGACTAATCGTTAATACACATTGTCGTCCTTGACGTCTTTAGTTTCCCAATGCTAATTTTCAGCCTTAAAGTTTGATCATGATTGTATACCTATGTTATTGAATACCAGATAATGTTAACCTGGGTCAAAATCCGACAGATCTGCCTTTGATTTAATTATGTATGCCCAACCCACTTTAGGTATTGGTAAAGCACGTTAATCTGGATACTGAACATAAAGAATTAATTACAATGATTCCACACATAATGATAGGAATCGTGTTAACTATGTGTCTATCATTGCGTTCGATGAAGCAGCGGCCCTTGTAACATGGAAATTCAACAAAATGAAAATGAAAGCAACGTACACAACCGTCGTCGTCCTCATACATGTATTCCTCTGACCGGATGTCCTGCCACGTCATTTCCGGGGACAGTGACCTAAATACTGGGGTCTGGTAATGCCGCATGGAAGCTTTTGTAAACGGTACTCGGACGGTAAACTAAAACGAACACATTAAAAAGAGACATCTTAGTATTATTAAAATCATCGGGAATTTGGTATCAATTTCTAAATGCAATAATGATTTTTTTAAAAAAAATCAAACAAACAACAAACGTAAAGTTTTACAATTTATAACGTTCCAAATAGAAGGGGTCTTCTTACCTTTCCCGGGACCTCGCTATCAAAAGAAGAATGTAAGGATAAGACAGGACTCATCAGATTTCCATATTTAGGCACCATATTTGAATACGTCATCAAGTCCTCTTCTACACAAGAAAGGGAATCAGCGAAAGCGGCGAATCCCGGAATCCGGATATCACAGTACACGATACAGAAGATTTCATCTTGGTCATCTTTCTTCATTCGTAACCTTGAATATAAAAATGAAAATTTCTTTATCGAAAGATAATATAATTGTTTGAATACCCATGGGGACCATTTGGGCCTCGACTTTTGTCAGACTTCTCCGTTTATCCCCGCTGATTGAATGTGTGCAAAATATAGGTCACCCAAGACGTAGTTCTAATTACATGACGCACCACGTTTGACGAAGTTCATGGACAAATTATTTAGTATGAAGATTTGACCTTCTTATGCCATAAATGAACAGTGGATGTTTCTTTTCTACTGATGGCACAATCATACTTCCATAATTCTACTATCAGCTAACTTTGAACAAAATAGAGCTATGTCATGAAAATGTCACATGTAAATCTTTCTGTTCTTTGCGTATATTGTATTTTTCCAACGGTTGTTCTCTGCTTATAATGTATGATAATTCCAGCAGCTTGAAGAAACAGGGTAATTTTCTGATTTTTAGATAATTGTACAGATTAATTTCAAGGTCTGAACAGTTTATAGGAGCGTTAAATGGAGTTACGATTGCTTCCGCTCGAAACTCCTGCTTCGTTTCACGTCTTTGTTTGGTCAGGATTTGCTTTGTACAAAGCATGAATATTGTGATATTTCGACTACGAACTGAAATGTTCAACATACGACTACATGTAACGATGTTAACTGAAATGTTCAGCATACGACTACATGTAACGATTTTAACTGAAATTGGCTTCTTCCTAGTTTTGCTTTCCATTGACGTCAATTGCCAACAGGGAATGAATCTTTTCCCTACTTCCAATATACACCAATGAAGCGCAAAACTAGAAAAAAAACATAATCACCCTTTAAATGAATGACCTTAGTGACACCTATTCAAGTGTAGACAACAGATACCGTTATGTTTATCTTAAGTACATAAGGCCATTTCTTTGGGTTTTTTTTTCTGTTTTGCGTCCTTGTGCTGGTAGGTTTTGAGCCATAAGTCATAAAAGAAAACAAAATTAAAACAATACAATCATTTGCAACTTGAATGTGTTTTCTACAAAAATTAAAAGAGAAATAGTTTAATTTCATTATTTTTGTGTAAGAGGTAAAAGAACTGCAATAAATCAAGACATTGCATTATCTATCATTCTTTTGCTGTCTAGATTCTATTGATAATGAAATGAAACAAATTTCTGTTAAATTTCACATAGTCACATAATTTGTAATTGCATCTTTGTTTTGTGTGCTTGTTTGTTTTTCTCCCTGGCTGGCTGGTAGCTTTCTCAATTTCAAAAGGAACAAAACAGAATATAAACAAGAAATGGCCTTAACAAGAAAACTTACTCTTTTTTATGAGTTCTATGGTCAGGGAAGTCACAAACACGTTTTACCAAATCATCCACGATATCCTTTACTATAGAAATAGTCTCATCAGATGTGCTGGACCTCAGTTCCTGGAAGTCGTCATCTAGGATACAGTAAATGAATTTACGGCTAGATACTACAGAGACCATCTCCAAGGTAACTTAATGGCAGCAAAACATCAGAAGAAGGAAAACACAGGGGATACCATATCATAGCGAAAAACATAGATAAATGATATAAACAAAGGAACGTCAATCCGCAAACAAACGGTTGACCTACCTTATGATCATCATTAATGATATAAAACCTTTTACCAAAAAGAAAAAAATATGAAAAGATATTTCGAGCAAGACCACTTTGAGCTAGCCACAGCGGAATACACCCATATGATAGCAATAATATGGAAATGCTCAAACTCCTTAACTTCTTGAAGAAAATTTCAAACCAATCTTTATGCACCAGACACATGTTTCGGATATTACATCCTCATCAGTGATGCTTACAGCCAAATGATTTTCATACACCGCCAAATTCCTTTCGGTAACGCCCTCTGGTTTTACTATTATTTTTTTTAATTATAATTTGTCCATTTATTTTACAGAGCAACAAACGATGGACATCAGACAAACCAACGGACAACAAGACACAAAGATTCATTTCACGGTCAAATAAAGTTTTAAAAAAAAAGGAAGTGACAGATGAATTGAAGTAAATTATCTTGAACACTAAAGTTAAGAAAAGAAGTAGTTTAAAACTTCACATGACGGTTTACACAAAGTCTCAAACTGCGGAATAGGAAATGCGTTCTTACCCTTCCACATGACGCTGTCCATATCAGACTCGGTTACCCTGGTCCCTTGTCGCCCTTCTACCTGTAAACTAACAGATTCACACCTGGACACGTGTAGAGAACAATCATCTTCTCTGTCATCTTTCTCCTCTAACGAGTCGTAATCATCATCGTTTTCTTCTCCGACTTTCACATCTTGTGCGCTGGGTTCCCCCATCGTTTCAGCCTGTATTTCTACAGAGGCATTCATTGCAGCTTTGCTCTCTTCATTGTTTCCTTCAATATCGGTCGCATTATTAACTTTAGTTTCTCCATAATATCCCTTTGCATTTTCTCCTTCAATATCATCTGTATCATTCACATCTGTTTCTTCTGCTCGTGTGATACATTTGGCGTCTAGAGATGTATCGTTTTTGTTTGCGTCAAGAACTTCCTTTTCCTCTCCTGTTGATGAATTATCCCCAGCACTATGTGGGCCAACATCCTTTTCATTTTGATCGATGTTGGATTCCGACTCGCTGACTTTCACTCCATTTCCTTTATCTAAAAATTCATCCTTTACGTCATTTTCTTGATTTCCCTTTTGTATTTCATTTTCTTCATTATATTTGCCTTCTTTGTCACTGTAATAACTAACAACACTGCTCTCGTTTTCTTTTTCCTTATCGGTGCTATCTTTTGCTAAAATCTGATCATTTTCTATATAACCTTCTACCGGTTCATCTTTGGTGACATTTTCGGGTTCACTTTGGTTAGACAGCTCATTACTGTTGTTTTCTTCTGAAGCATTAGTGTCTACACTGGTTTCAGTCTTGAATGGCTCAACTTCATTTGTTTTCTCTTCAATCTTCTTTTCTTCTGCAGAGTTTGTACCTACACTAGTTTCAGTCATTGACTCCTCTTTTGCATTTGTTTTCTCATCAGTCTTCCCCTTGTTGTTTTTATCTACATCATCCCTACCTTTACTAGTGTCGGCCTTCCTATGCTCCTTTCTCTTCCTCTTCTTACTCTCGTCATATAGTTCTGATATTGCCCGCCTAACAAGTCTCAGTTCCTTACACAGGTCCTTCAGACTTCTCTGTTTGTAATGTGACAACTCCTCGTGACTCTCTACGTCGGAGGAGGACGCCATCTCTTCTGATGCGGACATTTTCTTACTTTTGTGCCGGACAGTTTTCTTTTTTGGTTTGAAATTATCTCTTCTATTTGACAATAAGGATTCCATTTCACTCGAAGACAGTTCTGTCCTTGTAACACTTTTTGATTTCGTCTTTGATTCGTGTGTATCTAAGTTGTCAATGTGCTTCTCTTTTTGTCTTTTTACCGTTTTCTGACGTTTCTTAATGTTGCTAGCATGATTTTGTTTACCGATTTCAGTTTCTCTACTATTAGGAAAAGCTACACTATCTTTCTCTTCCTTTTCATAATTGGCTACTTTTTCTACCTCGTGACTAGTTTTAACAGTTTCTGTTGTATTCTTTCCATAGTTCGTCTGTTCCTTCGAATCACAAGACGCCACATGGCTAGCTGCATCATCACTCCCCTCATTTGTTCTCTCATCTTGCACATTTTGAACGTTTTCAATTCCTTTCGATGCAGTTGATTTCTCGGATTCTATCGCCATGTTCTTGGTTTCACATCTCTCTGCATAATTCTCTGCGTTCTTTTCATTTATCCTATTTTCATGTGAGCCATCCATCTCTTTAGACTCTCCTTTCTCTGTTTCACTATGTTTTAAATTGTCAGTCGATGTATCAATCGCATTTAGAGTTACTCTTTCCTCTCCAACTTCTTTTGAATCAGCACTTTCTGTTTCAGTTTCTTGTTCTATTTGTTTCTTTATTAAAACAGAAGTAGAAGAATCATTCGTTGTCTGATCATCATTTGCATCGACATTTCTATCATCTTTCTCGAGCTTTTCATCCGTAAATTCATTGGCATAACTCGTTCCATTTCTTTTAGAATCTGATTCACTCGATTCAATGTCGTCCGTCTTGACAGTATCTGATTCTCTCACATCTGTTTCAGAAACCACTTTTGTTTCGTTATTTCCTATCGTTTCGATACCTTCAGAATCATTCCCCTTTACTTCACTTTCACTTAATTTTTGATTTTCTGTTTCATCGCCCACTTGATGTACATCAACCTTACTCTGTCCATCCCTCATTCCCTCATGTATTTCTTCCGACAACTTTACCTCTGTAGCATTTTCACTTTCATTTTCAATCTCAGATTTCGTCACTTCTTTTCCATCATTTATGTCTGCTGCGGCCAGGGATAATCTTCTTTTCAAAATTTGATTTCTCACTTTTCGTTTCTCGGCTGCCTCACCCTGTGGCTTGTCCATATACCCTTGGTTACTCATCTGTCCGTCCGTCTCGTACACGTCCGTCGTGTATATTCGTCTTTTCTTTCTTCGTCTCATCATTGCTCTTCTTTTCATCCAAATTGCCACCTCAATTGGATTAGGTCCAGTGGTGTCTGATGCAGACGTACTCGGCTCGTTATCTATAACTTCTATTACGTCATGCTCATTCTTTTGATGTTTTAATGTGGAGTTTCTCTTTTCTTGTGTATTTGAATTTTCTCTTTCATTTCCAGTGCTTGCCTTTTCATTTCCCGTAGGATATTTGTTACACTCTGAATTATTATGCATATCAATACCTTCAACTAATTGCATATTTGGGGTAATATTGACTTTAGAGTCGGTTGACGATGCATTACCATTACAGTTATTTTGATCTTCGTCGGTGCTTTGTAATTGTGATATTTTGAAATTACTTGATTCGCTCTCTTTACTTTCATTGAGTTCATTTCTAGGATCGTCTCCTTCAATAATAGTTTTACTGGCTTCTTTAGATTCAGAAAAGTCTTCGGTCCTTTCTCTTGCATCAATATCAACTACGGCTTCATTAGAAATTTCATTTGACACATTTTCCTCAGTTCTGATATCTAATGAATCTTTAGTGTTTGTAATCCCAGAACTTATATTCTCGACTACTCCGGATGTTTGCTCACCGTTCGTTGTACTTGGCGATTCACTCCTTTTAGGGCCCACGCCATTTTCAACAGTCTTATTTGACATATGATCGGATGTCACTGTCGGGCGTCTAAAGTTTCGAAATTGCAGCCCAACAGTATCTTCTTTTCCGGAATATCTATTAGAATTGTTCAAGCTAATGGAGTCCTCAAAATTCGAACATTTTGACGATTTTCCAGATTCTAAATAATCTCCCTGAGAAGTCTGATCGGCGTCTGAATTATCTGCTCCTTGTTTTGATTTGTCCGTTATAACTTTGTCGCCTTCAGTACATTTCAAATGACCGGAATGGTCAACTTCACTGTGATTATTTTCAATATTATTTCGTTGCAATGATTTCTCGTTCACATCAGTGTCATCTGAAGTATAGTTCGGCTTTAAAATTTCACCGTTTTCGGTTTTGAATTTTACAGAGTTCCCAGAAACCGGACGTCTATTTTTACTGACAATGGAGCTGGAGGACGACACTCTTTTATATTTAGGAGGTTGGGGAATGAATGAATCAGGAGAAGTCCTCTCACATACCTGGCTATCCATCTCAGTGTATCTGAAAGAAATTATAATTGTCAGTAATTCAATTATCATATTTTTCTATGAAAAGATAAAACCTAAAAAAAATGAGAAAGATCAAACTGCAATGTTTTCAGAAAAAGTACGCGCTTTGCCATCAAGCAGGAGACGTGTACTCTTCCCGGGCACCTGAATTTTTTCTCTCGGGGATTTTTGCTCCTTGCAGAAGGTTTTAGTTATTTAGTTTGATTCAGTAATTTTCGAGGTTTTTTTATGCCAATTGATCGTATGGCTTTTGGTTTTTTTAATACTTGGATACTTCTTCCAATCCACTGTGAAAACACATAAAATACAATGTGACATTATACATGTATGAAGAATGAAGTCACGCAGATACAGACATCATCTACGATTTTGGAAACTGAATTGACAAAAGGCGTCATTCGAACATTAACCCCATGAAAACAAAGACAAAATAGCACAGAATACTCAAAGTCGAAATATTGAAATAGAAGTTAATAAAGTTAAACAAAAAGGAAGCACATGTGAAAAATTTGTATAAAGTAAAAGTTATCTAATAGGTGATCTTGGGCGGGTTTTTACACAACTTCGGTAATACCTCTTGTTTAGGGTAGAACTTTTTTTTCGAGAACTTCTCCATTAGAGTTCATGACGTTGCTTTCAAATGTATGTCTGTAGGTGTTTTAGTTTGTTTATCTTGACTATCGGTGTCTTATTGTGTATATCTGTCTCTATCCGACGATTCATCTGTACGCATACAATTCTTTGTGAGTCTTGAAACAAATGCATTTCCACAATAGACTTCAACGGCGTAGCTCTGCCTGAAAAAGTTGAGGGGCACAACATCCCAAAATTTCTAACAAGCAAAAAAAAAAAAAAAAAAAAAAAGGGGGGGGGGTGCAGCAGAGATTTAAAAAAGAATTAAAAGAATATGGGTTTTTCATGTTCTGTATGCAGAAATTTTAACAGTTCTGGTGCAATTCTAAATATTAAGTACAGTCATGAATAAATGTCTGGCGAGCGGTAGCGAGCCAGGAAATTTTTTGAGCAAAATATTGACTTATCAGAAAATACTTTCTATACCCTCTATCATTAACAAGTACATGTAATAATATTCTATATAGTTTGAATTAAATGTCTTCATGTACATTGATAAAGTAATATATATAAAGGATGGAACAGAATAGCTAAATTGTTCAGAAAGTCTTTAAAGAACTGGCAAACGGTAGCGAGCCAAAGAAAAATTTTGAAAATTGACCAAAAAATTGTAGATTTATGGTACAAAATGTTGCTATTTTAAACAGTGTAAATGCATCATACAATTTTGTGATTGAAAGGTGGGGGCACAAACATGGTCCCCCCCACTTTTCAAAGTGGGGGGGGGGGGGGGGCGCTCTTTCTCCTACGCCCTTGGACTTCAAGCATTGTGCTTGGTGTATATGCATGTATCTTCTAGTTTAGTTTAAACATATTCTATTGCATATTAAGACAACAGGACAAGATGCAAGTTTTCACAACTTAGAATAATCCTCTATTATCCTTAGATGTTCATAATCTTAAAGAATCAGATGAGTCGGATCGGTGATCTTCCAAAATTCCATTGCCTCACATTTTAAGAGTTGAACAAATCTCATTAGTCTAAACATGAAAGTTTTGAAATTCATTTGAACATTTATATGTGCATAGGAATTGAGCTTTATGTTTGACTAGGGTAAAAGCTTTCTTCTTATCATCATGAAAGATATTTATCAACTCGATTAAGGAAACAAAGAAGTGGTTATCTGATATTCAATGATTTATTGTCTATGTTTTTGTACGTATCCAGGTTGCATAATGTTTAACCACACAACTTTCTTTTTTCCCTTTGTGGACACATCATTTTACTGGCAGAGGAAACGTCGAGATATCTGATAACCCACGTTTAATCTGAAGGGTTTATCAAATGAGGGTGCAAATAGAATGTAAGCAGAAATATTGTTTGGAGATTCGTTCTGATTTTAAATAGATTATTGTGGGTATTGGGCGAACTATACCAATTTAAAAGGTGAGTGATGCATGCCTAAAGGGAAAAAATGAGAAAGCGTTTTTTTTCCCTTGCTTTTCAAATTTATCACTAAATGTACATCAAATTTGTTATGGTAATTTAAACTACATTGGGAGTAAAGCTATTTAATTTGATTTGTACGGCTTATTGATAAAAATACATTCGATATGTCACGATTTTTTTTTTACTAAAAGTAGATAAAACTAGATAAAACTAAATAGATAAATAAATAAACATTATTTATCTGATTTTCAGTCACACTTAATATTGTCTCCTCAATTTGAATGATAGCTAGTCGTACACGGGATACGTATTGATATCAATGACGGGATCAGAATGTGATGTGGTGCGCATCAGTTAATTTTTAAAGATAAATCACTTTGAGGTACCTATCTGACACCCTTAAATCGATTCCGGATTTATCTGTGATAGCCCTTTCAGATATCAAAATTAACTTTGGGCAGCCATTTTAGGAGTTGGTCGTTGGCGGATCCAAAGAAGAAGTTGAATGAATCAGAATGGACTTTTTTTAAAATTGTTTGAATTGCGGAACATGTTTATCGTATTATCACAAAATTCCAAGCGATTTTGATTCTTTCTTTTGATACTATTATAAGAAACAATAGATCAATGACAGCCCCTCCCCCCCTCTCCCTCCTTCTTCCATATCTTGGATACGCGTCTTGAAGTAATTTTTATTATAACCTTATAGACTGAAACTCGTTTTCCATTATAGTATCAATTATAAGATATGTATGGAAGGCATTTATAATCACCATATTCTTTGTAACTTCAATATTCAAATATGTCATCGGGATTTCATGTTTATTGAAATATTTGAAAAGAGAACTTGATTTATGGCTTAAAGTTTATTCCATTTTGAGTGTTTGTATTAAGTGACGAGCACGCTCTCCAATGATAATGTTCTGATGATGACATTGGAGCCGTATACCCGAGTATTAAATCGAAAATCTTGTTTCATGAAGCTTTCATTTGGATCAATCCACTAGACTTTAACTTAGAGGTAAGTGGTATTTGACATTAAATTAAAAAAAAAATTAATGTAAGTGAGAGTGAATTTCATCATTAGGTTAGAATTGCATTGTGGCTCTCGGGATTTTCTTTACTTTCTTCTTCTTCGAGTGTTCCGTTTTGTTCCTTGGTATTTTCTTTGATGTAAGCAACCGATTCAAATGTAAACTGTACATGTATTCCATACGACAAAAACCATTTTAAGTTATGCTTTACCGAGTTCCTCTTAAAGCAGTCCAAGAAAAGTAGATTTTATATTTACTTTCAGGTATGCTTTGTTTATAGATTATATGCAGTTCCGATACTTCAGTGCTTTCACTAAGGCTTACCCACGTGACGAGATGATATAATGAAGATTTTGATCCTAATATTCTGAATGTATACTGCATTATTCTACTTAATCAGAACTTACAATTTGAACACCCCACCCCATCCCCTTCCTGGAGAAAAAAAGGCGACACATTAATGGAAGTCCATGGATATCTTTTCAAAACATTGTTATACGTCTATCATGTTGATTTCATAAACAAATTAGGGAGATGCAGTTAAGAGAAAGCCGAATAAATGATATTTAATCCCTCTTTCCTATCCAAACATACATTTTGTACATATTGCCAACTGTTGTATAATTGGCCTAAGATCTTTGGTAGACATTTGTCCTTATTGCAGGCGAAAGTTTGTTGTCAGCAGTGGGAATCGGCTACGCTATCACCGCAACTCATTGTGGATTCGTACTGTTGAGATTATTTGTACATTTGTCGTTTGTTTAGAGTTATAATTTATAATTCCAAAATGATGTAAATTTTAAGTACGACAAAGACGGTATCGTACTCCCTCTCTTAATAAACTATAAAAATAATCTCTTTATCTCCACCAGATAAAGGTAGATTTAAATATAAAGGAGGTTTTATTTATCCAGCATTAAAATTGTCAAATTTTTCTATTTATTTTACAGATAAGATTTCAGAATTTTATCTTGGCTCAATATTTACGGAAGCTCTCAGTACTTCACTATGACAAATTTAACAATACTTCTCACAAAATGTATACTCCATACTAGAATAGATATTTAGGATTATCACGCGCGGAATCCAGTTACATTAGAAAAATACCGATCTTTCAAATCGAAAAACAATAAAAGGTGCATTTAAAGTTCTGATATTTTGAATTTTGTCGTTTCATCGCAGTAAAGGTTCGAAATTTAAACTGAAATTGAAAAGACGAGTCAGTGAATTAGGCGGAACAAAAATTTCTTTCCACTGTCATTTAAAAGAATTTTAAAGTTGCTTACAATGATCGTCAATACAAACAAACTCTAGCTGTTTCTTATTATAGAATTATTGCTTAAATCGTTCAGAAAGCGTGTCAATTATTCAGAATTTTTTGGAACTTCACTTCATAAGGTAAGCGATATAGTTAGGTGCTGTTTTCTTTATCATTTTTGGAATCTTTCTTAGAATCTGTGTATAGATATCTGGACAACTATACCATTATGTTTATAATTATCCAATGTCTTATACGAATTGAATGTAACTCAATAAAATATGTCATTTATTCAACTGTCATCCATGGAAACCATAATTATCATCCATTAGAAATCTTAAAACTAATTTATCATTATATGTACAGGAATACTTTTAGAGGAATATTCTACTGTCCATATTTGTCCGATATTTTGGTATTTTCGTTTGAAAATAGGAGGAGGAAAAGAAGAATATTTTTAAAGTTAGTCACATTAAGACTTAAATGAAAACAGAATATAATGTGCGAATGGAATGGGGAAAATAGGCATTCTGACAAAATCAGGGGTCCTGAACCCCCCCCCCCCCCCCTCTCCCTCTAAATCCGAACATTTTATAACATCTGTCTTCTTTGGCTGCTGATTTAATCAGTTCTGGTTATGCTCCTGTACGGTAAAAAAAATTATCAGATAAGAAAATGTATTCTGACTTAACATTCTCACTAATAAAAAGTTTGCTTAAAAGTTTAAAATAACTTCAATAACCATAAAATGCTAATATAACGTAAAAGTAAAATTTTGAATGATTTTTATATTTTATTACTCTCCCTCTGATACCAGAAATACTGTAATTACTCGATGTAGGTTACGACTTAAGTGCAGCAAAGTTCAAAATCAAACGATGAAATCGATTTTATTGATCTTCCAGCAATGCTAATTATATTTTAATTATCAAAGCGTGAACGGAGAGATTAGTTCTATGCACATTTGCATTAAGGTAACAGATTTGACGAAATTCAAACAACTGAACAAAAGCAATAAACACGGGAATCCAATCACTATCAAATAAACTGTTTGTACAGGACCTCCAGACTTCAATCAATTTATTAGACGTTGTGTTTACCCGACGTGTATCATTGCAATTTGATTTCAATTAAACTTTTTCATTGAGTTTTTCTTTTTTGTATCGAAAGTGAAGAAAGATCGAAACATTGAAATGAAATAACATGTTTGCACGGAATTCCTCAGGGCGAACTTTTTATACCACCATGATAATAGATTTAATCATATAACTAGAATCAATTAGAAATAATTCATTTTTATCAAAGGATGACAGCTAGTATTTAGAAACCGAATGTGAGCCATTCTACTGTTCATTCAGAGCAACGTAAGACATAATTATAAACAAAATTAATTCTAGAAAGTAAAAGAGTACTAGACAATTCTTGAAAACTTTCGTTCGATAACGCTACTGTAGTATTTGCTTCAGTTAAAAGGTTAACTGTCCTACATTTCAAAGTCAAGATTCTCTCCATGGTTTGTTATTCTGTCTTCGAGAAAATCATCATCATCATCATCATCATCATCATCATCATCATCATCATCATCATCATCATCATCATCATCATCATCATCAATGCCTGTATCCTCGCGTGGTGTTATAGTTACATGGCTTGTACAATGTTTCATTTCGTAGACAATTTCTAATTTCTCATTTTTTACCGAATGCTAGCATTATGTTTGGATGTATAAATGCATGATTGTGACGAAAAATCGTGTCGATAAACGATTCATTGATCTGTAAAACAAAACCCTAGAAAAGTTCATTCATCACTGAATCATGTTTGGTTAAAGCTCGGCATCCAATTTCTATGGAATTCAATAAATAGTCCTCATGCAGTCGTAAAAAAGTCAATTAAATTCATGTTTAGGAATTAATTGCATGATCGAACCACGGTCCATATCAAAAGATGTAAAAGTGAATAAGATTCCTCTGAGGGTAATAAATATTGTAGGTGTTTAATCTATCAAACATTTCATAGATTGGATATATTATTATGTAACAGGGTTTTGATCAGCTTCTCACTTTCATTAATAAAAATAAAGCATTTTTTAAATATCAATGCAAGTATTGTTTTTTATGCCCCCGGAATCACAGATTCGGGGGCATATAGTTTTTGGCCTGTCCGTCTGTTTGTCTGTCTGTTTGTCCGAAGAAACTTTAACATTGGGCATAACTTTTGAATGGAAGGTGATAGAGCTTTCATATTTCACATGTGTATTCCTTGTGACAAGACCTTTCCATTGATACCAAAATTGTTTACCTCATGACCTTGACCTTTGACTTACTTTTCAAAAACTTTAATATTGGGAATAACGTTTGAATGGTAAGTGATAGGGCTTTCATATTTCACATGTGTATTCCTTGCGACAAGACCTGTCCATTGAGATCAAAATTGTTGACCTTGACCTTTCACATACTTAACAGAAAATGAAGTTTATACTTACAAAGATGCCACCGGGGGCATTCGTGTTTCACAAACACAGGCTTTTTTTATATTAATATCAGTGCCTTACAAAAACGAATGAAAACAATAATTATAAGTATCCCTGCAAGCAAAAGGTGCTTGTCAGTATATTATGATCTGAACGTCCCTCCCCTTCGTACTATGCTATAGAAATGTCGGTAATTCTAATTATCTCTTTTTTCTTCGCGGCCTGAATGGAATGGTCAAGCAGAAAAAAAAATCATTCTAATAAGCTCGTAGAATTTATAGAACTATGTACAACGTCCGTACTGGATATATGATATGCGAATTAAAGTTTTCTGAACAGAAACTCAAAAATCCCCTGAAACAACAATAAAACAAAATGAAGCAAACAGGAATACCCCCCCCCCCCCCTTTCCATTACTGTAATGCTTTTTGTACTTTCTTTGACTTTCATCTTTTTTAAATTGAAGTACATGTCTTTATTCATATCCTTTTGATACGTTTTCCCTTCATTTCAGGAAATGACGTAGGACGGCCACTGAGCATATAACCATGGGAATATAATGAGTGTAAATGGCTTGCCGTCCGTACATAAATCCACCACCACCACTTCCTTCTTGCAGTCCCGGCTGTATACTATTAGTCGGTCCGGATCCGGTGAAGCCTTTTACGTCATCATAAGTCCGCATCATGACGAAATCTTGTCGTACCAAATCAGAATCGAACATTGGAAGGCTACGAAGCACGTGGCTGATTTTGGTGTAGCAGTTTATAGAAATGTTCTCTATGTGATCGGAGGATTCAATATCAAGACGGCAAAACATTTGAAAACAGTGGTCAGGTAATACGTTTTAGCTGTTGTACTTTTCATTCAGTAGCTACCTACTTCAATCTTAATACCTTCAAACGTATCTTTGTAAATTCGACGTCAAAACAGGATCTCTTACGATACCTCATGGTGACTACCCCAGGTGCACAAAATAAGTATGATAATATTATCCTGAAATATTCATTATGTGAAAGAAACGTTTGTACCTCTGGGAAGAATATTCCGCACTTGAATGTCATCATACTGTAATGTTTTTTTATCTTAGATTTTTAAGCAAATGTCTGCGAATAATTGTTTTCCAGATATAATCCCGATGATGGACTTTGGAAAGAAGTGCAGTCCATGCCAACAGCCAGAGCCAAATTTGCAACAGCCGTACAGGACGGCAAAATCTTAGTATTAGGTACTAAACACTGAGCAATTCTTAGTATACCGTATACTAAGGTATTACCGATGGTACATGCTTTGCTATCTATCATTTCTTTATACTTTGTTAATTTTCGTCAAGAATTTTCATGTGTTCTGCTTTTTGATTGGTTCATTGTACTTTATGATGCGACATAGACAGAAAGGTTCTCGACAGGGAATATAATTATGTAAACATCGCGTGACACTTTGACGATGCGGGACTATAAAATATTTTTTCGTTTAACCCTTTTGTCTTGAAAAAGTCTCAATACCTTTTTCAAGTTTAATATTCAATAACATTGTTTCAGGTGGTGAAGGTCAAGACGGCAGAGTTACCTCCTCCTGTTATTCATACGATCCGGAGACGGATGAATGGACGATTTCCTCCTCATTAGTGTCGCCTAGAGCCAATCACGCATGCGTAGTATGCAACAAAGAAATTTATTGTTCCGGTGGGAGATACGGGAATAAAAGTCATAAAAATATCTGGTAGGTTATAACAGTAATAACACTATATTATTTCTAAGGCAAGACTGAAATAATTATATGTTCTTCGAAGTATGTTTTATGTATACCTAATAATAGATACCTTTATGCCTAATAAAATGAAAAATATAATCTATTTTCACGAATGTTTTGAGCTCGCGAAATTAGATACCGCATTTCATTACATTTCAGCATTAAAATTGCAAAATTTGATGCTCGCGAAAAATTCGGGTCATTGTGTATATATCATGTACAAGCAGGGGTGTGTTGTATATGTTGATGTATACTGGATTTCATATCAGATCCTACTATGATACTATCACTTCGGCACTCCTCTGGATTCGCGTTTCCATCATTTGTTTTTTTGGTAGAATATTATTAGTTACACGGTTAGTTAGTGACCTGATACGGAAAAATACATGGTGTGAAAAGAAAACCCGTATCGGGCGAGGCGAAAGCCCAGCCCGATACGGGTTTTCTTTTCACACCATGTATTTTTCCGTATCAGGTCACTAACTAACCGTGTAACGAATTTATCACGTCGAAGACCTCTTACTATATGTGTTGGGGTCTCTGTATCATAAGTTCACGACGTCATAATATACTACTCGCCCGATACGGATTTACAAGCCCGATACGGCTTTTTTTCACGGCGTCATGTGACCATGATCTGACCAATCATATTCCAACATTTTTGTCTGAGGCGTGATAAATTTTGTTGCATCCCCCCATAAAAAAAAACATTCCTGAATTTTGATATTGGAGACAAGACAAAACATGCATGCAAAATAAGCTTTGTGTAGCCTTAATAGATAAATTTGTCCCATTGTCCCATTATGTCGATGCGCTCTGGTACATGATTACTAATTGAACAGTTAATGAACTATGTTGAATTCTCGGAGGTAACTTTATTTTTTATCGTTGGAGAGTAATCAGAACATTATATCTCCTTGAAAATAAAACAGATTACTAATTCATTTGCAGAATCATTGAATTGACGTGAAACAATAATTAAAAATTCATAGCGATTCGGTTCCCCATTAAATACATGGTTGATATAGAGTATTATTACCTTGGATGTTCAGCCTGACGGGAGATTTGGGAAGGACCTGTCTTTGATTTAGAGTAAATAACAATCGAATTTTGAAAAAAGGGCGTTTTGACGAATTCTAGTAAATGTACATGTATATGTTAGACTGAGTCAAAACATATTCACTTTTAAAGGGCTGTCAATGGAAAACATTGTTGGATACGATAGTATAAACCTTATAAACCTATTGTAAAAAGGATCTAATGATACAGAATGAACATGAAGACTATGGTCGCAATGCAAACAAATAAAGCACGCACAATCTGTCCAAACCAGATGATTAAATGGTACCATTAGAATATTTTCACGGGCAAAAAAGCATATATAATTTACATGTATATGAAATTTTGGTATAATGTATTGGCAGGTATTTTTTTTATTTTGGGGAGTGTGTCTGTGCCTGTCCCATTTGGGAAAATTTGCGACATTTTGCTGAAATTGGGAAAATTTTATACAAATTCTAACCAAAGTATAACCCCAAGGTATCATTTATTAACACTGCTAATCCACTCATTTGCTTGAACTGAACAAGGGATGAATAAAAAAACCTGATAAATGCACTTAGAAATGGGACATTTTGTGCTGACCTCCAGTTTTTAAGTAATCCTCTTTGGAAATTTTAGAGGGATTTTTGGGGGAAAATTTAGGAAATTTGGCAATGGGAAGGGGCCAAAATTCGGTTCTAAAACAAGGGAAAACTGATTGGTAAATTTCTTTTTCTGAAATTATACTCTATTAACAAAACATGGTTTGACAACCATAGAAAAGATTTTAAAAAGTATCGAGAGTTACATGTACCTTCATATTAATTAATGTTTGTGATGACGTTACAATTTGGATCTATTTTTGTGAATCCTGTCTGAAGCAAATTGTTTCTTCTACTAAATATTATAAAATTGGGAATCCTTCAGCATATATTATGACTTGATGAAAACTATTTCCCATCTTCTAATGATTCATTTGAATCCATTTGATAAAATGATATATTGTTTTGGTCGTTCCCATGGAAACTTGTATCATTTCCTTTATTTCAACAGAACAAATGCTCCATCAAGTACACATACTCCAGATCTATTAAGCTTAAAAGTTGGATTATTCATAAAGTAATCATATTGCTACAAATGTCTTGTAATTATTTCAGATGAAAGCCCTTCTTATTTCTGAAATCAGGGGATCGATTGCTTTTTCAATACCATCAGTTTTGAATTAAACTTTTTAAAAAACATTCTGGCCAAGGTTTAGAGTTTGAATAATTGACAGATATTTGTATAATTTCAAAAGTTATTCATCTTATCAAAATTAATTTGAATAAATTCCGAGATGAAGTCATTATGACGAAATTACAATTATCGTATGTCTGAGGTGAGCTGACCCGACAGTTCTGTGATATTGTTTTTAAACACCTCTAACTAATGATTGTATTTAAATAGACCAAAAGTGGAATGTTTCTAATAAGAAGAATTTTTCTCACCTAAAATTGTCCAGATTCCTGAAGTTTTTTCCCTTCACCTCTGGATACTAAGCCGCCCCATCCTCTGCATCATAACTTGTGAATGTTGTGTTCATAAAAGGGAAGCAAAAATGTTCCAAGAAGACCTATTACATCGATTAAAACGTCAGATCCATTAAAATCGTCACACTGTTACAATCTAATATCATCTATTGAAATCTTCATTCGCCTCAGTGTAATAACACAAAATAAAATAAAGATCAGAAAAGTTGTCCCTTTCAATTACGGCGTCCAATCAACGTGATTTTTATATTAGATTGCGTCATTGCGTGAAATTCGTATTCAGAACAATATCCCTTTGACCTTACGTGGAGGCAATGCGTTTCTCTGCATGATTTCTGTACGATTCACTTAGGATATGTTTCACCTCTAAATATCATCGATTTATCTGTGTTGCTTTACTTTTTATTCACTGCGTTCTCAACGGTTTATTTCAGGGTTTACTGGTCTCTATTTCATTTATTATTTCTATGAAATCTCATCCATGGGAACGCGGGTCATTTTCCGTCTCAAGGTGTATCAACTTTCAGATACTATCAGGTACAACTCGCCGGAAGCATGAATTATTCAAAAAAGAAATTATTTTGCAATCGGTATCGTAAATATGAAAAAGCCATCGAAACCGGAAAAGCATACCAGAACACTAAATGATAAGTTTTATGACGGGTATAATAATTAGATTGCCAATAGAAACAACATACCTAAATAGGCAGCAAATTGTTTTTAATTAATATATGACTTCTTGTTTACCTTAACGACGAAATATCGTGCTGCAAGCTGGTTATTTGATTAACTAGACCCATGGAAATAGCTTACTGAAAGCATGTAACTAAACAGAGAAAATCAGTGATAAACAAATATTGAATCAATTTCAAAACTTCACCATTTCAACGAACAAAAAGGCTATTCGCAGAAATTTAGGTACCATAACATTTGATTTACATGTTGTATATTTATTTAACATGTTTGTTAATTTTGATTCGAGAAGTAAAGAATTTGTTGTTGTTTCCTCTTTTTCGTCTGTCGTTCCCAGGGCAAAAGAACGTGATTCTAACTTTTGTATTTGTCAATATTTACATTACTAGTAGATTTCCCATGTTGAACTCCCATTAGACAACTAGAATTATATTCCAATAACTTGGGTTGCCTATTGTGACGTCACGCGCACGTTTTGAAGTTGGGAGAATTTACCAACGTTAGAATACTTTTGGTGCTGTGATTCGCTGTATAAGCGATGTTCGTGCAAAAATTGGGTCTCTTATATTGATCAAAAATGTAAATATAAGAAATGATCAGGCTGTCTTACTTTTGGTGTTCATGGGTGCATAATTACATGTATGGTTGGCACACGTGCAAATTTTCCAGAATTATACACCCATGAACACCAAAAGTAAGACAGTCATTTCTTAATTGTACCAAATGCATCAATTGTAACCTGGTAACAGAAAAAATAAAAATGAGGCTGAGAACTCTCTAACAGCTGTGTATCATGTATGGGAAGACGGAGGTACATGTAAAATTCCAAGCAGCCAGAGGTGATGAGAGCAAAGACCGAAACTATTAGACCATCTTAAATTACCCCATCAGTAAGCAGTCACAGTGATGTAGGGTTACGTCAAAAAGTGGGAGCAGTAGCGCCAAAATTTGCAACAATTACGTAAAAAATGCAATAATTATGAGTCATGCAAATAAATGAGAATAGTAACGCCAGAAATGAGAACAGTGACGCCAAAAATTAGAACAGTCACGTCAAAAATGAGAACAGTCACGCCAGAAATGAGAACAGTCACGACAAAAAATGAGAACAGTCATGCCAGAAATGAGAACAGTCACGCCAGAAATGAGAACAGTCACGACGTAAAAAATGCAATAATTATGAGTCATGCAAATAAATGAGAATAGTAACGCCAGAAATGAGAACAGTGACACCAAAAATTAGAACAGTCACGACAAAAATTAGAACAGTCACGCCAAAAATGAGAACAGTCACGCCAGAAATGAGAACAGTCACGACAAAAAATGAGAACAGTCATGCCAGAAATGAGAACAGTCACGCCAGAAATGAGAACAGTCACGACAAAAAATGAGAACAGTCATGCCAGAAATGAGAACAGTCACGCCAGAAATGAGAACAGTCACGACAAAAAATGAGAACAGTCATGCCAGAAATGAGAACAGTCACGCCAGAAATGAGAACAGTCACGACAAAAAATGAGAACAGTCACGCTAAAAAATTAGATCAGTCACACCAGAAATTTGAACAGGCACGCAAAAAATGAGAACAGTCACGACAAAAATGAGAACAGTCACGCCAAAAATCAGAACAGTCACGCGAAAAAAAATTAGAATTGTTACATTCATGAAAAAAATTAGAGTCACGATAAAAATGATAAAAAAAAAGAATGAGAGCAGTCACGCAAAAAATGAGAAAAGTTACGCCAACAAGGACCAACAATCAAACGATGCAAAGAGACATCAAAATGATAAATGATACCATATAAAAGTAGGATACTAGTAGTATTACCATTGAATGTACTTCCTGTGCCGACTTTTCAGAATAATCATATAAACAAACCAAGCAAAATAAAAAAGAAATCTAAAGCTTTGTTTTGTGTGGGGGTGACGCTAAGAAGGTAACTAAAATCTAAATGAGGTACATCACAGAGTATTATAGGATAAGACTGTCAATACATCGATCAGAATCTTCAGAAACATTGTAACTTTGGTGTATTAATATAAAATCGATGTCCATCGGTAATCAACACACCAACCGTGGTCAGCGATACATGTAGCTGGTATTTTACAGCCAATTACAGTGTATCTGACACGGAAAAGACGACAAGTAAATACAGATAGTTTTGATTTGAATGAGTTGCAAGGTGATCCAAACTGCTTGAAGGTGGCCGTGGTGAATAAAGATAATGTAGCAAAATGATTCTAATAGAACAACTTCTTTATTAATACATGATGTACTTATATTAATGATACTTTTATGGACAGACTTCTGTACAGTCAGACGTAATGTTAGGTGTCCGAGAGGAGTCGGCATCTCCTGCGTGTTGCGGTAAACACAACGTCCGTGCCCTGTTCCATCTATTGAATGTCACATGGTTAAATTGACAATTTATATTTCAGGGTGAAGGAGGGAGGTGAGTTGGAGGATCTGGGAAAGCCGTACCCCCAGAAGCTATCCGTCCCCTCGATAGAGTGGCAGATATTTTATTATATATTTAAGGGTGAAGGAGGGAGTTGGCTGGGAGGATCTTGGTAGGCCGTACCCCAAGAAGCTGCCCGTCCCACTTGATAGACTAGCGATGACCACATGTCACATGGTTTTATTGATATCTGTATATTTTAGGGTGAAGGAGGGAGGGGACTGGGAGGATCTTGGAAGGCCGTACCCCAGAAGCTGCCCGTCCCACTCGATAGACTAGCGATGACCACATGTCACATGGTGTTATTGATATCTATATATTTTAGGGTGAAGGAGGGAGGGGACTGGGAGGATCTTGGAAGGCCGTACCCCAGAAGCTGCCCGTCCCACTCGATAGACTAGCGATGACCACATGTCACATGGTGTTATTGATATCTATATATTTTAGGGTGAAGGAGGGAGGGGACTGGGAGGATCTTGGAAGGCCGTACCCCCAGAAGCTGCCCGTCCCACTCGATAGACTAGCAATGACCACCTGGAGGAGACAAATATTCTTTGTCGGCGGTAAAGTTCAATTTCATTCGTTCTTTCTGACCCCCAACTTTTAATGGAATGATGTTCCATTTCTCGTTTTCTTGTATTTAATCAATTTAGGTTTCTATGTTAAATCTCTTCTGAGTGAATTTAATTAAAGGCTTCTCTGTTTTGAAAATTTAACTCGTATATTTTTGAACTACATGAAATCTTATACAGGCATTAAAAACGATAATGTACGCCTTTTTTCCCCGAATACGATGTTATCTTTAACAAACATGTAGGTCTACATGTTTGTTAAAGATAACATCGTAATTCATTAAGGTAATTAGCATTGAATTTCATACAAATCACAAGCTGAAACTAGCCTGATTGAAAAAAGAACGATATTTGAAAGCCAGATAATACATCCAACATTAATCCTGGTATCAATGGAAAATAAAATCGATTTTCCTTTGACAAAAAAATGTAATTGATTTGCTCATTTTCATTCTAAAAAAGGTTTATTTTATGGGATTGATGATAATTTTTCATTGTAGGAGTATATTGTAAAAAGGATAGAAAGGACGAAAAACGTAAATTCCTGACTGAAGCCCGGATGTTTTCATATACAACCAGCGTGTCGGCCATGAGCTCATCACGTGACGAAGCAGACGATGGGGAAGATGAATACATTCAACAAGAATTTCTGTCACCATGGAGATTAGATTTACCAAATATGAATTTTGGAAGACACAGTCATGGGGCAATAGCTTTAGGTACATGACACTGTATAGCTGTTAGCTCTCTTGGCAATTCACGTGTTCAAATGATCTATAAAGAGGATATTTCTATATGTTCACGCTATCAATATGTTGTGTCACTTTCATTTCATGTTTCAATGAAACAATCAAATAAAAAAAGGATATGAAATACAGTAGCAATGGAACCTAGCTACATCATGATCATTTATACATAGAAGCAGCTCTCTAATGACAATGTACACAGTGTTTACTGTCACCATTATTTTCAGTGCTGACTTCAAGGTAATCCCATATGGTCATGGATTATTGATGAATATAGGTTATGTCAGATTATAATTTATAAAGCACTATTGACGACGAGACGGAAAAAATTCAATAAAATGATGAAAACAAAAGGATTCATCAAGCGAATAGAATTCTGCGTTCACAAAGTTCTGCTTTTATTATGAAATAAATATAATACCAAACCATCCGAATATAGCTGTGTCCATTCATCTTAAACTTGTAAAAAAAACTTAAAGTTTTATTGTTGCTCGTAACTCATGAATACTTTTTACATGTAGTTTCGCTATTCATGTACGAACATTATGTTATATTCGAAGTAAATTTAAATACGATTGATGAAATCAGACAAACGGACATACTAACTGAAAGATAGACAGCATTGTTCTCGTTGTCTTGTTTCTGTGACGATTCTTTTTATCTGACGAATATCACACTGATATCTTATGTTGATTTTGAGCAGGTGACAAGATCTATGTGTTTGGAGGCAGCCAATTAGAGAGTGGCTTACAAGTTAGGGAGGTGGAGTTTTTCGATTTGTGTAAAGGAGTATGGGAAGAGGACTTCCGCTTCCGGAAAGGTAAATTATTAAAGACCAAATACGATTAAATCAAAATTAAATCCACGTAGTGTGTCTATTATACATGTAAGATGAAATTCGTACCGTCTTTGCTTGTTTCTCCAAAGGATTGTTATCGTTATGTTACATGTTATGTTACATGTGATATAAGATGTTATGTTACATGTTATGTTATGTTACATGTTATGTTTCATGTATACTAATGTTTTGTTACATGCTATGTTACATTTTATGTTACATGTTATGTTTCATGTTATGTTACATGTTATGTTACATGTTATGTTACATGTATGTTAATGTTTTGTTACATGTTATGTTACATTTTATGTTTCCTGTTATGTTACATGTATGTTGCAGGGTATGTCACATGTTCTTACATTTTATGTTACATGTTGTTACATTTTATGTTACATCTTATGTAAAATGTTATGCTACATGTATGTTACATGTTATGTTACATGTTACATGTATGTTACATGTTACATCTTATGTTACATCTTATGTTACATGCTATGTTACATTTTATGTTACATGTTATGTTACATGTATGTACTTAGATATTATTATAATGGTAGTACATGTAGAACATGTATCATATGAACTGTGAAAAGCCAACGGAGATTCAAGACAGACAGTAGAATCCAGCTCAACTTTGGTAGGTGATTAGGCTATGTTATGAGATCTTTTTGGGTGAATTATTGATGTTTCTAGGAAGTATACAAATCAATCTTTATGGTCATACCCCATTTTGCCCTTCAAACATGACAAATGCAAACATTTCAGATGCTACTTCTAACTGAAAATTCGTCGGAAGCCTTGTCTTTCTATACATATATTCTCTTATGACCTGTAAAGGGGTATCATACAGGATATTGCTGCTCTTTCTACATGTGATGTGCCTGTGTCCAACAACACTAGGCTGCAGTACCCACAGCAAAAGTAACTGAATTGACATCACCATTGAGCACAGTAACTGGTGTAGCTATCAAACAGGAGATACTTACTCATCTCGGATAATTGATATAAATCACTTTACAGGGCTTCACCTCGGGTAATTGATATCAATCACTTTACAGGGATTCATCTCGGGTAATCGATATCAATCCCTTAACATAGCTTCACCTTGGGCACCTGATATCAATCACTTTACAGGGCTTCATCTCGGGTAATTGATATCAATCACTTTACAGGGATTCATCTCGGGTAACTGATATCAATCACTTTACATAGTTTCATCTCGGGTAACTGATCTTATTCACTTTACAGGGCTTCACATCGGGTAATTGATACCAATCCCTTTACAAGGCTTCATCTTGGGCACCTGATATCAGTAACTTTACAGGGCTACACCTCGGGCACCTGATATCAATCACTTTACAGGGCTTCACTTCGGGAAATTGATATCAATCCCTTTACAGGGCTTCACCTCGGGCACCTGATATCAATCACTTTACAGGGCTTCGTCTTGGGTAATTGATACCAATTACTTTACTTGGCTTCACATCGGGTAACTGATATCATCACTTTACATGGCTTCACCTCGAGTAATTGATATCCCTGGCTTCACCTCGGGTAATTGATATCAATCACTTTACAGGGCTTCATCTCGGGTACTTGATATCAATTACTTTACAGGGCTTCATCTCGGTTAATTGATATCAATTACTTTACAGGGCTTCACCTCGGGTAATTGATATCAATTACTTTACAGGGCTTCACCTCGGATACTTGATATCAATCACTTTACGGAGCTTCATCTCGGGTTATTGATATCAATCACTTTACAGGGCTTCATCTCGGGTAATTGATATCAATCACTTTTCAGGGCTTCACCTCGGATACTTGATATCAATCACTTTACGGGGCTTCATCTCGGGTTATTGATATCAATCACGTTACGGGGCTTCATCTTGGGTAATTGATATCAATCCCTTTACAGGGCTTCACCTCGGATACTTGATATCAATCACTTTACGGGGCTTCATCTCGGGTTATTGATATCAATCACTTTACAGGGCTTCATCTCGGATACTTGATATCAAATACTTTACGGGGCTTCATCTCGGGTTATTGATATCAATCACTTTAAAGGGTTTCATCTCGGATACTTGATATCAATGACTTTACGGGGCTTCATCTCGGGTAATTGATATCAATCACTTTACAGGGCTTCATCTCGGATATTTGATATCAGTCGCTTTACGGGGCTTCATCTCGGGTAATTGATATCAATCACTTTACAGGGCTTCTTCTCGGATACTTGATATCAATCACTTTACGGGACTTCATCTCGGGCACCTGGTATCAATCACTTTACAGGGCTTCACCTCGGGTAATTGATATCAATCACTTTAAAAAGGCTTCATCTCGGGTAATTGATATCAATCACTTTACAGGGCTTCACCTCGGGTAATTGATATCAATCACTTTACGGGGCTTCACCTCGGGTACTTGATATCAAATACTTTTCGGGGCTTCATCTCGGTTTATTGATATCAATCACTTTACAGGGCTTCATCTCGGATACTTGATATCAATCACTTTACGGGGCTTCATCTCGGGTAATTGATATCAATCACTTTACATGGCTTCATCTCGGATACTTGATATCAATCACTTTACGGGGCTTCATCTCGGGTACAGTTACTGTAATTGATATCAATCACTTTACAGGGCTTCATCTCGGATACTTGATATCAATCACTTTACGGGCCGGGCTTCATCTCGGGTAATTGATATCAATCACTTTACAGGGCTTCACCTTGGGCACCTGATATCAATCACTTTACGGGCCGGGCTTCATCTCGGGTAATTGATATCAATCACTTTACAGGGCTTCATCTCGGGCACCTGATATCAATCACTTTACAGGGCTTCATTCGATTTTTTTTTCACTTACGAACATATTACCATTTTGTAGATACTTCGTGTTTCTATTATAATCTACTTCTTGTATACAATTAAATCAAGGTACATGTACGTCCTTGATTATACATTTTCTTTCCTTTCAGGTGACGTTTCTAATGTGACTTGTGCAATTCTAGAGGTTCCTTACAAACATGATGAACATAAACTTAATGCCAAATTAAAATGGGTCATGTGGTAGTGGAATATTTCATCAAATACATGACATTGTATGTCTTCATGTTGATTCATTGTTTTCAACTATATCAACTATATCGTCGGCATATTCAAGTTAAAAAAGATATGGCGATGACGTCTGCAACTTAAATGATGAATGCATCTACATCCAATTGTATCAGTATATTTTTCTTGTTAAATTATTGTTGACAATTATTCGGAAGTTTTCATTTATTATAATAAATTATTTATGTTTCATTTAGTTTCATTTTGGTTTAAGCTGCCATAACTTATGTGTTTTAGGTTTATATGATGTATATTTTAAATGCAACCCTTTTACATGTAATAAATAGATTAGATTATGAAATGTTTGTTCATCTTACATAAGGAAAGTCACAATTTTATCTACTTTATCTAGATAAATATTGAATCAAATCTATTTCATCCATAAGCATGTGGCTTATTTTGTAGCGTAATATTATGAAGGATAAACTTGTATTATTTGGTTAAATTACATTGTTTAGATTGAGGATCACTGACGAGGGTTAAGTATCCGAAACGTGCATGTCTGGTCCATGCTGCATATTTATCTGTTCTTAAATGATGCTATTGAATTTGAAGACGTTTAACATTTGTATTGATGACAGTTCAAAGTTAAAATATTTTACTATCATGACAATTGTCATCAAACGATTCATAATTGCAAATATCGTACTATACAGATAACATATAATAAAACATCTAATCTATAAAACTTGTCAGACACTTTAAAATCAAATGTCATCAATTAAAAGATAATCCCAAAAAGTGAAATACTCAGAGAGGGTTATGGGCAACCTTGATTATCACAGCCATGCTTTTAAACATTTAAAATATGAAATATAATATAACCAGGATGTAACGTCGATTCTGATTGGCTTGTGCGCGAGTCGTTTCTTTCCGATAATGACCGCTGACAGAAGACTCGGTGTGCTTTTTTTTTCCTGATTTATTTTTTTACAACAAAAATGAAAAACAGGTCATTCGTTTATTCTTTACAGTGGCGGATGTAAGATTTCAGAAAAATGGTTGGGAGGGGGGGGGGAGGGGAGGGGGGGGGGAGGGGGAAGGCGAAGTTCAGATCAAAGAGAATCGTTCACAGAAAAGCTGACAGGAAAAAAAACCGAATCGGATAATTTTATTAGAAAGGGTTAGTGGGTTGATTCTAGTTAGTGATTTTAACTGTATGTACACGAGGTAGAGTATTTTACTTTCAGTTATATGAAAACTTGCGAGCGTAGCGAGCCGGTAAATTTGAAGGAATGAAGTTCTCATTCTGTTTAAATTCAGTCATCCAAAATCAAAAACAACTTTATTCTATATTGGCGAGTGGAGAATCTTGGGAATTGACGGTTACATTTTGTCCTATGAATACAATCTCTCTCTCTCTCTCTCTCTCTCTCTCTCTCTCTCTCTCTCTCTCTCTCTCTCTCTCTCTCTAATTTCCCATGATCTAGTTTTGTTTGACCAAAAAGGGAAGGGTGAATAGGTAAGGGCACTGTAACCCCACTATCCACCTGTCTGATCTGGCCTCGGTCATTATGTCATTGTATCCCCACTATCCACCTGTCTGATCTGGCCTCGGTCATTATGTCATTGTAACCCCACGATCCACTTGTCTGATCTGGCCTCGGTCATTATGTCATTGTAACCCCACTATCCACCTGTCTGATCTGGCCTCGGTCATAATGTCATTGTTACCCCACTATCCACCTGTCTGATCTGGCCTCGGTCATTATGTCATTGTAACCCCAATATCCACCTGTCTGATCTGGCCTCGGTCATTATGTCATTGTAACCACACTATCCACCTGTCTGATCTGGCCTCGGTCATTATGTCATTGTAACCCCACTATCCACCTGTCTGATCTGGCCTCGGTCATTATGCCATTGTAACCCCACTATCCACCTGTCTGATCTGGCCTCGGTCATTATGTCATTGTAACCCCACTATCCACCTGTCTGATCTGGCCTCGGTCATTATGCCATTGTAACCCCACTATCCATCTGTCTGATCTGGCCTCGGTCATTATGTCATTGTAACCCCACTATCCACCTGTCTGATCTGGCCTCAGTCATTATTTCATTGTAACCCCACTATCCACCTGTTTGATCTGGCCTCAGTCATTGTCATTGTAACCCCACTATCCACCTGTCTGATCTGGCCTCGGTCATTATGTCCTTGTAACCCCACTATCTACCTGTCTGATCTGGCCTCAGTCATTATGTCATTGTAACCCCACTATCCACCTGTCTGATCTAGCCTCAGTCATTGTCATTGTATCCCCACTATCCACCTGTCTGATCTGGCCTCAGTCATTATGTCATTGTAACCCCACTATCCACCTGTCTGATCTGGCCTCAGTCATTATGTCATTGTAACCCCACTATCCACTTGTCTGATCTGGCCTCGGTCATTATGTCATTGTAACCCCACTATCCACCTGTCTGATCTGGCCTCGGTCATTATGTCATTGTAACCCAACTATCCACCTGTCTGATCTGGCCTCGGTCATTATGTCATTGTAACCCCACTATCCACTTGTCTGATCTGGCCTCGGTCATTATGTCATTGTAACCCCACTACCCACCTGTCTGATCTGGCCTCGGTCATTATGTCATTGTAACCCAACTATCCACGTGTCTGATCTGGCCTCAGTCATTATTTCATTGTAACCCCACTATCCACGTGTCTGATCTGGCCTCGGTCATTATGTCATTGTAACCCAACTATCCACCTGTCTGATCTGGCCTCGGTCATTATGTCATTGTATCCCCACTATCCACCTGTCTGATCTGGCCTCAGTCATTATGTCATTGTAACCCCACTATCCACCTGTCTGATCTGGCCTCAGTCATTATGTCATTGTAACCCCACTATCCACTTGTCTGATCTGGCCTCGGTCATTATGTCATTGTAACCCCACTATCCACCTGTCTGATCTGACCTCGGTCATTATGTCATTGTAACCCAACTATCCACCTGTCTGATCTGGCCTCAGTCATTATGTCATTGTAACCCCACTATCCACTTGTCTGATCTGGCCTCGGTCATTATGTTATTGTAACCCCACTATCCACCTGTCTGATCTGGCCTCGGTCATTATGTCATTGTAACCCAACTATCCACCTGTCTGATCTGGCCTCAGTCATTATTTCATTGTAACCCCACTATCCACCTGTCTGATCTGGCCTCGGTCATTATGTCATTGTAACCCAACTATCCACCTGTCTGATCTGGCCTCAGTCATTATTTCATTGTAACCCCACTATCCACGTGTCTGATCTGGCCTCGGTCATTATGTCATTGTAACTCCACTATCTACCTGTCTGATCTGGCCTCGGTCATTATGTCATTGTAACCCCACTATCCACCTGTCTGATCTGGCCTCAATCACTATGTCATTGTAACCCAACTATCCACCTGTTAGTGCTAGATATACGCTACTGTATGTTATATACAGAGCGTTAGTGCAACAGGTTCGTTTGGTTGGAAGTTTATTTTTTGAGGAATATTGTGCCCTGCATTCTTCAAATCAGCTCATCAATTTACTAAACTTTACTTAGGCATGGATAATTATAACTGTTACTGTTTTAAAACTTGTAAATCCACGAACATTTGTTTTTGTCTCAGTTCTAAACAGAAATGTCTGCCATTTTTCCGGATGTGCAAGATCCGATCAATTCGACCGTTGCACATTTCAGTCTGTATAAACCTCTCCTTTGTTGGTGCTCTCACCCTATGGGATCATATATTTCGCATGTACTGGCATTATAAACCTGAAAATGAAAAAGAAAGAACTTGGAACAGTTAAATGAATGATTTGTATACGTTGCCTTGTTTCGACCTTGATCCCTTGGGGTGAGTGCTCCTACAAAAGAGAGGTGCTTTCCCATTGAAGTATGCTTAGGTCGAATTGACTAGATATTGTACATCCGGTAAAATGGCAGTCATTTATGTTTAGAACTGGGTCTAAAACAAATGTACATGGATTAACAAGTTTTAAGACATTAACAGGTAAAATTATCCATGCCTAGGTTATGCTTAGACCACAAGAGAGTCGTCTTGAAACAAATGGGATGTATAATATTTTTCTTATAGCAAATAATTTGCGCGCATACATGTCTGCGCTCACCTTCCCGTGAACATTACCGTTTTCACCAAAGCGATGATATTTAATACATCGCTTTTGCATCTAAAGCTATCCACCTGTCTGATCTGGCCTCAGTCATTTTGTCATTGTAACGCCACTATCCACCTGTCTGATCTGGCCTCGGTCATTATGTCATCAAAATGACCCGATGAGATGAACTTGAACATATTTCGAGTTTTTTTTTTCATTTATCTTCATTTTACATGCATATTAACAACACATGAAAACTTGGCTAAGAAAAGGGACGTTTTCAATGTTAAAGTTTTTTTTCCAACTGCACGGCGGTAATAAAAATCTGTTTAAAACCGCTATAATTATTAACTCTGATATTGTTCTATAGTGAATGCATATTCATGAATAAAATACTTGCATCTCATGTTAAGTTTCACAAAACAAGATATAAAGAGGATGTATGAATTTCACATTCATAAAAGAAATCAATAAAGAAGAAAGAAAAGAAAATCAGATTTCCTATTTTCAAAAGGAGTCTAAGCTGAGACCAAAGGAACTCGTTATCAGAAGAAATTCTAGAAGTTTCAAAGTTTTGAAGTATCAAAAGCAACTAAAAGTAAATATCATTCCATTTCTCTATCATATTATAATATATAAGATCGATGTAGTAATTAGACGAAACATGGATTTGATTTATTTTCTTTTAGATGATTCTTTCTCCCTTACACTCTGTAAAACCGTAATCTACATGTACACCATAGGTACATAATAGAGATTCCTCTAGAAATACTTTCGTATTAATTAAATTTGACTATAATTTTTAAAATGGCTGCGCACATAAGGCAGGGGTTTCTTGGTTGTAGGTTTTTGAAAGCGTCATTATGCATCTTTTCTTCCTTATTTTTCATCATATTTTCACTTATTTCGTATATATGTGTTACTAGTAAAGCTTGTTTACCATGTTTACAGCAAGCGGGACGTTCGGGCCCGCTTGCTCGTTAAGCTTCGCTATTACGTCGTATTTTTTGAAAAATTCTCATACAGAAATAACTCACTGACGTGATCTCCTGGGATTCCAAAGAATTACATTTTTTTATAACAAATCTACAGATAGGACGATTGATTATTGGATTGTGGACAAAGAAAGGTAACTCCTACATAAAAGTAATGAACAGAGGAACAACTCATAGATAATACATGCAGCGACAAGGTCTATAGTTATCCGGATTACGTGTGCAGTCCTTCCACCAACCTGGATCTCCCAAGACATGCTGCTGTTTCATTGACGCCACAAACAACGACATTTAAACGCATTCATTTTAAACGCTCTTGTTGTCTCCGGATGTCTGTCAAAGTGATGTCCTTAATGTGATGTTTTCATTCGTAAAAATTATGCTACGTTGGAGATCTTTTCTTCATACTTCATACGACACACAACGCTAATACATGTAAAATAACAACGCTAATATATACATGTAAAATAACAACGCGTTTAACAATTCAGTCTCACAAGTACAACTTATATCACATGTACAGTACTTCTTCTCAAATGTAGTTTTTTTTTCTAGCAATGGTTGGTGTTTAATGTCACTCTTGTTTCTCAAAGAGGTACGTATCGCTGATAGCAGCCGCAATGATGACGTCATTATTGGAGCTGAAATTGAATGTGGGATTTGCCTGGGATATGGCGATTTTATCGTTCGTATAGTTCACAGACATGGCGTACGGACTGTTGAATTTGTAGTCTACTCCTATCTCGGTTACAGTCCGTTCTCCATCCTCGGTTTCTGAGATTTTTCCGAATCCTCGGTTACCCAATGCGATACAAAGCTGAGACTTCAGGTAAACTATTCCACACGCATTGTCGCTTAGATACGGCATGTAGTCCCGTGACTTCTGTGAACCATCCATATTGAATGTTACAACTGAGTGTCGGTACATCGGTTGGTCCACAACAGCCAAACGATTGTTGATTAGATCGAATGCAATGTTTGCAGATGAAAGCATGGTGAATAAGGGTTTCCCTTCGTTGTCAAATATGATATCCCTTACTAATTCGTCGTGATAGTCGTAAACTTTAATACAACATGGCGAGTTGCGCAGTTGTGCACAACAAACAAAAATTTGTTTCAGTCCGCTGGCGATACCGTAACATTGCTGTTTTGTGTCTATCTTACGTGTGGGAATCAAAGTGTCCTCTAGAGTGGATAGAAACTGGACGGTGTGCTGAATGGGGAGGGTGACAGCTACCTCATGGTCCTTACTAGACGTGATGGCAAATAATGTCGTTTTTGATGACGAAAGCTTTATAGAATGAAGATGATTATTTTCTCTCGAAAACAGTTTAACCTTTTCATTGTTTCTGTCCACAAGGACGATGTTGTCGTTTTTCAGAAACGTTACCCCGGTGATCCAGCAATTGTAGCTGTCGTCTGCTAAGCGAGCGTTGAGACATTGCGTGGCTTTCAGCATGCTCGGTATCTCTTCCAATGAGAAGCTTTGTTGTGTCGCAAGATGGGGCTCCATCATACAAGATGACGTCATAACGGAGTCGGAGACAGTTAGTTGACCAAAATGTTTGTAGTCTCGAAGA
The DNA here is from genome assembly GCA_028142955.1 of Pinctada fucata. Classification (NCBI taxonomy): domain Eukaryota; kingdom Metazoa; phylum Mollusca; class Bivalvia; order Pterioida; family Pteriidae; genus Pinctada; species Pinctada fucata. Next base: position 1,767,446 of record AP027109.1, on the reverse strand, counting down.
AATGGTCCTAGAGTGGAACTCTGAGTAAATAAGATCTTGCTCTCTAGAGTGGTGCTTCTTATTTCGTCCAAAAGCGCTAATTCTGATTCGCACAAAACCTGGCTTTCAATGGAGGAATTTACGATAAACTCTGGACACTGGACTTTCTTCAAGACATCCATGCAGTTTCTTGTCTTTGTTGCCTCCTTGATGATTGATTTGCAGCATTTTAGCCGTTCCTCGTAGAGACTTGATCGATGGCTGTAAGCTTCGTCTAGCTCTTTGCAAAGCTCCGCTTCCGCAGCGTTTAAGTTCTTTATCATTTCCTCTTTTGCTTTGCGTAGTTCTGACTTCACATCATCTCTATTAATCATTAGTTCTACTGATTTATCTGTTAGATTCACCATAAGCACTTTTGCCAGTTTTACGTTAGCCATTGCCAATTTCGATACTTTTTTTGCTTTCTCAAAATGCACTGCAGTGACATCGGCCGATTTCACCACATCTTCACAGCTTTTATGGCAAAGAATAACGCAATCAACGCATAAAATTTTTGCATGTGTTTTGCAGTAATATTCTAAGTTTTTGTGGTGGAGTTTGCATTCCGGAATTATCTTCGCAGTTTCAAACCACTCTTTTGGAACCTCACTTTCCGTATCGACAGGCCATTGTACCATCCCTGACCCTTCGATAGGGTTAACATCCTCAAAATCTGAAGATGAGATAATATCAATCATACCTGCAACTATTAAATTGTCCTCTAAAAAGTCGCTCCAATTACCTGCATCTTCTTCGGCATTGCTTGTGATCGGAACAAATTCGGAACATGATGGGCACAAAAATCCACTACTTTCGGTTTCGGTGTTATGCTGTAAATGATCGATAACACAGCGTTTGCAAAAAGTGTGACCGCATGGTAGTACTTTGGGGTCCATAAAGTTTGACTCGCACATCTTACACCGGAGATTCCTGTTTTCCCCCAGTTTCCCTGTATCTGCGCTAAAATAATCCTCTATGATATCTTCTTCCTCCATTTTTATTTTTCAGTGAACATGCAGTGTATTTGTTATGCATGGAGCGCTTCGTAAGGCACAGCATATCTCGTTTCAATTGATTTGTTCCGCTTTGTGATATTAAAGTGCAAAGTACAGTACAGTTCAAAAGTACGAGTTTAACCCGATTTTAAAGCATGTTGAATAGAAAGTAACATAAATTTATGATATAAATTTTGTTCACGTATGTACCAAGCAACATTTTCAAATGTGTCTTTCCTTTTGGTGTGAAGCTACTGTATATTTATTCAGCACTATTTCAGCAAAGAGTACGTGTAGGTGCGGTAACATATTCACGGTGGGTAATCTCGCAACGCAGAACATTCGGTTTTTCTAGAATTTCGTGTGATAAAGATTATTCATCACAAAAAGGGGAATGCGACGCAGTGTAAGGATGCCGTTATTACGAGTTTTATCCAAAATAAGACAATAATATATATATTTATAAAGCTGAAAAAAACGATCGGCGTGATTCGTGTGGATGAAAGTGAAAGTAGAACACTAATCGTGTTTATGTACATGTATTATTAAAAGCAAATATTCTCCTTATTTTGGATACAGTTCATAGCTAAGACATTCTTACACTGCATCACATTCCCCTTTTTGTTATAAATGATCTTAATTGCACAAAAAAAAAAAAACAAAAAAAAAAACAAAAAAAAAAAAAAACCGATTGTTCTGCGTTGCGAGAATACCCACCGTGAATATCGGTCCTATTTTTAAAGACGTTCTTCTAATAACCAAAAGCTCAAATATATATGGTAAATCAAGAACAGGAAAGATCTATTTTATTTCATAGCCCTATATTGGTTAATGAGATAATCAAAACGTGTAGAACAGTGAAATCATTGAAAATATAAAGAAACGGATGAAATTTTGATACAAAATTATGAAATGCCAGCCCTCGCCCATACAAATTGATAGATCGCGATAAGTGATGATTAATTATTCGATTATCATCGAAATTTTAGGGCCGAATTGAGGGGGTAGCGCACCTAGTCCTTTGGATTTGGAACCTACAATTTGTTCCACGTACATTTTGTAGTACATATATACATTTTGTAGTACATACAGTATCTTTAGTTATAGAATGGTGATTATAAATTATAATATTGCGTACAGGAGGGTCCGTGAAGTATGATCGACCGATGAAAAGTCTTAAAATAAAGCATAATTATGCTTCTTTGTTGAAAAAAAAATCCATTAAGTGCATGTCTGTAACACATAAGGACGTAGCAGTTCAATTTTCGACTTCATTTAATCTTTTTTATTCTTAAACGAAATTTGAATCGTAAACTAGTAAATCAAAAGCTTAATAGAATGGAAATGGAACCACCCCATCATCACGTTAATATTGGTTATTAAAGAAAAGAATGTTTTCTTGTCTACATTTTGGGGAGAACTATATGATTGAAAGTGTACAACGGACATAAAGATAAAACGTTCCGTATCAACACGATTAAGTGGACATAGGACAGTAAAGATAAAATCGAGTTCCTTTTATCACACGTACATAATGTTGTCAAAAGCGACATGTTACCGTATGCAATATGCACAGCCTTGAAGCTGCTCAAAAAATGCGTCAGAAACGTTACAACAAAATGAATACAAGAGTTATCTTTCTTTATCCTTGGGTACTGGTCTATGTATCCAAAAGTGGTTGAATTTTTGATAAATTATACATGTTCACTACTTGACACGTTTTTATTCTGGCCTCTCTAAAACGAAATTCACGAAGTTTCAAATCATTTAATAAATTCAGCCATTTATTTTGTGTCTTTTCTTCCTCTTCTGCTTTCAGTTTGTTCAAAAAAAAAAACATGTATTCATCTGTTTCTTGTATCTTTTATTACGGTTAGACGCAATTACCTTTCCTGAATATAATTTATATTTCTAAGGTATTCAAATTTAAAAATCCTTTACGTATTTATATTTTCAATTTCTAGCCTCATTTAAATTCTAATCTAATTCAATCCGAAAAATTGTATGTCATTGAGTTTAATCTTTGAATTCTTATAAAAACGAATGCTAAACAAAGTTCAATTCGATAAATCAACAATCTGGAAAAGAACATAGAAAATAGAATAATTCTTTAATCATACGTTCAAATGTCTTCTAAATGTGTCCCTACGATGACGAGCAGCCTCTCTCCACAATAAGATACAGTATATAAAAATCAATTATAGTCGCTGGTATCAGGTGTGAAAATCACCAAGTCCTCTCAATCTAATCAACAAGAAATCTGTCTGCAGATGTGTCATCCACAACCTTATAGATCAATCCACCAGGTGCGAATCCAGGTCATTTTAGACACCAAGGGGTCCCATCCGGAGGAAGTTTAGAGACGGAATATGAAAGCAAAAAAAAAGGGGGGGGGGCTGTATTCGGTCCGACTTAATACATATAATCTAGGAAATTATCTCAATTTTTGCGCGACTTTCCAGATGGAAGAATTCTGAACCCCCCCCCCCCCCCCGTCTTTTTCTGTCAACCTCCCCACTATCCCCGGGATTTCTGCGTGTTTTACGGTGAAATGGTATACTAAAATGCTAGTGAACAATCTTATTCATTAAGCATGGTGTCGGAGTTTTACGAGTTGATTATAGGTGTCGGATTCCCTATGATGCTTGTATCCAATTTGTCTTTATGAATTATAGCATGTATGGTGTGAATTTCGTCACAATAAACATGATAAATTCTAAATCGATGACACGTGAAATATTTTAATTTCAAAATGAAATCGGATCTTAATGCATAATTCTGGAATTTTTATAGATTGGATATCAGAAACTCGGATAACATGGGAAAGTGTTCCGAGATGTCGAAGATTAGTGGGCTAGCTCTAACAATTTTATTCTCAGGCATGCTGCATTATGAAATCTACATACGTGACGTAATGAAAGACGAACGAAAGCAAAATAGATTTCAGAATCTTCAGATTCAGATTTTTGAGAGGCACATCCATCTGTCACACATTAATCAAACAAAGGAGGGGATCTCCAACAACACTAGGATGCAGCACCCATATAAAGTAAAAACCCCAAAACACCCAATACAAAAACACAGAGCAGACACGCACAGAAAGAGACGCAAAAGGGTCAAGGAACATCAACTCAAAACATAGAAACATCAAACACAAAAGACCACACGCAAACCAACGAGAGCAATGGGCAACCGGTGCCGACCCCTGACGGCTATTCGCCACTCAAGTAGCAAACGGTGTGGTTATCCTGACTACGTGCGCACAACCCTCCCACTCTCCGACCACCCAGAGATCTGAAAAAAAAACCCACAACCATGACGCAAAACAACCCCCCCCCCACTGTAAGACGAACACACAAACAGACAGCATGACGAAGGCCCAAAAAATACTTAGATGGATTTGTAAATGGATATAAAAAACATAGGTAATCACAGATTACGAAGCTCACCTCGTGACAGCAAAATTCAATTCAGACATATTTCTTAGTACATGTATATTGGCTTTTAAAGGCAAAACCACTCAAGCAGAAAAAGTAGGTCAAGGTCATTTTATGAAAGTTTGATCAAAGATACATCCAATATGCAAGTTTGGTACATGTAGCAGTTATACTTTGCTCAATCTTGGCTTTATAGAGCAAAATCACTCAAGCGGAAAAAGTAGGTCAAGGTCATTTTATGAAAGATTGATCAAAGATACATCCAATATGCAAGTTTGGTACATGTAGCAGTTATACTTTGCTCAATATTGGCTTTATAGAGCAAAATCACTCAAGCGGAAAAAGTAGGTCAAGGTTATTTTATGAAAGATTGATCAAAGATACATCCAATATGCAAGTTTGGTACATGTATCACTTATACTTTGCTCAATATTGGCTTTTAAAGGCAAAATCACTCAAGCGGAAAAAGTAGGTCGAGGTCATTTTATGAAAGTTTGATCAAAGATACATCCAATATACAAGTTTGGTACATGTAGCTGTTATATTTTGCTCAATATTGGCTTTATAGAGCAAAATCACTCAAGCGGAAAAAGTAGGTCAAGGTCATTTTATGAAAGATTGATCAAAGATACATCCAATATGCAAGTTTGGTACATGTATCACTTATACTTTGCTCAATATTGGCTTTTAAAGGCAAAATCACTCAAGCGGAAAAAGTAGGTCGAGGTCATTTTTTGAAAGTTTGATCGAAGATACATCTAATATGCAAGTTTGGACCATCTAGCACTTATACTTTGCTCACTATTGGCTTTTAAAGGCAAAATCACTCAAGCGGAAAAAGTAGGTCGAGGTCATTTTATGAAAGTTTGATCAAAGATACATCCAATATGCAAGTTTGGTACATGTAGCACTTATACTTTGCTCAATATTGGCTTTTAAAAGCGAAATTACTCAAGTGGAAAAAGTAGGTCAGATGCTGCATCCGATGCATGGGTCCATCTCGGCATCCAAAGATGAATCACTTGTGCAAGTTTGGTTACTGTAGCATCAGTACTTTGTCAGTTACTGAGCTACCCCAAACTTCTTAACCAAGTCACTCAAGCGGAAAATGTAGGTCAGATGCTGCATCCGATGCATGGGTTCACCTCAGCATCCAAAGATGAATCACTTGTGCAAGTTTGGTTACTGTAGCATCAGTACTTTGTCAGATACTGAGCTACCCCAAACTTCTTAACCAAGTCACTCAAGCGGAAAATGTAGGTCAGATGCTGCATACGATGCATGGGTTCACCTCAGCATCCAAAGATGAATCACTTGTGCCAGTTTGGTTACTGTAGCATTAGTACTTTGTCAGATACTGAGCTACCCCAAACTTCTTCACCAAGTCACTCAAGCGGAAAATGTAGGTCAGATGCTGCATCCGATGCATGGGTTCACCTCAGCATCCAAAGATGAATCACTTGTGCAAGTTTGGTTACTGTAGCATCAGTACTTTGTCAGATACTGAGCTACCCCAAACTTCTTAACCAAGTCACTCAAGCGGAAAATGTAGGTCAGATGCTGCATACGATGCATGGGTTCACCTCAGCATCCAAAGATGAATCACTTGTGCCAGTTTGGTTACTGTAGCATTAGTACTTTGTCAGATACTGAGCTACCCCAAACTTCTTAACCAAGTCACTCAAGCGGAAAATGTAGGTCAGATGCTGCATCCGATGCATGGGTTCACCTCAGCATCCAAAGATGAATCACTTGTGCAAGTTTGGTTACTGTAGCATTAGTACTTTGTCAGATACTGAGCTACCCCAAACTTCTTAACCGGACGCGGACGCGGACACGGACGCGGACACGGACACGGACGCGGACGCAGACGCGGACGCGGACGCGTGGGGTTATAGCATAAGCTCACTCAACTTCGTCGAGGTGAGCTAAAAACAGGAGGCATACGAAATGCAGTCTGTGCTCTGATGGTCGCAGCGAGCCCATGCATGTGATCACCCGAGGAGTCCGACTGAAATTAAGAGAGGACAGGTGGCCGGGGCCCTGTCTTTTCCAAAGAGGTTTAGACAGGTAACAGTACTTAGAAGAAAATAAATGATAAATATATAAATCATTAAGTGCACTTGAGCAAAAGATAAATGAAAATCTGAAATGCGAATTAATCAAATATGAAAAAAAAATTTTAAGAAAATGTTTAAATTTAAACTTTATTAATTTTACAACGTTTAAGAAACAAGTTACACAACTTATATAAATGTCTCACGTTGGCTCAGATGTTGGCGTGAGGGGGTCCAAAGAGCAGGAGGAAACCGGAGTACCCGGAGAAAAACCCCCTGCAGGCCTGGGTGGGGGACCACCTACCCTTCCACACAAGGCCCTTTGCTGAATCTGAGATTCGATCCCTGGACCTTAGAGGTGAGAAGCGAGCGCGCTACCACTGCGCTAACCCAGAAAATGTTAAAGAAGTAGAGGGTCAAGGAATTCAATCTTTAAACTAGGCGTTTGACGAACATGGTTGATCTACTGATTAAAATGAATTGATAGCATTTGAAGAAATTTAATTGATAGCATTTGAAGAAATTTAATTTTTATAAAACGTGTACTTTTTCAATTTAGGCACGGTCCGTTTGATATTCGGTGGGGGGGGGGGGGGGGGGCTTGGGTTTTTTTTTTTCGAAAAAAAAAATAATTTTGCTCTGAATTTTGATGAAAGAATAAATTTGCTTATGGTGTGACAGAAAAAAATAGTCTTGCTCTTACAAGTAGTCTGAATTTGAAGAATAACCATAAAATTCGCTTGAAATTCCTGAACATTTTCGGCTCGGTTCGCTCGACGCAGTTTTTACTTTCTATAAAAAGTTTTGGCTCGCTTCACTAGCCATAGTTTTCTTCTGTAATGGCAAGTTCATATTTAAAATATCAAAAGAATTCATGTCACTGAAACAATCAAAATGCTTAAATACATTATCAATATAATTTATTACTATTAACAGATACATGTATCACCATAGTGTCTACTTTTATATACAAGCTTTGAAGGAGAATTTAAATAAGATTTTCACTAGTTTTCATTTCTACATGTAAAAACTTCCATCAGGCCCTCTTACATGTTACATGACCTTATATACATTTTGTTTACTAAAAATTATATATCGCATATTGTAAAAATCTTTTATCTCTCTCAGTTTAGAAGTGAATACAAGTTTTACAATAAAATAATGTTTGGAGTAATTTAAGTAAAAATAAAGAATTTCTGTTGAAAAGAACACAAACATTCTTAATATTCACATCAATTGTTATAAAAAAAAATTTCCTTGCTCCAACTTTGCAAGAAAAAAATAATTTTGTCCCGGACCGGGGCGAAAAAAAAAAAAAAAAAATCTTGCTCCGACAAAAAAACCCAAGCCCCCCCCCCCCTCCCCAGAATATCAAATGGACCGTGCCTTATCGAGAAATGGTTGAAAAATAATGTCCAATTGAGCCGCCTTGTTTAAAATGCCATCAAAGCACATCTTGATATTTAGCATAAATGAAATTGCAATTCTCTAAAAAAAAAAAAAAAACACGGCATTTTGTTAGATTTCGACGACTAAATTAACACCTTCATAAATCACGGCTAGCCGCACCCGCCGTCGTCAAGATGAATGAATATATTACATTATAGAATTGCATCTTTTAAAGTGTCCGGGAATTATTTGCCCTTAGTTGATTTTTTTTATAAATTGATATAGAAGAGTCAAACAAGCAACACATCAGCAATTTCTGAAAAGTTGAGAAGAATTGACTATCATGTCGTTTTAGTGCCCATTTTCTCCTTAAATCACAGAAACATAACGTTGAAATATTTTGGACTGAATATAGTAAATGTATTTTACAGACGTAGAAAGAATTATATTTTAATGTAGATGTCAGATCTCAGAGACTAAGTTTTTCCCCCTTTTTTTGTTTTCTTGAAATCTTAATTGTTCATTTCCAGGAAAAATCTCCCGAGTTAGTTTATAACATTATCCTAATGGCCCAAAGACAAAAGATACTCTTTAGAAGATTAATTACTCATCTTTCTCCCATGCCTTAATCCCTTAACTTAATGACAACGTTTATGAAGAATTAGCAGCCTCTAAGAAAATGTCATAAAATTTAACAGAAGACCGATGACAAATAAAATCAATATAGAGAGAAAACGTCATTGTCTGTTTCGGGATGGAATGAGCATTCGTTTGACCAATCAGAGGACGAGAAATTCTTTCTTAGAATGTATAAATAGTAACTGTTCAAACGTCTCATGAAGGTATCAAAATATTTGTTGATTAAAATAGTTTACCGACTTTGAAAGTTGTAATATTAATCAGTACAAGATATTGTTTCAAAAGGAAGAAATCAGAGGCGATTCGGCCTGAAGAATTTTATTCCTACTTAAACAGGTACGTAAGAGTAATCTTGGCGTTTTTAGTGATACATTTCTTTGATTAAGTGAAAACAACATATAAAGATGGTCATAGAATTTCTTTGATTAAGTGAAAACAACATATAAAGGTGGTCATAGAATTTCTTTGATTAAGTGAAAACAACATATAAAGATGGTCATAGAATTTCTTTGATTAAGTGAAAACAACATATAAAGATGGTCATAGAATTTCTTTGATTAAGTGAAAACAACATATAAAGGTGGTCATAGAATTTCTTTGATTAAGTGAAAACAACATATAAAGATGGTCATAGAATTTCTTTGATTAAGTGAAAACAACATATTAAGATGGTCATAGAATATGGATATTCTTTTATGAATTTTAAACAAATAATTATGTCAAATTTTAATTTTAAAAGAAAAGGTTTTATCGCTTCTTTAAAAAAAATATCGTCAATCTGATTAAAAACATAGCCTTCATATAATCAATATGTAACGGCATAAAAAAAATAAAAGAAAAAAAAAAGAGAAGAAACACCATTTCTAATAGGTTTAAAAAGTTTATATATACACAAATATGACAAACTATTTCAAAACTTAAAAGAAACAAAATTGATAGATTTTACATAGCTATTATTTATTTTTTCGATGTGCATTCATTTTTAAACATTTTAAAATAAGGTAAAATAGATAAATGCTCATTTCATAACAAATAAGAAAAGATGCTCGAGAGAAAACATAAAATACTTAGCCCATTGAAATGTACAAGTACTGAGCATGATATCCAAATTCTATATTTATCTTTAAAGATGATATCAAAATATCAGTTTTAAATCTAATGAAATATTATTACAATCGCACCCTTTAAGATTTTTTTTTTACAGAATTTAGGATCTTAACTATGTATGCTTTGTAAAGATATTTAATATTTAAATAGAAATATACACACTAAACTAAATTTCATCAAAATATTGAGGACTATTGAGGACTATCTAATAAAACTGACAATCAGTTACATTTTGATGTTTGAATATTTGTTTAATTTTGATGTTTGAATATTTGATTTATTTGATAACCACTAAAACCTTTTTTTCCACGTATAAACTTGTTTTTACCAGTATCTTTTGCGACTTTACCAAGGGAAAGTATGGCATCATGGCAAACTTTTCCACATTTTAAACTTCTCTGCTACCACTGTTACAGTACATACCAGTAGGACTCCATTACGGGTACTCTCCAAGTTTCAAAAAAGAAGACTGGACCCTGACCATTTGTCCTATCTGAAAGTATTTCGGACTTCTCAGATTGAGCCAGTACAATGCTCTTTAATATGTTTGTGGTGTAGTCTTACAGTCTTTTTAATACAAAAAGATCGTTTACCCAAATTGTGTTGTTGGATCCTATCCGCCAAACAAGACGGCCGTCATCGGTTGTGATTGATTAATAAATTTTCAGCTTGTATTTAACATATTTATAATTATTCAAGTAATGATGCAACAAGAACAACAAGGTAATGCCAATTTAGATAAAGAAAAGCAAGCACATTCTCATGAATTCTTGTCCCTCCACTCTCTCGATGATATATCATTATATCTGGATGTATATCTAAAGAACTTTAGATTAGAATTCATATATGTAAGGGATGGAATTAACAAAATTTATGTGTTAGAATGTGAATGCTATAGGAAAAAATGAATTTGGATAAAAAGAAAACAAGACAACAGTTAAATAAAAGGGACTGCACGGAATTTCACAAAAACATATTTTTTCAGGAAACCTCGTAAATTCCATTTCTTTACCTTCTTGAAGAAAATTTCAAACCAATGTTAATGCACCAGACTAATTGTTTAGGATAATAAATACGCATCATTGGTACTTATAAAATGCCGAGGTGATTGTTTAGGATAATAAATACTCACTATTGGTACTTATAAAATGCCGAGGTGATTGTTTAGGATAATAAATACTCATCATTGGTACTTATAAAATGCCGAGGTGATTGTTTAGGATAATAAATACTCACTATTGGTACTTATAAAATGCCGAGGTGATTGTTTAGGATAATAAATACTCACTATTGGTACTTATAAAATGCCGAGGTGATTGTTTAGGATAATAAATACTCACTATTGGTACTTATAAAATGCCGAGGTGATTGTTGAGGATAATAAATACTCACTATTGGTACTTATAAAATGCCGAGGTGATATTCCGACATAGACAATATTTTTTTCAGTATAGCGCCCTCTGGTTTTATTTTTATACGCCCGTCGAACTTAAGACGTGCGTGTGTCCGTCCGTCCGTCCGAGGTCATGTTGTCCGGACTTTCTTTTCTGAAACCTTTCAAGATATTGGATTGGGACTTGGCATTTGACTTGCTACATGTATAAAGTGGCATTAGGTCCAGTTCGAGTTTCGGGAAATTTGACCTATCTTAAGCAGAGTTATGACCCTTGAACATAGAAGTTTTCAACAATTTTACAGTTTTGTGGACTTTTTTCGCAGCCTTTACAGCTATTGAATTGATACTTGATATATGCCTGTATAATTGATAATTACATATCCAGTTCAAGTCTCGGATAAATTGAACTATTTTTAGCAGAGTTATGGCCCCAGAACTTAAAACGACCAAGAATTTTTACAGTTTTCTGGACTTTTTTAGCCTTCGCAGCTGCTTGAATTGAATTGAAACTTGGTATACATTTTCATAATAATGAGTTACAGATCCAGTTTTAATTTGCAATTAATTGACTTCTTTTTTGCAAAGTTATTGATCTTGAACTTAGAATTGCTCTCAGTCCTAGGACCTTCAATTTTACCATGTTGGTTGACGTTAACAAGACAAAGAACCTTCTTTTTTTAAATATGGGGTCAAGGGTCAAAGGTCATTTTGTGAAGGGGATTTTTATTTGATACTGTTTTTAATTTAAAAAATTTCAAACACACGAAGGACACATGTTCTTTCATATTTTTTGACGCATAATTGAGAAAGTATGTGTAAAAGTCAAATTATTTTGGAACGAAATCTGGCATAATTCCATTCACGAAATTAATTATGAGAAATAAATTCCCCGACGGGCGTATCTTGCAGTGTCGGCGTTGCTATTTTTTAATTCAAATTTCTGCATTTAATTTGCAGAGAGTGCGCAGCTCCAAATTTTGCGTAAGTTCGATTCAGTAGCATAGTAATAACAAAGTTATGACCAAAATGGCATTGGAGGGATGGTGCTAAGATGTTACCCTCCTTTAATTTGATGATATTTTGGATGAAATGACAAAATTCTGAAATAGAAAAATAATAGATTTGCCAAAACAAAGACAGAGCTGAGCAAAAGTAATTATTACACCTTTAAACATCCAGTCACGGGGAACAAATTTAACTGCTCCGAACTGCAAAAGGGAATACGTGTTTATGATAATACGGAAGTGTTCTTACTCTTTACCTTCTTTAAGAAAATTTCAAACCAATTTTTAATGCGCCAGACACGTGTTTCAGAGAATAAATCCTCCAAAGGTTTTACAAAAATTGTGTTTTTGGACCCGATCTGTCAAACAAGATCGCCAATGGATTGTCTGATTGACTGACAAATTTTGACGGCGGAAATGAAATACATAACTTATTACGACCTTATAAAAGTAGGCCTCTTGTTTTTGCTTTGCGAGTCAGATAGAAAACAGAGTATATTGAAATCTAGGTTTAAATAATAGCTTAAAGAAAGATACCCCCAACATTTTGACGTTGCACAAGGGAGAAAACGGGAACAAAATCATCACATTGAACTGACAAACAAGGATGTTCATTTTTCCTCGGAAAAGTTACAAACCTATTCATATACATGGATAAGTTAATTGACAAAAACAATATCTTTTTATGGATAAAAGATTTTTTCAAATAAACGTGGCACACAAAAAAGGGATTTTTTTTCAATTTCTCCGATAAAAAAGACTGAGTTTCTTTTCTACAGCGTAAGAACAGTTTTAAAAGAATTACAATAAGATCATCCTGTAAGAGCTTCAGATCAAAGTTCACATGATCCAAAGGACAGATGGGGAGAGAAACTTTTCTTGACAAATTAGGAAAGTAAATTCGATTTCCAGGCTAAATGAAGCTCTGTTTTCCTTCGGGATAATTTAAATAATTACCATGATGACTCCTGGCCTAAGATGTCGGTATTTCTGGTATAATTTTCTAACGATGTTTGTTTGGGCTTGACCTGTGAGGCAGATCAAGATGGATTTTGACTAATTCAATTTTTATCTAACCTTTTGCTTAATGGAATGGTTAATTCCAATTTTATACAGTATTTGGCTCCTGCGAACCAAATACAGTGAGTAAAAAATGTTGTTAGGGATCATTCAGCATTTCTTGGTGTCTGATATTCATGTTTCCTTCAGTCTTGTTTATCTATTTTTATTCCTTCTTTTTTTATTTATTTCTTTCATTTTATTATTTTTTTCACTATAAGTAATATATAATACATGTAGGTAAATTTTTAATGATCATAGGCTAATTGCTTATACATGTAGAAAGAAGAAAACATTTTTCCGACAACTTTATATATTCATTCACTTGCGCCTGAGTTAAAATTAATTCGGCAAATGAAATTGAAGACAAACACCCGTTCTCAGCAAATGTATCATTTTCGGTATTTCGGTATTTATTGGATATACATGTAACTTTCACAGTCTTTGCATGACCATACTTTATTGTTTGGATTGAGGATCACTGACGAGGGTTAAGTACACGAAACGTGCATGTTTGGTCCATGCTGCTAATTCATCTGTTCTTTTAAAATGATGCTATGAATTTGAAGACGTATGGTGAGTGTCACTGCTGGTGGACCAGGAGCCCCCAAGGGCACATGTAGCCAAGTCCGATCAACTTCGGTTGATCGTTTCCTCAAACGTTGTTCTAAAAAAATATCTCGAAATTTCTGAAAAATGGGTCTTGTAGCATCATATCCCATCAATCATGCTATATCTTTCAGTACTTTTTTTTTTTTTACATAACTTCACATTCTTTGGCCAACTTACATGTACATTGTTTAGATGGAAGATCACTGACGAGGGTTAAGTACCCGAAACGTGCATGTCTGGTGCATGCTGCAAATTTATCTGTTCTTGAATGATGCTTTGAATTTGAAGACGCTACATTTTAAAAGTTTTCTTATCTTAGTTTCGATTCCATGACCGTAGCACAACGTACAGAATTTTATTTTTATTATTTGGGAATTTATTAATTTATTTTTTTTAAACAACTTTGATATTAACACGGCGCCTCATTAATTTGTGTGAGGCCACCTTTGATAAATTCCATTTTTACATTAAACCTTATGGAGATTGTTCATCCATCGTGTTTCTATGGTATCATGTCATTGCCTCCGTCTGTTTGTCCCCTTTTCGTCTGTCTGTCCTCTTTCTTTTACTCTATTGTTTACACTCTAAGGCTAGGGATATATCTCCTATGTTTGTCATGTTCTATATTGTCAAGAATATGACTGCCTATTGTGATTTTCGGATTCTGATTTTGGGTTTTGTGCTTTTTACTTTCCATTCATTCATTCATTCATTCATTCATTCATTCATTCACTTTCTGGTTTGTTCTGGTCTGCACCTTTTCATTGTAAATATACATACCTACATATTTTGTTTGGTGTTTTTTGAAAGATAATCATCATTGTATATACCGCCATTCATGACATACTTGTTGTATTCATTTGTAGGGAGAGGGCGTTTTGTAATGTTGTTAAAATTTTTGCCCGATCCCATTAATATTTCGTTTTCGGAAATAAAATATGTTTAAACTAAACTACTTTCCATCACTGATAACGACACAGCGTCCCGTATGATGCTTTAAAACTTCATTTGTTTTAGAAGTAGTTAATAATACGGAAGTGTTCCAACTCTATACCTTTTTGAAGAAAATTTCAAACCAATTTACATGCACCACACACGTCTTTCGAATATTTAATTCTTCGAATATTAAATTGTTTCCATCCAAAGTGCTTTTCATACGCCGCCCAAATTCATTTCAGTAGCGCCCTCTGCATGGTTTTGTTTTTAGAAGTTAAGTTTCAGTATTTACTTTACAGAGATTCTATATAGTTGCATATTATACAATTTGTTTATTTTCATTTATCCAAATTCTGAATTCTAATACTGATTTATATCTCCAGTTGCTCAATTACCATTACTTCCCCTCTTCCTCTGGAAAAACCTACAGGCCAAACTATTTTGTCCCGAAAAAGAAGAAATTTAAGAGATTTATAGCAAGTACAATGTATTCTTATATTGTAAGCTTTGGAGCACTTCTGCGTTTGAGGACGTTGTGCACATCTTATCCGAGATTTTTTTTTCCAATAGCGCCACACGAATATTATGAAATCGGATTTCACCCGCTGGTACATATCTTAAATCCAGCATCGATTCTGTCTCTTATTCGTCTTTATTAGCGAAAAAAGAGGATTTAGAGATCGTCGAAATGCTCGAAAATTTTATCCCTCAGTTCGGCAACCTTCCCTTGTTGTAGGTGCCACTCATGGCGAGTGAAGAGGGCATATTGGGATCGTTTATTGTTCCTGAACATGCCCACTTACACTGTTCATCGCCATTTTATGTTTCCAGATGATTGTGACGACATCGACTTAGTGCAGAGTAATCTCCCCTGAGATGGAGTTCTATACATTAGGAATGATCTCTAATTATCCTGTGCAAATTGCTTTATCGGTACTTTGGATTGAAGAGTTTTCTTAGACCTTTTTTTACATTTTGTCAAGCTATCTATGGTATGTTGGGAAATCAAGCGGAGACACAGGGTAAACTGTATGAAATACTTCAGATGAGAAACTTTAAAAAAAATATATAAAGATCTATGAGAGATGAAGAATTGTGTATAAAAAGTATAGAAATAGAATTAATATGTGAAAGTTAATAAAGAAAAAACAATGTATTAAAAATGATAATCATGACCATATTTCAGAGTACACGAGGTCATGCACTAAAAAGTTCTGTACCGATATATAATATTTTTTTTTCATCTTGCCAAACAATTTTAATCTATTTGTTTTAGATTTTAATATTTCTGAAGAGATGGGGAATTAATATTTATTTTCTGGTGGTATGAGATAAAGATAAAGAGTATAATAAAAAAAATAAAGATAATGAAAAGTAATGATTAAATAAAAAAAATGAATAAAAACATAAACCATGCTAGACATAAACGATAAGAAGATAAATTGTCATCATTTTATCTTTTTGATATCAATGTTTTTTATTTCTATGAAGAAGTTTCCAACATATTTTCGTAGGTTTCGGATTTGTTATACGTATGTATAGCATATAATTTTTGTAAATTGATGCCAGTAAATGTAAATTAGATTTGACATTGCACAAAAAGAGATTCTGTAATGCAATGGTCCAGATAACCAGGCTGGGATGTAGGGTAATCATAGGCTTTCTTTCACGTTGAAAGATAAAAGCTTCAAAGTTTCACGACGCAAATAAGAACATTTATTAATGTTAAATATGTGACCAAATATTAGTGAAAATAAATTTACCAAATTATAGGTAGAATGGTTTTCAATGAAACATGCATTATTGATTCTAGCTATATTATAACTTCAATATATAATTGATAAGACAATATTGAAGACATTAATTTTTGGGGTTAACACATAGTAATTAATCATGCTCAAGAAATTCATGCTCAAAAATTGAAAGGAGATGATAAAATAAGGGCTGTATTTAGCCCTGAATCTCATCAAGTATTTCTTCTACACAATGATCTATACGCAAGAAAAAATGATCATTACTAAGATGTAATGTAATTGTAGATTCCTCATACAACTTTTATTTCGGTAGGCTTATTTCTAGATACTTAAAGTCCAAAGAGTACGGGGTAGCCATGTTGAAAAGAAGCTAATATCAATCAAAAACGTTGAAAATAAAGAACTATCTCATAATCTGGGTAATATGGATATTCATAAACTTTAAAACATAATTATTTATAATAGTTTAAACAAGATATTAGAAATCAAATTTAAACGTCTAGTTGAATCTGAAATAAGGTTGCATTCATTGGCTACAAAGTAGACATTTTTCCGCGAAATACATAAACAGCACGTTCCCGTTTATTTCATTCCAAAATCTTGTGCATTTCATGTGAACATGTTTAGAATAAATAAATGAATGTCTTTAAAAGGGAAAAAAAAGAAACTTTGCTTATATTATGGCCTAAAAGACAGATTCGCAAAATGCCCCCACGCTCCCGTTTTCAGTTTTTCGTCTCTTGGGCACCGTTCCCCCCCCCTAGCTACAAAACCCCACTTTGTCAAAAGATGTGTATAAGTGATATATACGCCTTCTGTTAGAGTGACGTTCTGTAGCTAGGGGGGGGGGGGTGCAATGTTTTAAAGAACTTTTCCATATTCCATTGATATCTATAGAAAAAATACATACTTTGCCCCAAAATTTAGGAAAACGATGCACGAGAAATCTTATCCAACTGCTGATTATGATGAAACCAAGAACTGGCATCAATTTTTTGAAAGAATTTTCTTGAAGTTCCCATTTTGAAAATTCAACTTTTTCAGGGCAGATTTTACGCTTTATCTTATCAGCTCCTTGGAATCTTTCTGAAAAATAGAATATCCGGTAAAGATCGATCTACGGGCACCTATGTTCCAGTACAGTCACTGTTACAGTAATTCTGATGTGTCACTGGCACAAGAAATAAACAATAGAACTAATATTGGAAGGGGGCTACATTGTACATAGAAGATTGCTAGGAACTTTTGAATGTCTCAATTAACTTGATGTGTTTATTTTGTCACTTCTGCATCATGTGTAAAACTGAAATTATCACAATTATAGAACATAAATTTCGATATTCACAATTTTAACTTTTTGATTTCCCGATGATAACGTTCGCCTAGTTTCAGTGTTCGGTAGATAGATGTTAATTAATTATTTAGATTTCCTACATTTTGTACTCAGTCATCATCGATGAGACATAACTTGTTGAAATAAGTAAAAAGGTCACTAAATTATTACAATAAAACAGATATTTCACTATTGATATTTTGATACATTAAAGAAAGCGGTAAGCATGAATAGACCTTCTAATATTTACTTATTTCTTAATCAGGATAAAAACACCGTGTAGTCTAATTTTGCGTTCCCCTGTTTGCAATATTTGGTGTATTTTACGATAATAAATTCTTTCATAATTCGGGGGGATAGTACATCTTAATCTAGCTCATCGAATTTCCTATAAAAAGTTTCCTCTTTTTCTCTGTCTTTCTACATGACAATATTGTCTTTTTCCTTCACTAGTTACAATGTTATTTTATAGCCTCGTGCTAAGATGATGATATTTTAAGACCGGCATGTTGTCACAGCAAATTACCATCTGAAATCTAATAAAATGAGTGCATAGCTTACGACGTGCAAAGCTAATGAAATTACCCAACCATTTAGCTATCAACAAGCCTTGGATGATCCTGGTCTTCATCTATATTAACGTCTGTAACGTTGGGAGGGTTGGTTTTATTGGCCTGAGAAGGGTTAGTTCTCCAGAGACCATTTTATATAGGTTAGAGATGCCCGGATGACAGCGTAGGTAAAGACCCTCATTATTCGTCAAATGATACAATTTTTCTTCATGTAATTTTCTACAGAATATAATTATTGTTGATGTGTAGTGTTTTCTGGTATGTTTCTTAGCAACACATTGGTCTAGAGATTTTTAAAATTTCATTAAAGGATATTTTGAAAGCAAAAAAAAAAAAAACAACAACAACAACAACAAAATCAAAACTCTGATGAAATTTAATATCATATCTTAATTTTTTCACTATCATCTAAAAAAGATAAATGAATTAAGAAAATAAAGAAAAAGATTCTAAAATGATTATTATCATGGCTTCGTTATCTTGCTATGGCTAACTACTTTCGCTGAAAAAAAAAATCTAGGATTCTTTCAAATTTAGCTGAAATTAAGAAATAAATAATGAATTCTATGCTGTTATGATCAAAATAGATAATACAAATAAAATCATATTTTTGTAACTCTAAATTGCAGCTAAGATACATAACACTTATGTATTTTGTTAAGCGAGAAATTTTATAATTACAAGTTTAAAAATGTGACTGTTTGTTATATGTTCCGATTTGCCCACATAAAGAAATGGCATACAATATGTAAAAGGTAATTGTTATTATATTTTGATTCATTTATGTTACAGGAATGGCATAAAATCTGTGAAATAATGAAAGGAGCAATTGAGCCACATGAAAACCTGTACTTCTACCCGATTTTCTCTGGAATCATGCACCCTATAAGGGAAAGCGTCCGAGATAGGATGGTGAACTACGATTCTGACGATTTCCCATATTCCAACAATCAAAATGAAGGACCAATACGAAAAGGCGGGAATCAAGACAATTCTATAAGTAGAGAGGAAAGAAGGCGACGGAGACGTGCAACTCCAAAATACCGCACTGCGCATGCTACAAGAGAACGGTTCCGGGTGGAGGCATTCAACCAAGCTTTTGGAGAATTGAGGAAACTATTACCGATTCTTCCTCCAGATAAGAAACTTTCCAAAATCGAAATTCTACGGCTGGCTATTTGTTATATCGCACACCTTAGAAATGTTCTGGAACTTTATTGATTTTCGCTGATAACGTTTTCTTCATTTAGGACCCATTGGGCTAATTTTGCGTATCAAATTGTGGTTCATTTTACTACCCGTATTCTTCATTGAATGTCTTAAAAATCGTTTTCATGCGCAATAAAGCATAAAAAGGTAGCCATTCGAGTCAACAGAGTTGTTGTAAAAAGTGAACGTAGCCTAACATACTTAAGGAAAGTCCGCAGAAGATTTGTCACACTTTCCTGCTCCAACTAAAAGTATTTCGAATACTTCACAGTGGATGATTATATGTTGACTCCAAAGAGCTTAATATCCTCAAAACTCAAATAAATTCAAATGAAACAATATTTCTTTAGAGTCGGATACAGTTTATAACAGTATATCATTAACTCTGGTGAGCTATTTACCGACCGCACATACATAAACATGTATGATTATATCATAGTATTCAGTTTTACACTTAGAAACTTGGGAAGAAAGGAGGTGATCTCCAACCAGAAGTCACAATCAAAAAAATATTTTTAGTAATAGTAATATTTAATTGTTATCTATAATAATGTATTGGTCATTATACTTGCCAGAATAAAATGATATTGTATAGAATAGAGATTTTTATTTATATATATGGAATCCATCGGTGGATCTAGAAGGCGAGTTAAGGGCATAGGGACAAAAACTTGTACTTTTCTTGACTTGTAAATTGAAGATTGAAGCATTGCCCAAGCCATGGAAAAAGATGAAAAAATATTCAAAATTCGTTTTTTGTCGTACTGATATAGGAAACTTTTGGAATTGTACCGTGAATGCACAAATGATGGTATCTATAATGAAATAAGAAAGAAAAGAAAGAAATGCACATCATCTGTCATGCATGAAGTGTGTAAAACGAGAAGATACATTAAAAGAAGTATTAATTTGTCATTTATTCGATGCAGCATCTTGGCTGTTAATGACGCGCACCAAAATATCTCTACCGGCCGGACATTTACAATAAACATCGATAAAGAAGAAGTTAATTAGGAAAGGAGAGGGAAGAAATATATTTTAGTTAGCAGGCGATATGTGGAAACCAATAATAGGATCCTAATTAGGAAAGCTTTATCATTCCCAAGATATTTTCCGTTTCCCAATTTTTCCGGTTCTTCACAACCAAACCGCATCACTTAAAATTTGATCTTCCGTCACGCCATAAGGAAGAGGACAGGATGCGAAGTGCGCTTTCTCTCAGGCTGTTATTATTTCTCTATAAAACTCCCCAAATTAGTACTTAAAATGCGATGATAATAGAAAACGGAAAGGGCCATCATCGATTGGAGGAGAGGGGCGTGTCCGCCATATGTTCAAATGAATAAAATGTAATTACGATAAACTCTCGCGTGGACAAGAGGATTTGTCACGTGTCACTTTCTTCCTTTCGGAAACGATGAAATGGTTAATTATAGGTGTATCGTTTATCAGAAGCTGATTATCCCCCTTTGTAGTCTCGTGCATACAATTTGTCATTCTGTTTTGTATCTTAACAGATTTCAATTAAATTTCTTAATTCAAATATTTCTCCTTTTTGATCGGTCAAAAATGTATCGAATTTCAATAGATGGAAATACAGTTATCTCAAATAGTCAAGTTTTTGGCGTGTCCGATTGTCTTTCTGTCTATCTGTCTGTTTGTCCGCAAAATCTTTAACCTTGGCCATAACTTTTGAAACGTACATGTAAATGATAGGGCTTTCGTATTTGTTAAACTTGAGTTTCAGACGAAAACAGAAAGTATAAGAATCAATATTTATATAATAAGTAAATACATAGTATTTATTATGATAAGAAAATAATAATTGTAATAAGGAGAATTTCTGTAGAATTAAAGTCTAGGAGATAAGAAATCCTGAACCCCCCCCCCCCCCCCCTCCTCCTCTTTCCCTGCTTAGTATCTGTGTATGACATGTGCTCATTACACCCTTACTGTATAATTGTAATCGTGATCAATCTTGAAGATCATGGATAATATATATATTACTTTCTGTATCGCCTCTTGTGTGTTTCCTACAACAAGACAAAGCGGCTAATTAAAGTGACATTTATAGATTTACGTACAAACTGGCGATAAGTAGAATACTTATGTAAGGTAAACAAAGGATACAAATCTAGGTTATATTTCCTGCAAGTTTGTTTCACATCAGTCATTGTCGAAAAGAGCTGTTTTGTGACTTATTATTAGATTTCGTTTGTAAATATATCATAATTCATGATTTTAGTCGTTTCTATAAACGAGATATGTTAACATGGAAATCAGGAATGACAGGAAATAATGAAAAATGAGTGTATACGCAGGTTGTCCCTTCCTGAAGTGTAGCACATGATGAAACATAGAGGAATTATTCATAACGTTGTAGTTTTGATTTTAATTATAAATCTTGTGTTTCCGACTGAATGTCAGAGAAGGAATGGTTTCCGTCGATTCATGAGATTTCGTCGCCGAGGAAATTCCGGTAAGGTTGTCGCATGTACATGTGAATTATTAACATGAATATTCATGAGTCTATAGACACCAATCAAAACCTCATGTAGACAGGTGAATCAGAACCTCACTCCTAAAGCTCTCCTATTAGTTTTCCTGAGTTTCTTTTTATATTTCTGTGAAAGTATAATGACATATCCAAAATTCACATTTCATTTGTCTATTTTGCTTTGTATTTTTAAAATTGTCTTATTCTTATGATCTTCAGCATCACGTCTGCTAATTCCAACGCTTATAAATAAGGCTCTCATTTGTCTGTGTTCAACCGTATCCTTTGATTAAAAATCCACAGTAATGTAGATCTCTAAATGGATAAGAAAATACGACACCATCATCTTGCAATGCGAAATAAAAGGAAAATCAAAACGAAGTCTACTTTGTATCCTTTCCTATTTCATGAACTTTTTTGATATTTTAGTAATGTACTTTTCGTTGTAGTGATACAAGATCCAAGAAGAAATATTTCTTCATTCCCTGCGTCAACAGGAGGTACACTTGGCGACATCTGGTGTCAGTTTTGTTGTAGAGTCCACCCATTCTACTTCTTTAGGTGCATCTCCAGATTCTGTTCCTCGATGCCTCGGTGTTTTGGATGATTAGTACACGCCGTAGACACAACTCTGGCTAATCGTAGATTGGTTGTCAGACAGATAAATATACCGATCCGAGTATATTTCATTTTCAAAATTTTATTAGTTTTCTTTATGGAATGAGTAATAAATCCAAAGTTCACTGGACAAAGTGATTTCTTCTTTATGCATTTATATGATATTGATGTAAATATACAGAATAAAATGAAGATCTACTATTATAAGCAGTAGACTCCAGGAAATGAGACAAATAAAATACTATATACAATACGCTGTTTGCTAAAACAGAAAATATCATTACGAGATAATGGAAATAGGTAAATAGTTTCCAGGCATTGGGATTTTTGAAGCGGTTTTATAAAAAGAGGATATTTCTGTTGTCCATTGAAAATACGTTATGATATGCTTGCAGCAGATGATGTCATCCTTGGGTAACATACACTTTTCCCATCTACAGCCTTGTATCATCCCTTTCTTAAGAGTTGCAAAACTGATTGACTGTGTCGACGGGACTCCATGACGGCCTTGTCTAAACCTTGTCCAAGTAACCTTGTCCAAGGAAACAGGGCCCTGACTACCTGTCCTCTCTTAAAGTTGGTCGTACTCCTCGGATGGTTGCATACACGAGCTTGTTCCAGCAGACAGTCAATTTACATATCCTTCTGTTTGTTATTTATATCCCTACGTTCAACTGTCTTGTTTGTATTGTCATCTTACAGTGAGGAGGCTATTTTACACAACAATTGTGCTATCTTTGAAACCGCTGGGTGACCGGACAAACAGGAGGGTTGTAGGCATGTAATCCGTGTCTCTTTGTGCTAGTCTACTATTTGTTTGTACATTTAGGTGTTTCGGTGGATGTTGGAACCAAGTGCTGTTGGGAAGTCCCTCCTTTCTTTTGTTGTAGCTTACCGACAACTAAAGGTCCCTTATAAAAGAAGCGTTAAATTTTGTTTATTGTAGGATATACAGTGCCCGTACCCCTACCCAAACGATCAAACGAAATGTTCCAACTCTGCTACCAGGACTAAACTTTTCAAATACTGTACTGTAGAACAGACAACATGGTTTAGGTATTGAATCATCATCAATAACACTTATAGCAAACATGATTCAGTGAAGCCACTGTGACAGTTCTGACACCCACAAAGATTGTATCTCTGCTAGTGAACTGTTAGTTCCCGAGGATATAGTTGCCTGGTATAACACTGTGTCGGCACTTGATTTGAAATATTTGATAAATTATTCAAAAACTAAGAGAACTAACCGGAAGGTAAAGCCCTGTGAATAGCTTATTCTTTTGTGTATAAAAGTTTAGGTCACGTTTCGCTCTTCATTCTGATTTGGATTTCCTCTATTTCGGACTAGATGATCACTGATGAGACATTACTACTTAAAATGCTCATATATTGTACTGGATTTATTACACACATCCTATATTTCGTTATTAACAATTTTTAACCCCTAGGTTTGTATCTCTCCTATTTAAATGGAAGTCTCGAGGAATATTGTTCGCCTAGTTTTACAGTGTTTCGAGAATTCGGAATATTTTTTGTAAATCTTCTCACCAAATCTGATGTGTATCTTCCTGAAGGCATAGATCTGTCCTAGACTATTGTTCTTCGGTTTTAGGTGATGCTTCGCTCATGATTTTGCCATACCTTCTCGACTTTGATATTGAATAACTGATAGGAACTTATTTTGCTGTTCTTTCGCGTAGTTTTGCCGCATTGTTTGTGCTCTTAATTTGATCATAGAATTTCACATTTCTCCAATATATTTACTTTCGGATTGATCATTCCCTCTATGTTAAATGTCTTCAAATTCAATATCATCATTTAAGAACAGATCAATTTACAGCATGGACCAGACATGCACGTTTCGGGTACATGTGAACCTCGTCAGTGATGATCGAACTTGGCTACATATTATACAATGTATCCTCGGAGACTCATGGTCCACCAGCAGTGACACTCACCATGTGGTTTAAATGGTAAATGTCTTCAAATTCAATAGCATCATTTACATCTGTCTTTGGTATAGTTGATGATCAATCTAAACAATGTAATATGACCAAAGAGTGTGATGATTATTATGTTCAATAACGTACTGAAAAGTGTAGCAGGATGCGTGGGATACATACTGCTACAGAACCCAGGTTTTAAAAATTTCAAGATTTTTCGATAACAGAAATTTTCGAATGCGTTGAAGAGACAGACGATCAACCGAAGTTGATCGAACTTGGCTACATATATCCTCGGGGACTCCTGGTCCGCCAGCAGTGGCTCACCAAGTGGTTCAAATGTTAAATGTCTTCAAATTCAATACCATCATTTACGTCTGCCTTTAGTATAGTTAATGATACATTATTTGATTAAATACGCAATATGTGGAACAGAATAATTATCATAGCACGTCATATATTTCAGCATTTATATTCTAAAAACGTTAACAAATGTTTAGTTTTATTAACATATGTAGCTACAGGCTTGTGTAATTCTAAAAACAAAATACGAAAAGTCAAAACAGCAAACAAGACTGCCGTGTAAACATAGTTAATGTCAATATTGAAATTCATATTCTGTTATAGAATTTCAGTGCACCATATGCGCATTTCAGCAAGTTATGTCCATCAGTGATGCTTGAGATAGAAAAAAAGGAAATCCAATAATGAAGAGCAAAAGTCTAAACTTAAATTATATCAATTCATCAAAATTTGTGATGGAGAATTTACGAATATGTTTCATGTTTCAAATTAGGCGAACGATATCCTCGGGGACTAAACATTTCACCAGTAGAAATACCAACCTAGCGGTTCTATTATAAAATATCAGTGCACCATTTGCGCATTTCAATATGGTATGTCTCATTAATTATTCTCGGGGCCCAAAAAGAGGAAATCCAAACAAATGTAAAATTATGAGGAATAAAAGTCTAAACATGACCTAAAGATTCCACCAAAGAACATGTTAAAGAGAGAGCTAAATTATGAGGAATAAAAGTCTAAACATGACCTAAAGATTCCACCAAAGAACCTGCTGAAGAGAGAGAGCTAAATGCCAACATTAAGACACCCCTTAGTTTAAGAAAATTTGTGAAATTATGTGAAGGAGAATGGAATAATACGGAATTGTTCAAACTCTACACCTTCTTGAAGAAATTTCAAAACCAATTTTAATACACCAGACACGTGTTTCGGATAGTAAATTCTCATCAATTGTACTTCATAAAATGCCTATGTGATTTTCACACTCAGCCAAATGTATTGTAGTGGCGCCCCCTAATTTGATATTTTGATATTCAATTTATCCATTTACAAAGAGTGCGGGGCTCAAAATTTCCTGTAGGTCAGTTCAGTAGAATAGTTAAATAAACTATATCGGGTAGATGGTGCTTGGACGTTAAGCTCCTTTAATTTCAATGATATATTTGATGAAATGACAAGTTTCCGAAAATAGCAAAAGAAAAGGCAAAGGCAACAATTACACACGGATTCACGCCGAAGTAGTGTGAAAGAGGGATAACTCCAACAATCTTGGATTATTTTATAGTTATTTCAGCTTAGCCTTCTTTCTCTTATCGCAATGTCGTAAAACTAACCGTGATAATATAGACATTCTTTTCTTGTTCTTATTGAATTACGAGATCAAATCAAAATATTTTATAAAGCAATGTATTCCATTTATTTGTAATAAATGAATAAAAAAAAAATGAAAAGAGAATGCATATCCAAAGGTATAATTGTATACTTTACAAAATGTGGAAAACTATATCGTTTATAATGGAACTCACAAGTGTCCTCTTTTTTGTATTGGTAAAATACAAGTATAAGAACTTGCTTTTATTAGATCGAATCTGTTTTCTTTTTTATCTAAGTTAGATCGAATCTGTTATCTTTTATTAGATCGAATCTGTTATCTTTTTTATCTAAGTTTTTATCTCACTCCCATATCGGGAGTTCGCTTCTTTTCATGTGGTTGAGGTTTTTGTTTGTTTGCTTTGGTTCCTGTTTTGTCCTGATTTTGTATGCTTTCGGTTTCTGATTTTCTGGGTTGTCGGTTTTATGCTGTGTGTGTGAATATGGTCATTGTCCATGTTTGTCATTGGCAACTTAAATCAGTGACTGAAAGTCAAAATCACAAAAGGCATGCGGAGTCTATAAAATACAAAATAGATCAAACATAGAGAGGTGATCTCTTCCTGATACATTGAAAGCAGCGAAACGCATACTCACGAGGAGATTGGGATGCGGACAGAGATAATAACATCGCACTATAAATGAACACACTTCACAGAACTCAGTTTAAGAACGAAATTTAGGTGGTGTCACTCAAATAGATGCGATGCCGTTGTATACTTCAGAATAATTAGATGTTTTATTTATTTTTTAGACTTCCTTATTATTCTGGTTTGCGTCATATTCATGATCATCGCATCATTACAATCGATTAGTATTACTGACAATTCATGACTCAAATAAATATTGCCTTTCATAAATCCATGTTTTAAAGCGAACAAATCTATATTAATTTTTCTCTTCCGTTTCTCTTTTTGTTTCTCTATGGGCAAAACAAAGTTTTAACAAACAGGAAATTATAGATGTGATTAATCCTGTGTATTCCGTTAAATTACGACGTTACTGTCACATTCATCTCTGAACATTGCTAAAACAATGGAAGGAAATAGGGTAATAATACATTAGAAATCAACACGCCTAGATAACTCATTAAGTGCATATATAAGTAATCTCTGTTTCAGTGGTGGTAAAAAAATATTTCTTTTCTCTAGATAGAATAACATGTTACAGAATTCCTCTTCGACTTGAAGGAACTGGAGCAACCTTGGGTCGTCGGATATGCGGACCGTGAAGTTACCACAAATAACATTCAAATAATACCGACAAATATCCGACGAAAAAATCAAACAAAATGAAAAATAAAACGGTCCCGTACCAGTCAGGGGTATAGCTTATTTAAGTTATCATTAGAAATAACTCATACAATAAATACGTGTAACTTCTTGAAGAAAATTTCAAACCATTTTTTCTGCACCAGAATATTAAATTCTCATTAGTGATGCTTCCAGAGGAGCCGCTATAATTCATTTTAGTAGCGCCCTCTTCTTTCATCTTTTTAAATCTAAATTTGTATATTTGCTTTACAGAGAGTACGCGGCTCCGAATTTCTTGTAGGGTTGTTCAGTAGCATATCCAAATAAAATCTATGTTCAAAATAGCATTGGAGAGATGGTGCTAGGATGTTAAACTCCTATAATTTCGATGATAATTTTGAATGGAATGACAAGTTTCCGAAATAGCAAAATAATACATATGATGTGAAATTGATAAAGGGCCAAAACGAAGCTTTTTTCGGGCGACAGAGTTGGAAAGCTATTAGTTACTTGCTTTTACGACAGAGTTAGCTCGTCTTTTTGCAGGTAAATTCCATGACTTAGAGACGTTCCATTTACTGTGTATTGTAATAACAGTGGGCAAAACAATTATGAACTTACACGCTAGTTCATTTTTGCACCCACCCACCCTTGGAGATACTATAAAACCAATACTACCATCAGGTATGGGGTACCAATCTTAGTCAGAATCCAAACTGTTTTACCTGGTGTACAAAATTCCTGCAAAAAAGGCGTAAAATCAGTGCTTTCATAGCTAATTTTATTTAGTAATGCTTCAAACTATAAAAACGTCACGCACACCCTTCTAAATGTATGGACATTTCAAAAATGAAAACCTTTTAACCAATATTCAGGACAAAAACACGTAAATGTAACATACAAGTATCTTGTCACGCTTATACTTAGCTGCCTTTGGTCAAATTTAATGAGCAATGTCAGAAAATTATCCTATACAAAATTTATAATAAACGGTCCGGTCACTTGGACTGAATACATGTACAATCGTATTCAGTAACATTAAAATCCTATAATAAATAAAGTCAAAAGCGCATTCATATCAGTCTGCATGTATTCAATTTTTCATTTATTATTAAAATCATGGTCTCTAATTATTGTGGTCATTACAATGATATGTCCGTACAAATGGAATGAAAGGACTACTAATGGCGTATTTGAAACAAAACATCGGCTATTACTGAAAAGTTCACGTTTAACGTTTAGAAATGAACATCTTGCGGTATTTTCTATGAAAAACCATACAGGTAAGGCTATATATTTTCAAAAGATAAGTTTCAGTCATCATTCTTTAATATAAACGATACTTCACATGGATATAAAATGATTCTTTATGGTTTTATCCAGCATAACAGGTATCTGTTAGTCAGATTATCAATCAACAATTTTGCCGATCAGAAGCTTTTTAGCAATTTTTTACACTGAGATTTTTTAGGATTTCAAATGAGTGATTAGAAATATATATCTGATTGATATCGTATGGAGCAGATCACAGGGATTTATTTCGCTAATACCGGTTGCTCTATTTACTATATGTGTTTACACATATAGTAAATAGAGCAACCGGTATTAGCGAAATAAATCCCTGTGGAGCAGATTGAATATTTTAAGTGTAATAATTATTTTTCCAAAGCTCTGTCACCTGAAAGAAGCTTTGATTTTTTCCTTTATCAATTTGATATTGTATATTATTTTGCTATTGAAACTTGTAATTTTATCCAAAAATATCATCGAAATAAAGAAGGTTAACATCTTAGCACCATCCTTCTATTCTATTTTGCTCATAGACTTTAATCTAACTTTGCCTCTGAATCGACACTATTGGAAATTTGGAGCCGCATACTCTTTGCTAAGTAGATATAAAGAATTTAAAAAAAATCAAACTAGAGGGCGTTACTAAAACAACTTTGGCTGTGTCTTAAAATCGCGTTGGCAATAATAGACATCAAAGATGTACCAATCAGTTATCAGTCTCAAAATTGAGAAGGCAATGTAAAATCATTAGAATTTCCATTGGAACGGTTGCCAACTTAGGAATTAATAACACTTCGAAGTGAGACCAGGTGCCCTGGGAGAGTCAGTGTCTCCTGATTGCATACAGCACCCGTCAAAACAGCTCCGCATAAGTACCACTGGTGAGGATTTGCTAACCGAAACACGTGTCTGTTGCAACAAAATTGGTTTAAAATATACTTTAAGAAGGTTACAAGTTGGAACACTACCATCTTATTGTTATGTTAAACAACTTTAAAAGGAACCACTTCGATTTCAGATCCACATGTCAGGATAAACCATGGGTCACAAAGGAGTAGCGTTAACCTCCTTCCTATCTATCTGTTTCTTCCTGTACGATGTAGGATCGGACATAGCTTTGGCTATAGCTTACTATAACAATGATGATCATGAGATGGAATTCGCCTTCACCATCGCCTTTATCATCGGTCCATTGTCACTTTGTGGGGTTATATGTGCTTACTTCATATGCCAGGAGTACGACGTGAACCCAAACTGCTGCTCTACTAAAATCAACTCTGAGGAGGAAAATGATGTCAAACGTTCAAATGATTCCCATGAAAAGAACGGGACTAAGTTGAGATGGAACAAAAGAATCTTTTTCATTGGTCAGCTCGTTCTTACTTTTCCTGTTATAATTGGACCACTTGTAAGGTAATTAAAAAATTGAAGAATACATCAGATTCTCTAAAAGATTTGTTAAGATAAAACAATATAATAGAAAATGATAATAAGCCTTAGTATAGAGATCCCTTTCTTTGGTATGTATCCATTATAATTAATGTGAAGAAAAAAGAAGAACAAAATTCTAAAATGATTTTAAATGTATACCAAAGAGCCTACTAAGGATAGAGCTATGTCATGGGGGATGCACTCCTTAGTATTAATCAGTTAACATGTGGAGAAGAACAGTAAAACTAGGCGATTGATATTCTCGGGGTGATATTCCTCCAGCACAAATACCAAACTAGTCGTTGAAATTATCATATTGAAATCTATGTCCTATCGTAATAATTAAGTGCACCGTATGTGCATTTCAACAAATATTGTATCATCAGTGGATCCCGAGGCCGAGCAAGATTTGGTATTGAATAAAAGAGCGAAATTCTAAAATAACCCGAAATGTATGCAAATGAACCGGCTAAGGAAAGAGATATGCCACGAAAGAGATCTTCTTAGTTTCAGAATAATTTATCCAACAGAGTATCTGAAAATTTACAAATATATTCCAAATCAGTGTAGAAACACTGTAAAACTAGGCGAATGATTTCCTCGGGGACTAAGAATTCTCAAGCACACATGTTGTAATATATTTTCTATCATCAAAATTTAGTGCATCAAATGTGCTTTTCAACGAATAATGCATCATCTGTGATGATCGAGGGCGATGGAGAGAAATGATAAATATGGGAATATAATACGATAATGAATATGAGAATAGTAAAATTCTGAAATGGCTAAAAATGTGTGCCAAAGATAATAATCTTAAGACGTTTCGAACACTTTGATAAATAACATTAACGCTTTAATTAGTAACGATATCAACGATACAGAATTATTAAAAAGGGTAAGCCGTGTGTACAGTCTTGAATAAAGATTGTTTGAAGCTTTCAAAGGGCTCGTGTCTACCTTTGTTTGGTTTCATGTATTTTCAAAGATTGGTATGCCTATTTGATCTCTATGTTCAAGATAGATGATTTTCGATTGCTGGTAGGGGGCACATCTAGCCAAGTTCGATTATCCTCGGTTGATCGATTCTTCAGCGCATTCGAAAATTTCTGTCATTAAAATTTCTTGAAATTTCTAAAATGTGGGTCCTGTAACATCATACATTGTATCTTTCCATCCTGCTACGTCTTTCGATACATTTTGGACATACTAAACAAAGGAAGGGATCTCCAACAACACCAGGTTGCAGCACCCGCAGCAAAACCCCAAAACACCCAATGCAAAAACACAAAGCAGACAAGCACAGAAAGAGACGCATTTGGGACAGGGAACGTCAACGCACAACACAGAAACATCAAACACAAAGGACTTTCACACTTTTTGGCCATATTACATTGTTTAGATTGAGGATCACTGACTAGGTTTAAGTAACCGAAAAGTGCATGTCTGGTCCACGCTGCAAATTTATCCGTTCTTAAATGATGCTATTAAATTTGAAGACGTTTGACATTGGGTCTTGTGTTTGTCTTCCATTCACTAACTTGAAATCGGTTATTTTCGAATTTTCTTATGAATAATGTATTTCAAATATTTATATTCAAACGGACGATGAAAATGTAGTGATTTATTTTGAAACTGTATGAGGTCAAAAAGTTGGTACGAAAATTATTAATTACTTGATTTTGTGACTTGTTTCGTTTAAATGTCAAGGGTTTTCCTATCTTTTCTCGGGGAAAATATGAAAATGTCAGGTCAAACGGGAAAACGAAAAGGGAAATGACACGAATTTTAAAGCCTATCCACTCTAGATTTTGACCAAATTAACTTGAAATTTGACATATGTTCCTTGTAGATATTCAAATTTGATAAAAATATTGAAAATGTATACTAGTGTTGTTGTAATTTAAAAGTGGAAAGTCTTAAATAAGGTTAACTTTCTGCAACATAAGAGGAAAGTGAAAAATAAATTTTGATCGAATATATCAAAGTGTAATGTTTTTGATGTACTGTACGAGAAAGGAAGTGATATCTCCAACAGGACCCTGCTGCACCCACAGAAATACACAGAAACAAACCTATGTGAAAACACAGAGTGGACACACAAAGAAATACACAGAAACAAACCTGTGTGAAAACACAGTGCAGACACACACAAAGGGACAAATACTACAA
Source organism: Pinctada fucata (assembly GCA_028142955.1). Taxonomy (NCBI): domain Eukaryota; kingdom Metazoa; phylum Mollusca; class Bivalvia; order Pterioida; family Pteriidae; genus Pinctada; species Pinctada fucata. The sequence goes on along the minus strand of AP027109.1, from coordinate 1,735,051 downwards.
ATAAACAAACGAGACCAACCGGTGCCGACTAAGGACGGCAATCTGCATTACAAATAAAATCATTATGGTGCAGATATTGGGATTGCCTAATCTGTTTCTTCCTTCATGCCCGTAAACACGGAGATCTTTTCTCAATGTATCCGTTTATTGTCCCATTTCTTCATCTCAAGAGAGCATGTCTGTCTGTCTGTCTGTGGTCGGTTCCTCTTTTTCCTTTCATTCTATATTACGTAATTTTCTAGTATGAAGAGTAAATATTCAATTTTGTTTAAACCATTATCTTGTTACTTTCAGGCACGTAAGAATCTTCATAAGGTCTTGTCAAAGGAAAAACACCAGCACCAACAAACTACAGACGCGGACGGCGGTGGTGATACTGATAGAGGCATACTACAAATCAGCCACTCAACTTATGCTTCAGCTGTACTTAATCATCCAGAAAACAAACCACGAAGATGACTTGACAAGTAAAAGACATCTTTTAATTTCTCAAACATAATGTAAACATTACAGAAGTACTTATCAGTTATTCGGTCTCAAAGTTGAGAAGGCAAGGCAAAATTAATTATTAGAATTCCTATACACAGCCAATTGTGCCTCATATGAAATTCATGTGAAATTTACATTAACTTTACGTAAAAGTTCACATGAAATTTATGTGAAATGAGCACGAAGATGAAATTTCATGAAATTTTTCACATGAAATTCATGTAAAAATTATATGAATTTCACATGAATTTTAAAGTGAAATTTGCATGATGCTCATTTCATATGAATTTCATGAGAGGCACAACCGGCTGTGTAGTGACTGAGTCCGGATCACTTGACATATCTGAAAGTTAAATCTGAAAGAAGAAGCTGAAAGCTTCCCACCCGGATGATTGATAATGAGCTCGCTTTAGACAGCAGAGCAAGGACTGTTCTCCGTTTGCCAACTGCTTTTCATATTCACTTACAAGGTATTTGTATCATCTATGGCTCTTGCGTTGTTCTTTCTTGTTTGTGATTTCTCCTTACAATAAGAAGGATTTATAACAACTGCTGTGCGTCTCGGACAACCTCTTCCTATCCCGATACCTTGCAAGCTTTATCCGAATGTCTCCTATCTGGCGTCAGAGTAGGTTACCCTTTTTAACTTTGCCCGTTCCTCGTTATTACTTTGGGAGAGGACTGAATTGGTCTTGCATGTATTCCAAATCGTTTCAAGTCTTTTCAATAAAATATTTTTCAACCAAAGACGTTATCAAAGAACGGATGGGATCTCCAGCCAGACTTTGTTGCAGTACCCACAATGCAACGAAACACCTGATGCTAAACACAGAGTAGACAATCACAGCAAGTAACTTAATAGAGACATACCACATAGAAACATGAAATACAAAGACCACACATAAACCAACGAGACCAATGGACAACCGGTGCCGACGTAGGATGGCCATCTGCCACGCAAATAGCACATGGTTTTGTTATCCGGATGAAGTAAAGTGTCTGTACTACATTCCTACTTAGTTTCAAAGAAACGTCACTGTGCAAAAAAGTCAGACCGCGTGACATTTTATGAAATCTTTTTGGTGTGAATATGGTATTTCTACTAGCATTTGAGACTGGGTTTCGTACCGATGTCTTTGATGGAATTTTCTAAACAATAGCAGCCATTAATAATATTTTCGCTACAATATGTTCATATGATTTTTTCCCACTGTCCTCTTTCTGAATTTAATAATCTTTCACACTTTGGACTACAAATACAAAGTCCAATTATCATGCATGCACGACAAATGAACTTTACATTCGGAATTCACGCGGAAATCAACGGATTAGGATGACTTACTAAATCATGTGACAGAAACGTGCAGATAAATTTTATATGTAAAGGCAGTGCACATTCACAAATGAGGTCAACATGTTTACAGTTTTTGTTTCCGTGTGTTGTTATTTGAACTTTGAATATGAGATAATATTTTGCGATGAAATTGTCAAAACACTTCAAATCTTATATATTAAATGTTTATTTTCCTGAATATGACGCAAATGAATACTTCAATTTCTGGATATCCGTGAGTGTATGCGACAGTCTCAACAATCATTTTATATTTCAAATTTCGATATATATCCTGCTTGCCATGTGTATTAAATTGTTTTACCGATTAACCCATCAAATTATTCTCAAGTTATTGGATATAACCTGGAAAAGAACTTTGTACTTTTCGTATTTTGGTCAAGTTTTTGTTGAAAGTTTGCATTTGTTATGCCTAAATCAAAATGCATGAATTTTGACTGATTCAAATTTTAAAATTTAAAATTTACTTTTAAAACCAAACATAAGAAAAACACAAAAACCAATACAATAAGAATAAAACAATGTGCTTGATAACATATGTGCTTAATGACATATCTAATCATATGATCTATGTTCAAGGTCATAGCGTTGTAAACGCGATTTAGAACTACGTAGTACCCGACTCGAAACATTTATTTATTCTCGATATAGCAAACTATCATGGTAAACAGGACTTCCACTCTTTTCTATATCAAAAGGACAAAAAGAAGGAGATACAAGAGTTTGATTATAAGTGAGAAACAAGAAACATTGGAAAAACAGCTGTTTGTAAATCTTATTCCAATGCCTTCGCTTCTTCCATTGTTAAAAGCTTTCAAATATATCCTTATGACAAATATGGATAATGACCATATCCCTGTCTACAGTACAAAATCGATATATCAGAAAATCAGAAACCGAAGGCATACAAAATCAGGATAAAACAAGAACCAAAGCAAACAAACAAAAACCTCCACCATATGAAAAGAAGCGAACTCCCGATATGAGAGTGAGACCAGGTGCCCAGGAAGAGTAAGCATCTCCTGCTTGCATGCAACACCCGCCGCTTCAATTCGGTAGAACTGTCACATCCGGTTACTTCCATTTCGGAAGACATAGAGTACAATCTTTGGTTGGATAGTTCAAATGGTCTATGACAAAATATCATCCACTATTCTGGAGAGTGGGACATCATAGTGTATGACGAGTTCCCCATATCGACCGTAGAACTTCCTCAGTGACGATGTTAGTCGGTCACAAACATATCCCTGACTGAGAAGCTTATCTGAAAGACGCCTAGCTCTCAGAACAAAATCCGTATATTTGGTACTTGCTCTGGCATAGCGTATCAACTGAGATATGAACACGCCATAAGCAGTCGATGAAGGGATGTTGCTACTCAGAAAAGGAAATATTGTAATACTGAAATGGAAGTCGTCACGTTTGTCATAGAGTGAGGTGTTCATGTGACCATCAGTGTCGTAGGACAACATTATGTCCAAATAGGATGCTGAATTATTTGTCTCTGTAGTTTCTTTGACTTCAAGCTCCGAAGGATAGATGCTGCTCAGGTAATCCGCGAATTTTGGATTATTGATGGACAACACATCGTCTATGTATCTGTAAGTGAAGTTGAAGTTAGAAGCTAAGTATCTTTTCCCTTCAGAGACCAAAGATTGAATGAATTCAGCTTCGTACGAGTAAAGGAAAATGTCGGCAAGGAGTGGGGCACAATTGGTCCCCATTGGAATTCCGACAATTTGCTGGAATACCTTTCCTCCAAACACCACAAAAATGTTGTCGATCAGAAAGTTCAACATCTTTAAAGTTTATGTTTCTCTAAATATTTTTTGAAAAGAAAGCTGCAATGATATTTCAACCGATATTCAATTTTACATTTTTCATTACAGGAGCTCTCCGGTATCTGTCAATGTTGGGATCGGCATTGGGATTAGCCTGGGCCCTTGTCTCTGTCAGAAGGACTAATCGGGAAGCAGACGATGACGACGGGAATGACGAAACCATACAAGGATCCGTCGTTTTCTTCCTAGCCCGTCTGTTTGAGATTGGACCACGAATTGTTTTACTGACTCTTTTTATCACTGAATACCAAGAACGGGCTTTTATTTTCTGTGTTATGCATTGTGCTCTCTGCATGGTTTGGACATTTATCATTGACAGAACTGCTTTTCGTTGTAAACCTATAAATGTTTTCCTAAAGGTTTTGATTGGCTATCCTATGTTGTTTTGTTTTGTGGATTTGGACTATGTCTACACGGAGACCTCACGTGAACACATTCCTACTAGGTACAAAATGCTTACATATTACACAATTTATTACTGTGAAAATATTGTATTATTTGGACTGTGGGTATCTTCTGTGTCACATGTTGATAATTGGTATTATTATGTTTATATTGCAATATTCACTTTCAGTGGTTTTTTACACTTCTTTTTCCAGGTTTTATATTATAAAGTTTTTCACCCAAGCCTAAGCAGAATATCTTGGTATATCAAACTCTATCCATCTTTATGTTTATACAATGATCCTGATGACTTTGTTAATGCAGAATCCAATATGACAAAAGGTGAAGAAGCTTCAAAAGGGATTTCAAAATCAGAAACATTCACTGTTATGTCCGTTTGAAATAGTCCAAATTGGGAAAAGTATAGATATTGAAATGAGAATACTTCATATCTAGATATCATGTTATTGTCGCCTCAAAACTTGAATACATGGCGTATGCGACGATTTTAATTTCAGAATTACTAATTTCTCTCTTCTTAGTAGAACTATCTCATGTCCCCTGCCTATGGTGTATTTATGTCTCAATATTGATAAACAACTACAGGGTAAGATTACTACATCGACTTAGTTCTGAGGGTAATGTGACTGGGAAGCTGCTTACCAAACTTATTACTTGTTATATCTGTGAGCGAGTGACTATGTTACCGTAAAACATTTTGATGATGCAAAGAAAGTTATTATATTCTGTTGTCCAATTATTGCCTTTAATAATAAATATTTGATATTTCCCTTTTAGCATTTTAATTAGAATTATGTCACAGAATTAAGTGAGCACTGCAAGAAATTGATAAGGAAAAATTACTAAAAACGATAACGCAAATATATCTAAAAATAATTGATTATCGACAGGATGAACTGTTATACAACTGTACTATCGCTGAATGTTTTGCGTTGTGAAGAAAGAATACAAATTCATGATGGAGGATACTTTATCCTTAAGACATGATAAAGTATTTGTATAAACTATGGCGCTTGCGTTTTTCTTTCTTGTTTGTGATTTCTCCTTACAATGAGAAGGATTTATAACTACAGCTGTGCGTCTCGGACTCTTGGCAAAGCCATCATGAGGACGAAGTCAAAACCCTATTTTTGGCATTTATTCTGTAAATACACAGAATTTTGTGATTGAAACTCGTCCAATCTATCGTGTTTTTTTTTTATCAAAATTGCATACACACCAATAATGTCGAAGGGTTCCACCTCTCTACCTTCTTGAAGAAAAGTGGTTGATGACTGGTGATGGGAACTGCATAATTTTCATCACAGAAATCAAGGGTCTACTGAACGCTCTTTAGACTGAACCCAGAATGTCAAGGATGAAAAAAATAAATAGGGGACATAGAGTGGTTTTGACGGTAGGATTGCATGTTGAATGGGTCACGTCCATGCTGTAAATTTATCTGCTTTTAAATGATCGTAATGAATTTGATGGCATTTAACATTGTACCACTTGGTGAGTGTCATTGCTGGTGGACAAGGAATCCCCGAGGGCACATGTTGCCAAAAGAAGGGAGGGATCTCCAACAAGACACTGTTGCAGCACCAACAGCAAAACACCAAACACCCGATGCAAAAACACAAAAGACGAGCATAGTATGAGACGGAAAAGAGACATACGACATGTAAACATCAAACACAAAAGACTACACATAAACTGACGAGGCCAAGAGGCAACCGGTGCCGACTTTGGACGGCCATTTCCCACGCAAGTAGCAAATGGAGTGGTTATTCTGGATTACGTGAGCACAACCCTCACACTTCTCCAATTACCCAGAGGTCTTGAAGAACGTACAATTGTGGTGTAAAACAACCTCCTCACTGTAAGATGTCCTCACACAAACAAGACCGCAAAACGTAGAGGCCCCAGAGACACATATGAATATGTAAATGGATATAAAAAGAGGGCGTGCGTAATACAGTCCGTGCTCTGCCGGCGGTAGCGAGCTTATCTATGTAAAAACCCAAGGAGTCCGACTGACAGGTGGTCGGGGCCCTTTCTTCTCTAAAGAGGTTTGGACAGGGCCCATCATGGAGGCCCGTCGTCACAGTCAGAGTGCAAGTCTCAAGGATGCGCTGGTACAAGACTATAGATTGGTCAAGTACAAAGCCTAGTGTCCGTCTGGTGACATTGGGATCATAAAAGACGTTTGATGATTCTGACGCATTTACGATGGTTATACTATCCTTCTAATTTTGTTTATCATATCACCATAAAAGACAGGTTGTGTAATACCCAAAGTAATGTACTCTGTTGCGTGTATAGATCCGAATTTTAAAAGAAGTTGACTGTAATTTTCATAAAATTTCCAAAAAGTCTTATCTAGTTTATGAAAGGGGAAACATTGACCTTAATTTTTTTTTTTTTTTTTTTTTTGGTAATTTGTAAATTTCTACTTTGAAAATCCAAAATATTAGTACATGCTCTAGGGTACCGGATGAGCTGTGATATGTAAATGCCGTATGACGGTAATCTTGGAACATCACCGTCAAGCCAGGGGAATCTACGTCTTATGGTATATTGTGGACATAATTTTCACAGATTTTGGCCATATTTCATTGTTTGGATTGAGGATCACTGGGTAGGATTAAATACCCGAAACGTGCATGTCTAGTCCATGCTGTAAATTTATCTGTTTTTAAATTATGCTAATGAATTTGAAGACGTTAAACAATGGAGAAGACCATTATGAAGGTATTATCTAATGGTTAAATGTATATTGTAGGATATTCCTGTAAGAACATTCAAAATGTTTAGCTCACGTGACTTATTTTGTCTAAATAGCTATTTCAAAAGGTGTAAGGATTTTCCCTGCTTTTTTGGGTTTAACTTATTTTTTTAGTTACAAATCTAATGATTTTGCCTTGCCTTCTCGACTATGAGACTGAATAACTGATGGGTACTTCTGTAATGTTTATTACATGTGTTGGAATTTGGCTAGAATGGAGTACACGGTAATAGTTAAAGAAGATCCTGACGATAATCTCAACAGCACTCACAATAGAGCACCAAATTGAGCATCGACGGATCCCTAGCAAGCTAGAGGTGGGACAAGGTGCCCGGCAGGAGTAAGCATCCCCTAGTTGGCAAGCCGCACCCGCCGACGATGTTCACGCACGAAAATAAAAAGAATATCTACAAACCATGCTCTGTCTCAGATTCATTCAAAACACTTACTCTCAAACCCCTCGCGGGGAACTTTTTACGAGCTCCACACGGCAAATGGCATAAGTGTGACACAAATGAGAAAAAGAATGAAAGAAGATCCTGACGATAAGCACAAAATTAACCATCGACGGACCCCTAGCAAGCTAGAGGTGGGACCAGGTGCCCGGGAGGAGTGAGCATCCCCTGTTGGCTAGCCGCATCCGCCGCCGATGCCCAAGCACGAAAATGAAAACATTCTATAAAATCCATGCACTGTCTGACGTTATGTCTGTATAGAACGTGTTATGGCGACAATGACAGGAAAATATATTCAAAACACTTACTGTCAAACCCCTCGCGGGGAAGGTTTTTACAAGCTCCACACGGCAAAGGGCATATGTGTGACAAAATGAGTTAAAGAAGATCCTGACGATAATCTCAACGGCACTCACAATAGAGCACAAAATTAAGCATCGACGGACCCCTAGCAAGCTAGAGGTGGGACCAGGTGCCCGGCAGGAGTAAGCATTCCCTGTTTGGCTAGACCCCCCCCCCTCCCCTTACGAATTTCACGCACGAAAATAAAAACAATAGCTCTAAGAAAATATAAGCATTATTTCTTAAAGTTTTGCAGAACTGATACAATAGACAGAAACATGGCAAAACCTTGAATTTTTGGCCATTTCTCCCCTTTTTTACAATTATGTGTGATATTTATAATGTGAAGCAATCTTAACATTATCTTGAGATTAGTAATCTATAAAAGCTGTAGATATAACAAATAGATTGATATATAGTATAATAATGTGAAATATATAGAACTAAAATGAGATGACGACAAATTATGTATGATTGTGCAATATTTCTGCGTGGTAAGAGAAACTGGTGACTCTGACCCTTTGTCAAAACTCAAAGTTAATAATAATTGTTAGGTGATTGATCATGGGGTTTTTATATCCATGAACATTGTTTTTCTTTTTTTGTAACTAAGGGATCATGCTTTTCACTGTTTTATTAATAATATCCTATAAAGGTAAGATGGCTTGCTTTCTGCAGACTACATTTGTGTGTTTTTTAGATTTCAGTGCATCCATATTAATAAGAGTTAAACGAATAACCTCGATAAATGGTATAAATATAGTCTGTGGATTGTCTTAAAAAGATTTGCACTTGTTATATATTGTTCGCTATTCATTTATGTGTTGTTTTCGAAGTAACAGTGAAAATTCTCGAAGAGATGTAAAAATGTATATAATTTATTTTGTGGGGGTATTTCTATGGTTTCTATTTTTCTATTGTCGAAAAATAGAATATGGCAGAAAAAAAAATCAAGCAAAATAACAATTTATCATGTATACTGACCGCTGCGATATGGAACAAATAGCGGACAAAACAACCTCAACATATATCAAAGCCGATTTCATTATTTTACAACAATATCGACGCAAATATTTATTTGTTTGTTTGTTGTGTGAATAAATACGTAACTATGATTTCCTCTCGAATCAGGAAATGATTGAGCATATAAAACAAAGAGAATCCGGAAGATGTTTTATCTTGATTGTAGAAGAGGAACATTAAGCATGGAAAATAAACATACAATAGTTGTTTTTCTCATAGCGTTTGCGATAAAGAAAGCATTCTTATTGTCTGGAAAGGGAGTGTGCACAGAAACAAATGCAGATGGGTGGGTATCCTCACTTGATAAGATTTGAAATGTTATACATTTATATGATGAAATAAACAAGAGGGTATAATCTTTATTATTTTTTACAGGTTGAAGTGTTGCTATGGACATATTGAGAGAGGGTCATTTTGCATACGTATGTATTTTCTATACCTAATTATACTGCCTATTTTCTTTTCACGTACATACGGACATGTTTATTACAAAAACTTACGGACTTTTTAAACATGTTATAACAATTTTGATTAAATTTAATTTGTCAAAATGTGACAATTATGTCAAGAGCTTCAAAGATGAGAAGTTAAATGAAATAACAAGTTTTATGAATTATCAAGGAACATTCTTATTAAATATACATAAGAAATCATAGTGCAATGTCTTCCCATTTGGTAAAGAATGTCTAAAACGTATGAATTCCAAGGAGATCAATCTTTTTCAGCATGTCCTGATGGTTATTACGGACATAAATGTACAAGAATCTGTCCTGGTAACAGTTTTGGCGAGTCTTGCACTAAAATGTGCCAATGTACCGACAAAGAAATATGTCATCCTGTACATGGATGTACGGATAAAAGTGGTATGCTTGTTTTAATATAATTATCTACATTGTATTTGTTTTTAAAGATTAATTATTCCTTTTTTGCATGCATTTTCTATCTATGTTTTGCAATTTTGAGCAAAAATGTTCTGAAATATACATCAGTGAAAATGGTTTTGTTTCAGTTTACCTTAATGACAATTCAACAACAAGAACAACAACTTCAACAACAACAACAACAACAACAACAACAGCAGAAGAGGCCAGTTACGATACAAAAGCAATGGTTTCTGGAAAAGTAACTTCGCCGTGTTTGACTCAAGATGAGGGATTTAAAATCACATACGCTGATATGATTACTTATGGCGCCCTTTTTGCACTCATTGTTCTTGTTGTCACGAACATTGTCATCTCCAAAACCCACGTGATGGAAGTAAAACATGAGATCTATCCAATCATAGAGGACTGTTACGGTAGTATTGTGTCTAAACCAAAAATCAGTGGTAAAAAGCTCGCAAGAGAGTCGAAACGACAAATTGCGAAACAGCTATCGGCTATGATTGATAAGTCGAGATCGAGAGATGCGGATTATCAAAACGTGGAACTTGCTGGTGGTTTCATAAATAATTTGAACATTGAACCCAAAACCAAACAGACTGTAATGGAAGATTTTCAAAGCATCGCACATGACTATATACCAGAAAATGTTATGGATAACAAGGAATACTTCTCTATCGATGAAGTTTGATTTCAGACAGAATGATTTGAATTTATTTGATATGCATCTATATTACTCTTGATGGACTTCACTGTGGTTCTGTTGGAATTTGGAGTCTTTTAAAAAGAGAGTGAAGAACTAAATGATGTTACTTGAAACATAAGTGGGTCTTTGTGAGGCATAATACTTATTTGATCTATTGATCATATTTAGAGAAAATGGAAACAAATCTCCCACAATACCACTCTTTACTGATTAATTTTGAAGAAGTAAGAGCTTATTACTTGAACCAATAATATAAAAGCTATGAAAAAAATTGTTTAATAATTTCCCCTGTTTTCTTTCTTTTTACGTTTTGGAGACCTGAACTCGGGTCCGACATATCCAATTCTATTTCCATGAATTTTATGAATAACTCCTTATAGATACATGTATATATGTATGTTATTATCTTTTTTTTTGTTGCCTTTTTCTGGGTAGATAGATAAACATATATACACAACGCCCATTTTTTGTACATATGGTATACGTTTATTGATGCTTCCTTTGTAATGTCGAAGTAATTTATCCTCTATTCGGTTTATCAGGACAAACTTTTCATAGCATGTTCGAAGCTTCAGTCATACGGTTATAAACTAAAGATTAAATAAAGTACCAGTTTGTATCTAAGTACATAATAGTCTTGAGCACGGATTGCTCGACTCATTTCATTTTTATTGACGAACACATTCATATAGCTTTACATTATGTAATTTGTATTGTGAAATGGATCCTTTTGTAAGTCTCTTACTTTACTCTCTTACTTTACTTAAGTCTCTTACTTTACTCTCTTACTTTACTTAACCATACCTTCTGCTATTTCCGTGGCAGATGGCCGTCCTAAGTCGGCACCGGTTGCCCATTGGTCTCGTTGGTTTATGTGTAGTCCTTTGTGTTTGATGTTTCTGTGTTGTGCGTTGACGTTCCTTGTCCCTTACGCGTCTCTTTCTGTGCTTGTCTGCTTTATGTTTTAGCATTGGGTGTTTTGGGGTTTTGCTGTGGGTGCTTCAACCTGGTGTAGTTGGAGATCCCCTCCTTTGTTTTACTCAGTTATTTCTTTCAATGTTGAATCATTTAGACTTTGATTTTGGTATCTTTCCGACTTAATTTTTCTTATTCATTTCTATATCTTAATTTGTCGGTGGTTTTTTTATTCTTTTGTTTTCTATGGTTGCCTTTGAGTCTGATTTTGGACCATTCCTCCACTCTTTTTTTTACCATTATCACAATATCTCATGGTTTTCTGTTTGTTTTCTGCATAAATATAAGATATTCAATTATCATCCTGCATTTCTTAAATTGATAACGAAGTACGCTTTATTGAATTCCTTCCCTAGTGATAATAATCTTTTTTCGTTATATACTTTTACTATTGTTCTCTTTTCAGAATTAAGATGTTGTAATAGTTTTAATTGTTGGATTGAGGGAAGACGCATATTATATTTTGTATAATTCAGTTCCGGGATAATTTATATCTTTCTCATTTTGAATATTCATATATTATCTGATTTCTCAACATGCTGTATAAATTTCCTTCTTTGATCGCCTCTATATGTATAAATTTCCTTCTTTGATTGCCTCTATATTTCCTTGTTAACTTAGCAAAGATGATCGTTACTTATAGTTTTATTATTACTTATCGGTTTATGTGTAGTCTTTTGTGTTTGATGTTTACATGTCGTGTGTCTCTTTTCCGTCTCGTGCTGTACTCGTCTTTTGTGTTTTTGCATCGGGTGTTTTGGTGTTTTACTGTTGATGCTACAACGGGGTCTTGTTGGAGATCTTCTCCCTTCTTTTTATAGGTATTCAATGTAAAAATCATTGCTTTCTGAATTTCAATGATATGAAAATCTCGCATCTTATTGTTTCTGTGTTTCCTGCTTCACAAAGTCTTTTCTTTTCTGTGTGATAAAGGGATGTTTCATATGGTTTGTCTAAATCATGGTCCACCCTTTCCGGTCGTAACGTTGTTTTGTTGGTCAATTTTTCCTCCCACTGTATATAACCATTCTTTTCAGAAGACGTTTTTACTTTGATTTGAAGATTTTCAATGTTTCTGGCAATATTCAAACACGACTTAATCAAAATTTGTATTTATATTCAAAAGTGGCTCTCAAATGTTACTTAAGATATTTTTCATAGCGTCTTTTAAAGCAGTATATATTTTACCACAATGTTCTTTATTCTAAAACGGACGCTACTTGGATTATTTGGCTTTTCTCTGAATCATTTGGCTTCTCTCTGAATCATTTTGACTTCTCTCTGAATCATTTGGCTTCTCTCTGAATCATTTTGGCTTCTCTCTTAATCATTTTGACTTCCCTCTTAATCATTTGGCTTCTCTTTGAATCATTTTGGCTTCTCTCTGAATCAGTTGGCTTCTGTCTGAATCATTTTGACTTCTCTCTGAATCATTTGGCTTCTCTCTGAATCATTTGGCTTCTCTCTTAATCATTTGGCTTCTCTCTAAATCATTTGGCTTCTCTCTGAATCATTTTGGCTTCTCTCTGAATCATTTGGCTTCTCTCTGAATCATTTGGCTTCTCTCTGAATCATTTTGGCTTTTCTCTGAATCATTTTGACTTCTCTCTGAATCATTTGGCTTCTCTCTGAATCATTTTGCTTCTCTCCGAATCATTTTGCTTCTCTCTGAATCATTTTGGCTTCTCTCTTAATCATTTATGCTTCTCTCTGAATCATTTGGCTTCTCTCTTAATCATTTATGCTTCTCTCTGAATCATTTGGCTTCTCTCTGAATCATTTGGCTTCTCTCTGAATCATTTTGGCTTCTCTCTGAATGATTTTGGCTTCTCTCTGAATAATTTTTGCTTCTCTCTGAATAATTTTAGCTTCTGTCCGAATCATTTTGGTTTCTCTCTGAATAATTTTGCCTGTAGTACAATTGTTGAAGCTTCTGTTCTTTTGATATTTTTTATAACGTAGCTTTGTCTTTCTCGTTTCTGTGTTACTGTATTATTATCTACGTCCGCTTTTTATTTTCTAGCGAATACACTATCTGTTATTTTCACTAATGGGTATCTCCTTTATACCTCTGTTTTTGTATGTATTTTAAAGGAATTTGTTTGCTATAAATTGTGAATTTTGGATGCTGATTTTGAGTTTTGCGTATAATTTTCATTCTGTAATTTCATAGCCGAATCATTCATGCTTGCTGTACTGTATATAGTAAAAATGACGATGGTGACTGAAAAGTTTGATAACTTCATCTTTCGTCACAATCTTGCTCGAAAGAAGTACAAGGAAATCCTTCTTTTTTTTTTAATATCCATATTATGACCGCGCTTACTTCTTCGAAAGTTTTGGAATCTTTTCAGTCTATTTTTAAAAATCAGTCAGCTGAAAATTACGATTAATCTTATCAATGAAACATATTTTTGTTCGTCGTCATTGTCACCGATGAAAATTTGGGAAAGTCAGACTAATTTTCAATTACGTCTTAAAAGTGTACAGCACACTTTGCTGTTATACATCAAACATCAATCAAGTCAAATGTAACTCATTATTGTATAGTTGTTTTGCCAGAATAACTTTCCTTCATTGTTGATTTTAATTTTCGTTGGACATTTGGCTTGCCAAATGCTCAAATATTGTACATTTTTGTTATTGTTTACATGTTTTCATGTTCTATAAAAACTATAAAAATATATTTTTCTGTTTATAAAACAATTTGATGTTAAAATTATCATTGCAATGCCTTTCTGGTTTTGTATTTCCTCTTATAACCATTCAAATTTTCATTTTTTGTATTACTTACGCCCCTGAATTTTGCTGTTTTCTTTGTGTGTTAATCTGATAATGAGAATACTTACACTCGCTACAGCCGGCAGAGCACGGACTGTATTACGAACGCCCTCTTTTTATATCCATTTACACATTCATATGTGTTGCTGGGGCCTCTACGTTTTGCAGTCTTGTTTTTGTGATGTCATCTTACAATGAGGAGGTTGTTTTAAACCACAATTGTACGTTTTTCGAGACCTCTGGGCAATTGAAGAAGTGAGAGGGTTGTGCACACGTAATCCAGGATAACCACACCATTTGCTACTAGCTTGGCAGATGGCCGTCCGAAGTCGGCACCGGTTACCCATTGATCTCGTCGGTTTATGTGTAGTCTTTTGTGTTTTGTATTTACATGTCGTATGTCTCTTTTTCGTCTCATACTATTCTCGTCTTTTGTGTTTTTGCAACGGGTGTTTTGGTGTTTTGCTGTTGGTACTGCAACGGGGTCTTGTTGGAGATCCCCTCCCTTCTTTTACATGTACGAACTCAATCATTTCGCTTTCTCAGAGACCCCTTTATAATTGGAAAAGTGGGAAGGATATGGTTACGTTATCCAGAAAACATAACCGTTTTCAACTAACATGGAAGATGGCCGTCCTCAGTCGGCAATATTTGGTCTCGTTGGTTTGAAGAAAAGGGATGATCTCCAGCATGGCCACCCTGCACCCACCCAACGAAACAAACCCACAAGAAAGTGATACGAAAATGACATCAGACAAAACTACAAACCACAAATAATACACGACAACGATCACTAGAACATCATACAAGAAATCGAAACAGACGTACAGATGTTAAACGTCTTCAAATCCAATAGCATCATTTAAGAACTGATAAATTGGCAGCATGGACCAGACATGCAATTTCCGGGTTTTAAACCCTCTTCAGTGATCCTTAATCTAAACAATGTAATACAGCAAAAGAGTGTGAAAGATATTGGGTCATCATTATTGAAACATCAATCATTAATGACATCACATAAGTAAGTTAAGTATAGTGTTAAGAAACATCAAACATTCATGACAACACATAAGCAAGTTAAGTATAGTGTTAAGAAACATCAAACATTAATGACAACACATAAGTAAGTTAAGTATAGTGTTCAGAAACATCAAACATTCATGACAACACATAAGTAAGTTAAGTATAGTGTTCAGAAACACCAAACATTAATGAAAACACACATAAGCAAGTGTAGTGCAGTGTTCAGAAACATCAAAAATGAATGACAACACATAAGTTAGTTAATTATAGTGTTCAGAAACATAAAACATTCATGACAACACATAAGTAAGTTACGTATAGTTTTGAGAAACATCAAACGTTAATGACAACACATAATAAGTTAAGTATAGTGTTCAGAAACATCAAACATTAATGACAACACATAAGTAAGTGTAGTATAGTGTTCAGAAACATCAAACATTAATGGCAATACTTAAGTAAGTTACGTATAGTTTTGAGAAACATCAAACATTAATAACAACACATAAGTAATTTAAGTATAGTGTTAAGAAACATCAAACATTAATGACAACACATAAGTAAGTTACGTATATTATTCAGAAACATGAAAAATTAATGACAACACATAAGCAAGTGTAGTACAGTGCTCAGAAACATCAAACATGAATGACAACACATAAGTTAGTTAAGTATAGTGTTCAGAAACATCAATCATTAATGATAACACATAAGTAAGTTAAGTATTGTGGTAAGAAACATCAAACATTAATGACAACACATAAGTGAGTTAAGTATAGTGTTAAGAAACATCAAACATTAATGACAACACATAAGAAAGTTAGGTATAGTGTTCAGAAACATCAAACATGAATGACAACACATAAGTGAATTAAGTATAGTGTTCAGAAACATCAAACATTAATGACAATACTTAAGTAAGTTAGGTATAGTGTTCAGAAACATCAAACATACATGACAACACATAAGTAAGTTTATTATAGTATCAGAAACATCAAACATTAATGACATTACATAAGTAAGTTTAGTAGAGTGTTCAGAAACATCAAACATTAATGACAACAGATAAGTTAGTAAAGTATAGTGTTAAGAAACATCAAACATTAATGACAACACATAAGTAAGTTAGGCATAGTGTTAAGAAACATCAAACATTGATGACAACACATAAGTAAGTTAAGTATGGTGTTGAGATACATAAAACATACATGAAAACACATAAATAAGTTAAGTTTAGTGTTCAGAAACATCAAACATTGATGGCAACACATAAGTAAGTTAAATATAGTGTTAAGAAACATTAAACATTTATGACAACACATAAGTAAGTTAAGAAGAGTGTTAAAAAACATTAAACATTTATGACAACACATAAGTAAGTTAAGTATAGTGTTAAGAAACATTAAACATTTATGACAACACATAAGTAAGTTACGTATAGTGTTAAGAAACATCAAACATTCATGCGACACATAAGTAAGTAACGTATAGTTTTGAGAAACATCAAACATTAATGACAACACATAAGTAAGTTAAGTATAGTGTTAAGAAACATCAAACATTTATGACAACACATAAGTAAGTTAAGTATAGTGTTAAGAAACATCAAACATTTATGACAACACATAAGTAAGTTAAGTATAGTGTTAAGAAACATCAAACATTCATGACAACACATAAGTAAGTTAAGTATAGTGTTAAGAAACACGAATTATTAATGACAACACATAAGTAAGTTACGTATAGTTTTGAGAAACATCAAACGTTAATGACAACACATAATTAAGTTAAGTATAGTGTTCAGAAACATCAAACATTAATGACAACACATAAGTAAGTGTAGTATAGTGTTCAGAAACATCAAACATTAATGGCAATACATAAGTCAGTTAAGTAAAGTGTTCAGAAACATCAAACATTAATGACAACACATAAGTAATTTAAGAATAGTGTTAAGAGACATCAAACATTAATGACAACACATAAGTTTGATAAGTATAGTGATCAGAAACTTAAAAAATTAATGACAACACATAAGTAGTTTACGTATAGTATTCAGAATCATCAAAAATTAATGACAACACATAAGCAAGTGTAGTACAGTGCTCAGAAACATCAAACATGAATGACAACACATAAGTAAGTTAAGTATAAAGTTCAGAAACATAAAACATTAATGATAACACATAAGTAAGTTAAGTATTGTGTTAAGAAACATCAAACATTAATGACAACACATAAGTGAGTTAAGTATAGTGTTCAGAAACATCAGACATTAATGACAACACATAAGTAAGTTTAGTAAAGTGTTCAGAAACATCAAACATACATGACAACACATAAGTGAATTAAGTTTAGTGTTCAGAAACACCAAACATTAATGACAACACATACGTAAGTTAAGTATAGTGTTAAGAAACATCAAACATTAATGACAACACATAAGTAAGTTAAGTATAGTGTTCAGAAACATCAAACATTAATGACAACACATAAGTAAGTTAAATATAGTGTTAAGAAACATCAAACATTAATGACAACACATAAGTAAGATAAGCATAGTGTTAAGAAACATCAAACATTAATTACAACACATAAGTAAGTTAAGTATGGTGTTGAGATACATCAAACATACATGACAACACATAAATAAGTTAAGTTTAGTGTTCAGAAACATCAAACATTGATGACAACACATAAGTAAGTTTAGAAGAGTGTTAAGAAACATTAAACATTTATGACAACACATAAGTAAGTTAAGTATAGTGTTAAGAAACATTAAACATATATGACAACACATAAGTAAGTTACGTATAGTGTTCAGAAACATCAAACATTCATGACAACACATAAGTAAGGTAAGTATAGTGTTAATAAACATCAAACATTTATGACAACACATAAGTAAGTTAAGTATCGTGTTAAGAAACATCAAAAATTCATGACAACACATAAGTAAGTTAAGTATCGTGTTAAGAAACATCAAAAATTCATGACAACACATAAGTAAGTTAAGTATAGTGTTAAGAAACACGAATTATTATTGACAACACATAGGTAAGTTAAGTATAGTGTTAAGAAACATCAAACATTAACGCCAACACATAAGAAAGTTAAGTACAGTGTTAGACAAAAATAACAGAAACACCTTGAAAAACTCATTTACCTCCCTGGATTACTTAGACAATTGAATTTATATTGTGTTTCCAACACCAAAATTCCTATTTTCCTTTGTGCGGAACCCTTGTTGTGTTATCATCAGTGACTTTTGTTCTATGACCTTGAAAATAAATAAGATTCTTCCTCTTGTGATAAGTAACGAGTGTATGATGATTGAGATCCCCTCCCTTCTTCTACATGTTTGTTTTTCTCGTCTCATCTGCGAAACACGAGATCAAACTTCTTACCACAAAAGTCAGTGAATAAATCCAAAATCAAATTGAATTTTCAAGAACAATTACAAACAAAATCACAATAAAAATCAAAATTACAAGTACGGAACGTATTGTTAGTAGAAAACTACAAGCGCCGAAGAGACCAATTGGCAGTCGGAGCAGGCTTAGGGCGACCATCTACCACATTAGAAACAAAGCGTGTGATTATCCGTAGTACATCATTCTACTACTTGTACGGTTACTTAGTGGATTCGAAGAATGCACAATTGAAGCTTAAAAAGCATCTTCACTGTGAGATGGCCACAAAAACAAGACAGCAAAACGTAGAGACCCTAGTTAAACACAGATAAATATGAAATGGGATATCAGTACAGAATATTTCGTTTAGTTTGTTGTATTTTCCCTTTTCCTTGTTTGTTTGCTCTTCGCTAAATCGATACCTACTTACCTAAATGAATTATAATTGTTTCTGAATTGGCTTTAAATGTTAAAAGTCTTCAAATTAGATAGCATCATTTAAATACGGATACATTTGCAGCATGCAGTTCGGGTTCTTAACCCTCCTCGTCAGTGATCCTGAGTGTCTAAACAATGTAACAATGTAATATGACCAAAGATTGGGAAAAATGATATGTTCAAAAATGTACCGAAAAACGTAGCTCATGATTTTTTCAAAATCCGTTTTGATTATTTTGCAAAAATTTTGATCCGCATATTTATTTGTTTGTTTTGATGAATATTTGCACAACCTCTGTAACTGCCCGAGATAAAGCTTTAAGTACGATTGTCATTGATTTCAGTAAAAATAACAGTGTGAAGTCATAACGCCAAACATTGCATATGAATTTGAATAGAATTTCAGCAAAATGAAATATCCTTTCCAATATAATATAGAGAGTAGGAACAACATCATCTAGAAATAGACATCGCGCCGGCCATTCCCCCCTTTTTAACAATAATATATGCACAACCACTGAAATTGCCCGAGATAGAGCTTTCAAGACGATTGCGATTGATTTCCGTATGAATAACAGTGTGACGTCATAACGCCCAACATCGCGGATTGCTTTGAATATTTTAAAATTCTTCCCTTTATCATATAGAAACGTAGGAACAACATCATCTAGAAAGACAAATTTATTACTCAAATTTTCCATTCATCCCTTACCTATTTCAGCGACTGTGTCTTAACGATTACAGAATACGACATCAACAACAAGCGACAGAGGCAGACGCAGAGCTCTATGTATACAATAACCTCTCTGTAGTTTGATGTCATATCCTACACTCAACAGAATATTTCGAATAAAGATTTCTTGTCACATTCAGTGTTGTTTGTGATAATTTCTAAATTAACCACAAATAAATAGTACACAATATAAGAAAATCCATAAACTAATGCTGTCAAAATTTCATAATTTCACCGCGCTGTAACTGACTCAAATGGATAACAGAAATAGGAATACTTTCCGAAAACAAAATTAGTTCCAGACAGTCAAAATCTAAGGAGTAATAAATAACTAATTTGGTCATATTTTGTCATTATTCCATGGTTTAGTTTTTAATTTGTAGCACTTGATATATCATAATGGATTGATTTATGACGTTTCAGTGATACCAGTGTGACGTTGTCATGGGAAACTCCGTCCTTTCCTTTTTAAAATTAAGTCCCTTCCACATAGGTGAAGGGACTCGCTTTTTTAATAGAATTAGGAGCTCTCCTTTGTTCCATTTTTGGTTTTGATAGCGTATATATATAGAATAAGTGTCCAATTTCGTGACAATATGCAGAAATAAATTTATTTAATTGATATTTGATAAAATGCACTAATGCGAATTATATTCTATTAATAAAACGACATTACTTCCTCGTGAATCAGGAAATGATCGATTTAGATAATTATTACAGAAGTACCCATCAGTTATTCAGTCTCATAGTCGAAAAGGCGAGGCAAAATTTTCCACAGAAACAGTTGCGAACCCCGGAATGAACACAATTCCGAAGTGAGACCAGGTGCCCGGGGGGGGGGGGAGTCAGCGTCTCCTGATTGCAGGTTCATGGACACCTGTCGAATTCGGTGATTGTCTCGATGTACATTTTGATGTACATATCAGGTAACAATGTCGGACCTTCGGCATGGTACTGGACCAATCTACAGCTTTATACCAGCGCATCCTTAAGATTTGCACTCTGACCGACTGTGACGATGGGACTCCATGACTGGTCCTGTCCAAACCTCTTCAGAGAAGACAAGGCCCCGACCACCTGTCTTCTCTGAATGTCGGTCGGACTCCTCGGGTGATAACATTCATGAGCTCGCTACAGCCGGCAGAGCATGGACTGCATTTCGTACGCCCTTACTTTATTTTTATATATATTTACATATTCATCTGTGTTCCTTCGGCCCCTGCGTTGTGTTGTCTTGTTTGTATGATCATCTTACAGTGAGGAGCTTATTTTACACAACAATTGTGCGTTATTCGAGACCTTTGGGTAGCCGGAAAAGTGGGAGGGATGTGCGCACGTAATCCAGGATAACCACGCCATCTGTTACTAACGTGGTTGATGGCCGTCGTAAGTCAGCACCGATTGCCCATAGGTCTCGTTGGTTTATGTGTTGTCCTTTATGTTCGATGTTTGATGTCTCGTTTGGTGTTCCTTGTCTCTTGCTGTGTGTGTCTTCTCTTTGTTTTCACTTGGGGTGTTTGGTTTGTTGCTGGTGGTGCTGCAACCGACTCTTGTTTGAGATCCCCTCCTTTCTTGTTTGGTGATGATGACAACCTTTCCATCACAATGTAGAATGTCACTGATCGTTCTGGAAAGGGGGATCTCATATGCTTTTATTACATCCCCGTAGCGACCCAAGAACTTCCTCAATGATGATTCCAGCCGTTGTGTAACATAACCCTGAACAAGTAGCTTACTTGCAAGCCGTCTGGCTCTTATAATGAAATCTTCGTATTTGGAACATGCCCTGGCGTACCGTATCAGATGAGAAACAAAAACACCATAATCAGGAGAAGACGGAATGTTGATACTCATGAAAGGGAGGTTAGTTATATGAAAGCTGAAATCGTTACGCTTGTCATACATTGAGGTGTTCAAATGGCCGTTTGTGTTGAAAGATAGGAGTATATCCAAGTACGAAGCGGGTACTCTCTGTTGTTTCCTTGATCTCTAGTTTATGCGAATAGATTTCATGTAGATGAGCATCGATCCCTGTATTTGCAAATTTGATTTTAAGGAAGGGACGATTTTCATTGCTAACAGGTTCGTCAGATTTGACTGCCTTAAAAAGTCTATTTGACGACATCTGACGAGATGTCCAATACAATACTGGACCGGTGTCGGTAAAATGTAAGAATATTGATGATCCGTACAAGTCATGCAATTTCTAGAATTATAGATTATAGAAAGGGAGTACAACTTCGCACTAATATGGTGAAGGCCTAACTATTGGTTGACAAATAGCATAGACCGTCGAACGATATATCATGAATATCTGGTTTGTTGTATTTTCGTATAACATGACTTCGACTTTTTAAAATCGAAATACCTGTAGAAAACGACACCGATTGATCGTATCAAGATGTCATTTATGTTATAACATGAAACACAAGGGGATGTGGTGCCCAATATGTTGGAGAAACAGGTCAGGCCTTAAAATCTCGTTTTAGAAGTCATTCGTATCAGATAAGAAACTCACGTCACAATAGAAATAAAGAAATTTCCGTTATAATCATTTCGTTGAATACAATCATTCCATTTCGGAAATAACTATTACACCGGTTAAGTCTTTTCCTAAACTTAAAAATCTTAGTAAAACGGAAATTAAAAAAACGCCGACTACAAGCTGAACTTGCCTTGATCACAAAACTCCATACTGCGTACCCCCTTGGTTTAAACAATCAAATTTATGGACAAGAAAACATTTCTTCAGCCTCCACTAATATTAATGTATTTTCAATCCGCCCAAACACTTAACGGAAGCAAAGGTCTCAGGGAAGACGATGAAACCGAAAACTCAGAATAAGATCTAGATTACACCGCACCATCAACGATCTTCTGATCTTTGCATGCAACGGCGGCAGACATGAACTGCTTCATGCTCTCTCATCAGTTCCAGCAGTTCAATTGAAATCTATCTTGGATGAAGCACTAGTTGTAATCTTAAGAAATACTGAATGATTCAGACTAAATATCATTGTTGCATTCGCACAGAATAAACTTTATCCAGTTGTTCAAAACATCCCACGTCTGAATATCTATATAAACCAGCTGGTCATATTATTACAGATGACTTTTCAATTATCCAAGACAGGCAGCACCGATGTCTTCTCAAAAAAGGACCCAAGTATAGAATCCCATCCAAGATAGATTTTATTATATGTCGCGAAGTATTAAAGGAATCCTTAGATAACTATACCAAACGATGGTGTAAATCGGAAGGAGTCGAATCGCATTCTCTGAATGACTGGAAAACCCCTCATCTTGGACATTACTGACATTCGAATAGACAACTTCCACAAAAATCTTCATCTTTTTGAAAATCCAAGTTCTAGATTTGAAAGATATTTCAAATCCAAATTACGTGGTTTACATGAAAAATGTGTCTTCGCTCCTGCAGATAAAGCAGCCAACAACACCATAATTATATGAAAACGTTACTATATATCAACTTTAGTTTCGAACTTTCGTCTACAAATACTTATATCAAAAGCAATGAAAGTGTCCCCTACATTTTGAGCAAACATAACAGTGAAATGTCCTCATTCAACATCCCTTTTTCTAAATTGGATCTTCCTACACTATACTGCACACCAAAACTGCACAAATCTCCTTACAAATTTAGATACATTGCTAATTCTAGCAACTGCTCAACTACAAGTATGTCTAGAAATCTGACGTCAGCCCTAACGGCGGTAAAGGAACACGTTTCAAAATATTGTGAAACTGTTCTGAACAGGAATGATGCAAATTTATTTTGGTCTATAAATAATTCCGGGGATGTGATTGACAAAATGAAATCTAGAAATTTTCAAGCCAATACGATTTCTCCATACGACTTTTCAAATATGTACACCACGCTTCCTTACGACAAGATTAATTATCAATCGTCCAAACTCATTAAATGGTGCTTTAATCGAGAGGGGAAAACTTGTATTTGTACATCTGAATCCAAGGGTTTCTTTTCCGCTACAGAACACAAATCATACAAATCATGGACATGTAGCGACCTTTGTAGTGCCTTGTCCTTCCTCTTGGACAACATTTATGTAAGATTTGGTGAGAATCTCTACAAGCAGGTTGTAGGGATTCCTATGGGTACAAATTGTGCGTCTCTTGTTGCAGATTTATTTTTATACACATATGAAAAAGAATTTATTCAAAATCTTCAAAAGCAAAGAAAACATGATGATGTGAAATGCTTAATTGGTACTTCTAGGTACCTGGATGATATTCGTACTATCGATAATCCTGTTTTTGAAAAGTATAAAGATGTTATTTATCAACAAGAATTGACTCTAAACAAGGCAAACGTTACAGACACAGAAACACAATTTTTGGACCAAGATATAAAAATTGTTAATGGAGAAATTCATACAAGTGTATGTGACAAACCAGATGATTTTGGATTCAACATAGTAAATTTCCCCTGGCTTGACGGTGATGTCCCTAGATTACCGCCATACGGTATCTACATTTCACAGCTCATCCAGTATGCTAGAGCATGTACTGATGTTTTCGATTTTCATAATAGAAATCTAAAAATTACAAAGAAACTTTTAGGTCAAGGTTTTCGCTTTCACAAACTAGTAAAGACTTTCTGGAAATTTTACAAAAAATATGATCAACTTCTTTTGAAATTCGGACCAATACGAGCAACAGAGTATATTACTTAAGGTATTTCACAACCTGCATTTTATGGTGACATAATTAACAAAATAAAAGGATCAAAGGTAGACGTGCACTCTGACTGACTGTGACGACGGGACTCCATGACGGGCCCTGTCCAAACCTCCTTAGAGAAACAGGGCCCCGACCACCTCTCCTCTCTGAATGCCAGTCGGACTCCTTGGGTGATAACATATATGAGCTCGCTACAGCCGGCAGGGCACGGACTGTATTACGCACGTCCTCTTTTTATATCCATTTACATATTCATCTGTGATGCTTGGACGACTGTGTTTTACGTCTTGGACCACTGTGTTTTACGGTCTTGTTT
Organism: Pinctada fucata; assembly: GCA_028142955.1. Lineage (NCBI taxonomy): Eukaryota > Metazoa > Mollusca > Bivalvia > Pterioida > Pteriidae > Pinctada > Pinctada fucata. The sequence goes on along the minus strand of AP027109.1, from coordinate 1,710,390 downwards.
GTGTGTGGTCATCTAACAATGAGGAGGTTGTTTTACACCTTAATTGTGCGTTCTTCGAAACCTCTGGGAAATCGGAATAGTGGGAGGGTTGTGCGCACGTAATCCAGGATAACCACACCGTCTGCTATTTACGTGGCAGATGGCCGTCCTAAGTAGGCACCGGTTACCCATTGGTCTCGTTGGTTTATGTGTAGTCTTTTATGTTTCATGTTTCTATGGTGTGAGTTGGTTTTCCTTGTCCCTTTTGCGTCTCTTTCTGTGGGTGTATGTTCTGTGTGTTTTTTTTTTTTTTTTTGCATGGGTGTTTTGGGACTTTGCTGTGGGTGCTGCAACCTAGTGTTGTTGGAGATTCCCTCCTTTCTTCGATATCTTCTTGTCGTTTGATCAAACAACCGCAGTACATTTACCGATTGGCATCCAGGACTTGTCAGATTTTCAACACTGTTGATATGGTAGTTGCAACCATACGGGTCAGTTGTGAGTATATAAATAATCAGGAAGATGTTTTATCTTGATTTTAGAAGAAAAAACATTAAGCATGGAAAATAAGTATACTATTGTTGTTATTTTCTCAGCCATTGTGATAAAGAAAGCATTGTTGTTGTCTGGCACTATTTGTAGTCCTTTGTGTTTGATGTTTCTGTGTTGTGCATTGACGTTCCTTGTCCCTTATGCGTCTTTTTTCTGTGCTTGTCTGCTTTGTGTTTTTGCATTGGGTGTTTTGAGGTTTCGCTGTGGGTACTGCAACCTGGTGTTGTTGGAGATCCCTTCTTTGTTTTTCATCCCATTAATTAGTCAGATGAAATGTATGATCAATCTAATCATTGAAACATACGATTTTGTTCGCAAGTTGTCATGGTTACCGAAAATGTTTTAGAATGTCAGACTAATATTCAACTTCTTAAAGGTGGATTAAATATTTTGTTGTTTTACTTCAAACATTCATCATGTCAAATGTAACGGATAGTTGTACAGTTCGTTGCCAGAATTTTCTTCAATGTTAATTCCATCTTAGTGGGACTTTGGCTGACCAAATGCTCAAGTACTGTACATTTTTGTTATTCTTACTTTGTCATGTTTTATTTTGCCATGACATGATCACCATAGCACTTTCTATATAGAAAGAACATTAGACAGTGCATGTTTTGATGATATTTTTTGTCATTTTCGTGCGTGAACATCGACGGCGGGAGAGGCTAGTCAAACAGGGGATGTTTACTCTTCCCGGGCACCTTGTTCAAATTCTAGCTAGCTAGGGGTCCGCCGATGCTCAATATGGTGCTCTTTTGTGAGTGCTGTTGAGATAGTCGTCAGGATCTTCTTTATCTCATTAAACTAAACTATAGATATGAACATTTCTGTTTAGAAAACAATTTGAATTTGATATATCATTGTAATACCATCCTGGTTTTTTGTAAGTTCCTTGATTTCCATTGACATTTTTATGTTACTTGGGTCCCTGCATTTTGCTATCTAGTTGGTGTGGTCATCTGACAATGATTCAACCATTGCGCTTTCTTAAGATAAGATAAGATAAGATACGATAAGATAAAATAAGATAGTTTAATTCTCTAAAACCAATAAACAAAGGTACAGAGAAAGCGTACAAATATTCAAATGTTTTGAATGCTTTTCTTAAATGAGAAATCAATCATATTCTTGTAATCATATTATTTAGCAAGTGAAATCCTGTTTTGAATGCTTTTCTTAAATGAGAAATCAATCATATTCTTGTAATCATATTATAATCAACTGTGAACACCAGATTCGAATCTATATTTAAAGACCCTGATGTTATCACAGAGCTCACCTACCTCCAAGAACATTATGTTATCACACCAGCGGACAAAGCCTCAAATAATTACACATTTACTTGCAAAAAGTACTATTTCGACAGTCTAGTTAAAGAGTTGGGTTTAAATTCGACACCTGGAAATCCCACTTACACCCCTACAAACCTTTCTGCCTCTGAAATAATAGATAACCACAAATCAGCTCTTGCTTCCTTTGGCTTCCAAACTAACAATTTAGATTTAGATTTACCATACTTATACTGCATACCTAAAATGCATAAGAATCCGTACAAACAACGTTTCATCGCTGGTTCCTCAAAATGTTCTACCAAATCTGTATCGATCTTACTCACCAAAGTTTTATCTGAAATCAAATCTGGGCTTCAAAAATATTGTTCGACAGTATATTCTCGCAGTGGTATCAACCAGATGTGGATTTTAAAGAATTCGAAGGAACTTTTAGAACATCTGAAATCCACTCATTTTAGTAAAGTTCATTCGATCAAAGCCTTTGATTTTTCGACACTTTACACTACAATTCCACATTCTAAATTGAAAGAAAGACTCGCAAAAATTATAAGTAATGCGTTTACAAGTAAGAACGGTAATCGCAAATACAAATTTATTGTTGTGAACTATGACAAAACCTACTTTGTAAAAGAAAAGTCCGATTCTGAAAATAAGTACACTGAAACAGATATTATTCAGATGTTAAACTTTTTGATCGACAACATTTTTGTGGTGTTTGGAGGAAAGGTCTTCCAGCAAATTGTCGGAATTCCAATGGGGACCAATTGTGCCCCACTCCTCGCCGACATTTTTCTTTACTCGTACGAAGCTGAATTCATTCAATCTCTGGTCTCTGAAGGGAAAAGATACTTAGCTTCTGACTTCAACTTCACTTACAGATACATAGACGATGTGTTGTCCATCAATAATCCAAAATTCGCGGATTTCCTGAGCAGTATCTATCCTTCAGAGCTTGAAGTCAAAGAAACTACAGAGACAAATAATTCAGCATCCTATTTGGACACATGTTGTCCTACGACACTGATGGTCACATGAACACCTCACTCTATGACAAACGTGACGACTTCAATTTCAGCATAACAAACTTTCCTTTTCTGAGTAGCAACATTCCTTCATCGCCTTCTTATGGCGTGTTCATATCTCAGTTGATACGCTTTGCCAGAGCAAGTACGAAATATACGGATTTTGTTCTGAGAGCTAGGCGTCTTTCAGATAAGCTTCTCAGTCAGGGATATGCTTGTGACCGACTAACATCGTCACTGAGGAAGTTCTACGGTCGATATGTGGAACTCGTCATACACTATGATGTCCCAATCTCCAGAATGACGGGTGATATTCTGTCGTAGACCATTTGAACCATCCATCCCAAGATTGTACTCTATGTCTTCCGAAATGGAAGTTACCGAATGTGACAGTTCTACCGAATTGAAGCGGCGGGTGTTGCATGCAAGCAGGAGATGCTTACTCTTCCTGGGCACCTGGTCTCACTCTCATATCGGGAGTTCGCTTCTTTTTCATATGGTGGAGGTTTTTGTTTGTTTGCTTTTGTTCCTATTTTATCCTGATTTCGTATGCCTCGGTTTCTGATTTTCTGAATTATCGATTTTGTGCTGTAAACAGGGATATGGTCATTATCCATATTTGTCATTTAGCAAATGAACTCTATTTATGAACACCATGTACATATTGCGCAAGTATATTCATCACGCTCAGACGTTTTAAAAATCGCAAAAGCGCAACATAATTTACGCGCATTATTTTCATGACGTCGCATTATATTGTTCTTGTACATTTCAATGTTTCCTTCGTTACAGTAAAGCGCACTCAATATTTTCGCGCTATATGTATTGATGACGTCATAATATATTGTTTGTATATTTGCAAAACTCCTGATGATACCAATGAAACCGGTTGAGTTTTAATTCGGCGTTTGTTATTTTTTCAATATATATATATATATATATATATATATATATATATATATATATATATATATATATATATATATATATATATATATAGTATAAAGTTCAAGTTCTCTCGGAATAGTTGAAATATATAGAAAGATTCAGAAATGATTCATACTTTATTTCCCAAAACGTTTTCGCCACTCGGGCTCTTCAGTGGAAATGTTATGATTATAACGGCAAACATATCATGACGTCAAAGTGAACAATATGACAATGTAATGGCGCTAAATGACGTTACATAAATACGTTACGTTCTCTTTAGCAATAAGAAAGTAAACATTGAAATATTCAAGAATATTGATATAAAGAATGTCTGACTGTTCAATTCTTATTAAAAAAAAATAAAAAAAATAAAAAAAAAATAATAAAAAATAAATAAATATGTAAATAAATAAAATAAAATAAAATAAAATAAAATAAAATAAATAAATAAATAAATAGTTAAATAAATGAATAAATAAATAAATAAATGAATAATAATATTAAGAATGATATCATTAATAAATGAAGTTTCTCTATTCAGAACTTATAATCGGTTTAATTTTGGCTTAAAAATGTTGATAAAGAAATGTTCTTTGGCTCTACGTAAATTTTCATTGTCTGATTTTACTTTGTAAAACGGAAAAATAGTGAATTTTCCATCTCCACAATTATCGAAGTGTGCACTACATGGTGTATTTCGTACAGTCGGATCTTTTATCTGTTGTTTATGCACTCTTACTCTGTCCGCTAATTTACAATATGATGACAATGACTGAGGTGGCTAGTGACCCCTTGGTAAGGGATGTGGTCAATTCGTATCATAACTAACTCGTACCTGCCACTTTGTACCATACATGACTACCAAAACCATTTCATACCATTGCCAACGAACACAACGGACACCCAGCAAGCCAGAGGCGGGATCACGTGCCCGGGAGGAGTGCATAAGTTCTACCAACTCGTTCCATACATTAACTCGTACCACTACCAACTCGTACCATCGTACATTGCTCTGTCCACACCTCTTTAGAGAAGACAATGCCCCGACCATCTGTCCTCTCTCAATGTCAGTCGGACTCCTCGGGTGATAACATATATGAGCTTGCTTCAGCCGGTAGAGCACGGTCTGTATTAATCAGACCTCTTACATATTCATCTGTGTTGCTTGGGCCCCTACGTTTTGTGGTCTTTTTTGTTAGTGGTCATCTAACAGTGAGTAGTTTCTTACACCACAATTGTACCATAAACATCATACGCTTTGCCAAAAAATGACGGATAATTAATTTCATCAAGCAAGACTACCTTAACTGACCGCTGCGAAGTAATGAACGAAAGAGGGATGCAACAAATAGCGGACAAAACAACCTCAACAAATGTAAAAGCCGATTTCATTATTTGACAACAATATCGATGCAAATATTTATTGTTTGTTGGATTGAATAGATACGTAATGACGTCCTCGTGAATCAGGAAATGATTATGTTAATGAAATATAGAGAATCAGGAAGATGTTTTGTCTCGACTGCAGAAGAGGAACATTAAGCATGCAAAATAAAAATACAATAGTTGTTTTTCTCATGGCGTTTGCGATAAAGAAAGCATTCTTATTGTCTGGAAAGGGAGTGTGCCCAGAAACAAATGGAGATGGGTGGGTATCCTCATTTGATAAGATTTGAAATGTTATACGTTTTAAAATTATATGATGAAATAAAAAAGAGGGTATAATCTTTATTATTTTCTACAGGTTGATGTGTTGCTATGGACATATTGAGAGAGGGTCATTTTGCATACGTATGTATTCTCTATACATAATTCCTAAGATTATACTTTTTCACGAACATATGCCAATGTTGATTTGTAAGAGAAATATTTGCCGACTTTTAAAATACTAGGTAAAAAAATTCTATTTTAAATTGAATTTGTCAAAATGTGACAATTATATCTAGAGCTTTGATAATTGAGAAATCAAATGAAACAAGAAAACTATTGATGCAAATCATCAAATCGCCGGGAAAACTAAGATACAAAATACCTGTAATTACTCATGAATGTGTAAATAAAATCAAAATGTGGAATATTTTGATACATAAATGTATGTTACCCCCCCCCCCCCTCCTTCCGCCTTTTAAAAGGCCTGCCGTCCCTTCTTGAATTAAAAAGTATAAGCTTTTCAAAACAGCTTGGCTGACTTGAACAAAATAACAACATTTTCATTTTTTTTTAATCAAGATGGACAAGTTATATATTTACCCCGTAGTCCCCCTACATATTGACTTGATCGGGACTATCAGAAAATGAAACAAGTAGGACCGCCTTTCTTGTTTGACCTTTTATTATGCAGAAAATTAGGATCCTTTAATCTACTATAGTATACTATATACCATAAACTCACTTGTAATGTGTACAAAAAAAAACAAAACGAAAGAAATGCATAATGTAAAGAAATGCTATACTCGTCATGGTCATTCACAGATTACTTGACCGTTAGGAAAATTCCATTATAACACAAATTAACTTGACCAATCTAAAATCTTTCTCATGGTATCTTCGCGGGAAAAGAAAATCAATATAATGCTAGAGTTCCGAAGGGGAAAATAAGGGGAAACTTCTTAAAAGTTCCCATCAAATTCTGTGACTATGCACAGTCTAATTTTTTTGACGTCAGGCAATCAGTGGTTGCTTCCTCAAACATTAACGTTCAACGTTAACACTAAATTGTATGACATTTATGCTAAGATGACAACTAATCGAACGAATATTGAAAATGGGCGCGAACTCGAGACTGATGCTCGTATCAGTCAATTAAGGATCCCGATATGGTCCCCCACCTTTACCATACGCTATCGGAAAAACCGGGGGCCATCTCAGAATTGTTAATTTGGATTACCTCTTATTTCCATATGTGGTATCATAAAGCTGAAGATATTCCGCAAGACCATTGACGGAAGCACAAAAGGATAGAAAATAAACGCCGGGCGTTAATAACTGGTTATATGAATGATCAAGAATATGTTTTTTTAAAAAGATACATATAGTGCATTGCATTCTCATTAGTTATCAGTTATTAGAAATATCTAGAACGTATGAATTCAGAAGGATCGTAATTAATCTTTTTTTCAGCTTGTCCTGATGGATATTACGGACATGAATGTACAAGAATATGTCCTGTTAACAAGTTTGGCGAGTCTTGCACTAAAATCTGTCAATGCACCGACAAAGAAATATGTCATCCTGAATATGGATGTACGGATAAAAGTGGTATGTTATTATGTATAAAATGTCTTAAAAATCAATAGGATCATTTACGAACAGATAAATTTGCAGCATGGACGAGAGATGCACGTTATGGGTACTTAACTCTTGTCAGTGATCTTCAATCTTAACAATGTAACATTAACAAAGAGTGTGAAAGTTATGTCAAAAATGGTACCAAAAGACGTAGCAGGATGAGTATGATATGATGCTACATGACCCACGTTTTAGAACTTTCGAGAAATTTTGATAACAGAAATTTTCGAATATGTTGAAGAAGGGAGGAGATCTCCAACAAGACCCCGTTGCAGCATCAACAGCAAAACACCAAAACACCCGATGCAAAAACACAAAAGACGAGTACAGCACGAGACGGAAAAGAGACACACGACATGTAAACATCAAACACAAAAGACTAAACATAAACCGACGAGACCAATGGGCAACCGGTGCCGACTATGGACGGCTATTTGTCACGCAAGTAGCAAATGGTATGGTTATCCTGGATTACATGCGCACAACCCTCTCACTTCTCCAATTACCCAGAGGTCTCGAAGAACGTACAATTGTGGTGTAAAACAACCTCCTCACCGTAAAATGACATCACACAAACAAGACCGCGAAACGTTGAGGCCCAAGAAACACAGATGAATATGTAAATGGATATAAAAAGAGGACATGCGTAATACAGTCCGTGTTCTGCCGGTCGTAGCGAGCTCATGTACGTACATATAATCACCCGATGAGTCCGACTGACATTCAAAGAGGACAGGTGGTCGGGGCCCTGTCTTCTCTAAAGAGGTTTGGACAGGGCCCGTCATGGAGTCCCGTCTTCACAGTCAGTCAGAGTGCAAGTCTCAATGATGCGCTTGTACAAGACTGTAGATTGGTCAAGTGCCAAGCCTAGTGTCCGTGTGGTGACATTAGGATCATATCCACGGTATAAAAGGCGTTTGATGATTCTGACGCATTTTCGATGGTTATGCTGCCTACCTTTGATCCTTCTAATTTTGTTTATCCTATAACCATAAAAGACAGGTTGTGTAATACTCAAAGTAATGTACTCTGTTGCATGTATAGATCCGAATTTTAAAAGAAGTTGACTGAAGAAACGAAGAAAAAAGAAGAAGAAAAAAGAAGAAACGATCAACCGAAGTTGATCGAGCTTCGCTACATGCGCCCTCGGGGACTCCTGCGAACATTTTCAATAAATAAAATAAGTTTTTAAAGATTCTTACGATAAACTTGAGGATTTGTCGTAACTTTCAATTCATCATATCTCAGTCAAATAAATCACAATATTCAAACAGTTTTGATTTTCTTTCTCTAATAACTTAAATATCCAAAATATGGCATGATATTTAAATATTGAATATGGATTTTTTGAATTATATATACTTGAAAATTACGACAAATTCTCAAATCTATCGTAAGTATTTTTGTGAAAATGGTTATTTGTCCACATCTACCACGTGGTGCAAATGTTTGACGTATTCAAATTCGATAGAATCATTTAAGAACAGATGAATTTGCAGCATGGACCAGACAGGCACGTTTTGGGTACTGTTTTGTTTTAATACAGAGTGAGGAACCGTATTTCGCCGGTGACCATATTTTACCGTTTCATAGTTGATTGCGTCTCACTAGTTATCGTAAATGTTTATCAAGTTTCTTTTTCAAAATCCTTTCAAATGTGGCCGTAGCGGTCATGTTTTGACAGATTGTGATATATCCTGCACTCAATTTTGTCAAACAATACGACAAAATGTGGAAAATTTAACGAAAACACCAAATTTTAGACGTAAAGATCCTAACTTTTCACAAAAACCAAAAACAAAAAAGAAAAAAGAAAAATTTTATTTTTGGCATGATTTCATAGAAGTAGTGATGACGAAAAATTTCCTGAAAATGAAATCACAATTTTAGTCCGTTTGTGTGTAAATAGGATATATATCAACAAAAACTGCGAAATATGGTCATCTCCGAAAACATGGAAACGAAATATTTTGACGTTTTAAAAAGAAACAATGAATTGCATAAAATAACTTCTTTTTGTAGTTTTTCAATCAAGAATGGAGTTAGATTAAATTCTAGCAAAAGCAATTATTGAATTGGGCTCCAAATTTTGAGATTTTCAAAGAATTGTACGAAAAGTACGGCGAAATATAGTCACTTGCTCTATATATCTTATTGGTTTTTTTGTTTTTGGATGATGAACGTCTTCAAATTTATTAGCATCATTTTAGAGCAGATAAATTTACAGGATGGACCAGACATGCACGTTTCGGGTTTTTAACATTCGTCAGTGATCCTCAATCTAAAGAATGTAATATGACCAAAATCTGTGAAAATTATGTCCTTAATATACCAAAAGACGATATTAATTTTTCTTTTTTGCATGCATTTTCTATTCATGTTTAGCAATTTTGCACAAAAATGTTCTGAGAAATACATCAGTGAAAATGGTTTTGCTTCAGTTTACCTTGACAATCCAACAACAACAACAACAACAGAAGAGGAAGCCAGTAATGACTCAAAAGCATCGCTATGTTTGACGAAGGATGAAGAATTTAAAATTACCTTCGCTGGTATGATTACCTTTGGTGCCGTTTTTGCACTCATTGTACTTGTTATCATTATCATAAACACCTATTTCCTTTTGCTGTGTGGGGCAGTTAAACTTGTTCCGCGTAACTGGATGTTTAAAGGGTAATGATGACTTCTTCGAGCTCTGAAGCTTAAAAAGGAAATTTGTCTTGGCCCTTCATCAATTTGACATCATATATATTATTTTGCTAGTTCGGAATTTCATATAAAGCTATCACCGAATTGAAGGAATTTCAACGGTTTTATAAAAACCATATGTTATTATAGTATTCGTGTCAATTAATCATTTTAAGAAGGAAAATCTTAAATCAAGATTTTTGCTTATTTGAAAAACTAGGTAAAAATACCGGAAAGTTGAAATGCCCTCATTTGATTTTAATTTTAGTTTTCTTTGTTAATATAGAATAAAACAGGCTAGAATCTTTGTATAAAACTCGAATTTCATAAATGAGTGAAAGAACATCCTGACGATAATCTCAACAGCTCTCTCATAAAGTTTTACGATAGGTACCAACTTCACCAATCATTTAATTTTTTCTCGATTTTACACACAAATAACGAACATCATCCAATTTATGGTCAAAGATACCGAATTTTAACGATTTTTTCAAACACACATGTGATCCTAGGGGAGACTTTTCAAAATATTGAAGAAAAAGTATATAATACTATTTCTGTTGAAATAAGAGAGAACAAATGCTCACATAGTGCCATTTTGTGCTTTTCTCAGAAAAATATTAGAGCCGTGAAATTGTTTTGTTTTGGATGGAATATCAGCAATTTATTATTTTCGGTATCCATCAGCTTTACTGAATAAAACAGTTTAAATCAATAACATTCCATAAGTGAAACAAATTCATGGGTAATTACTTACGTAAGAGAAATCCGAACAGTTCACAAATGTACCTCCGTCTCAAATTCTATAGAAATTACCGAGATTCTGAAGCATTTTATTACGCATACATCAATCAGTTTAGATCAAATTGTCAAACGTATTCGCTTTAAGGTGAAAAATGAATAAAACTTTAAAATAGAGTCAGAAATGATACATTGGCCTTGATAAATTTAAAGATCTATAAAATTCGAGTTCGATGAGTGATAAAATAGGAGATGCACAAGAATGGTACAAAAATATGATCAATGACGCACCAGAAGAGAAGTTAGTATCTTAGCACCATTCCACCAATACTCTTTTGTTATAGATTTCATTTAAGGTAGAGGGTCCGACAGGTTTCAAATTTGAAAAAGTTCAGTGGAGATAACTACGACTATTTAATGAATTTCATCAGCTTGTCTAATTTTTTCTCTTTCCAGAATAGATGAAAAAGTTATATGTATCCACCAATGTATTAATATATAGCCATATAAAGTTAACATTCTGATCTATGGAAATAGTAAGAAAATGCTTTATTTCATCGGAAAAGATAATGTGAATATTTTGAATGGTTTTCTTGCTTTATAAACGAAAAACCCAACATGATTTCATACAGAAATGTGGTGGTATCCACGCTTGATTTATAGAAAGATTGTAATTTCCAGAAAAAGTTTAGAAAAAAAGATAAACATCACAAGTTAGAGTTACCTTTCCTGAATATTCGTGATGTTTTTACATTGTTGGATTTGATGCAAGTTCCTCAATTTCCCTTGTGCTTCTCCAATAATTATATACATGTATAAACGTATTTAATTATCTATCTAAGCTATGTTACTAGCAGTGTGCACCAAAATATTGTCACAGGAAATATATCAATTTTCTACAGCATCACTATAAAAAGGGGGGCCGAAATCTTTAAAGAATATAGAAAATCTCATAGAAATTAAATATAATGGGAATCTTTCTGAGATTAAGCATTTGCTTTGCTTGGTAACTCCCCCCCTCTCTTTCACCTTGCCTGCTCTTCGAAGATCGGCGTAAAGTTTAAAACAAAAACACACAAAAAAGCTACAAAACTCGCCGAGACCAAAACTGTAAACTTGCTTATGCTGAGTATACAATACTTATAAAGACATAGATATGCACTCGTGCTGTCTTTAATATCATTGAGACAAGTGTTAGGCTCATGAGAGAGGGGACATCCCTTGTCCCTCCAAGGTGAAATATTTAGAAAAGCATAGTAAAAATTTCACCTCCCTCTTTTTTGTACTTGTTTCAATGAGAGTATTAAGAAATATTATGTCAGTCAAATTGAGAAGTCAACTTCTTATTTTTTCATAATTTACATTTAAATATCTTTCATGATCTATCAGTACATAAAAGTGTTTTAAAGAAAGTGGAGGCTGCACAAGAAAACTTCTTTGGTTTGAACAAGAAAAGGACCGAAACGTCTAGCAACCATTTTTCTTACCTTCATCGAACTGAAGAAGGATACGAAATAAGAAATATAAAAAAAATCGAACAAGGACATTCTGGCGCTTTATGAATTTGGGGTTATATATCTTACCTAAGAGACCCTCTACCTTACCTGTGCTACGGAATCGACCTCACACAAAATGTGAAGCCGCGCACTCTTTGCAAAGTAAATTTACATATTTGAATTGAAAGATATACCCAGAGGGCGTTAATGAAATACATTTGGCTGTCAAGAAATCACTTCGGAATTCAATAAGAACTACTAATAGGGATTTACAAACGACAAAATGAGCACAGCAGTCTCCTATGATTGATAAGTCAAGATCGGGAGAACGTGCAATTTGCTAGTGGTCTCATGAATAATTTGAACCCAAAACTAAACAGCCTGTATTTTTTTTTTGTAATTGCACATGACTATATACCAGAAATTGTCATGGGCAACAAGGAACATTTTTCTATCGATGAAGTTTAGTTTCAGACAGAATGATTTGAATTTACTTGATGAACTTTATTGTGATTATGTTGAAAATGTGACTCTTTCAAACGAAAAGTGATATAAAAACAAAATTATGTTACTTAAAACATTATCATGTCTTTGCAAAACATGTTACTTATTTGATTTATCTATCATATTATGATAGAATAGTCTAAAAAAAATCCCTCAATACCACGCTTTACAGATTATTGAGATGTGTATAATATTGATGGAGCAAGAATTTGTTTCTAGAACCAATAATATAAAAGTTCTGAAAATATTGTTTAAAAATTTGCCATGTTTTTTTTTGTGTGTACATTTTGGAGACACTGAATCTGATCCGACATATTAAATTCACTCTCCATAAATTGCATGAAAAATTTCTTATAAACACATGACATTGTATAAACATTGTTGTTTGCCCAGGTTTTTGGGATAGATAAACAAATACAGAATGCACCCGCTCTTTGTTTTTGTACATATGATATACGTTTATTGATGTTTGATTTGTAATGTTATACAATGTAGTAATTCATCCTTTATTTGGTTTTACAGGACAAAAGTTTTAGTAGCATGTTCGAAGATTCAGTCAGATTAAGACTAAACGTTAAATAAAGTACCAGTTTGTTTTAAAGTACGAATGATCTACTTATGGCATATCTAACTTATTTCCTTTCTTTTGATGAACACATTCACATAGCTTAACAAAATGTAATTTGCATTTTAAATTTATCTTTTTGAAATCTAACTTCTCAATCAGGAGACGCTAACTCTCCCCGGGCGCCTGGTCTCACTTCGGAATTTTGTTAATTCCGGGGTTCGCAACCGTTTCGATGGGAATTCCCACGATTTTAATTTGCCTTCTCGACTTTGAGACTGAATAACGGTTGGATACTTCTTTCATGTTTATTCTCTCACTTTACTGAACTATTTCTTTCAATTTTGCCATAAACGCACCACTGATGAAGATTCATTATGCAAAATATGCATGTCTTAGCATTTAGATTATACGGAAGCGTATAGGTAGCATACTGTTGTTGTGTTGTAACTATATTTCTTGATATACAATTTATCAACTTATAATGATATATGGTTATAAGTTGCTTTACTTATATCAATAAATGATATATTATTTTGACATTTCAGCACTTTCTATGTTGTATTGTCTAGTTAATCTTAATTTATGAACACAGCTTTTATCAACTTTTAGATTAAGTTAATGAAACAATATTGCCATTTTTATGATACCGCGGGAATACCAAATTTAAGTGGTATACAGTGAATACAGGAAGGAACGGACGTGTAGACCTACTCAGGCCCTTATTCTTAATGTGGGTTATTTTCTCATTGAATAAGAAGTAAAACTTTAACTGCGACTAATTTTCTGTTGCTTGCGAAGCATAACGACACTCAGTGATATCATTTCTGTTGTCTGTCTGTCTATCTATGTGTGCGTCAGCCTGTATATCCATCTTTTAGTGTCAAGCACCGTACCTTTGTAGGACGTAGGGCGTTGACATTTGATACCTGTATTCCGTATGACAAGACCTTTCTAAGGATACCATGCATTTTTGACATTGTGACTTAGACATTAGCGTTTGACCTACTTTTGAAAATCTTTAAACCATTGATCATTAGGTTTTTAAAAGGGTCTAAACAGCATCCGAAGAACAGACACATTCGGAATGCTTTAGATGAACATTGACCGACGGTATGCTTACGTCATAATCAAATTTTATGTAAATTTCATACTCAAACCTGTCTCGATATTGCCATTGAAATTGAATAAAACTATTAGAAAACTATGCTATACTATTATACTATCTAGTACTGGAAAATTATTACATCAAAATCATCTGATTTGATATAAAATTTATGGAGGCTTCGAGACATGAGAAATGCATTATGAGAACGTCTTGTTCCGTATTTAGTAAAGAGAAACAGGTCGTTGCAGCTATAAAAGGTTTTCCTTTAAATTGTCCATAAACAACAGGTTTGACGTACGTTCACGCGGACGGACATGTGCATCACCATATACCCCGCCATTTTTGGTGGGCGTATAATAACATAGCAAAGTGAATCCGCTAAATTCATTTCTTAAGACTAAGGTCAATCGAGAAACGTACGTTTTTTTTCAGAGCGCAGCAGTGACTTTGGATCCAAAATTCGATAGGCTACTTCTTCTGATGATAACAAAATCGCATCAACTGTTTGCAAAAGAAAGGATGGGATGTCCAACAACACCCGGTTGCAGCACACACGGCAACACCCCAAAACACCCAATGCAAAACATAGAGCAGAAAGAGACGCAAAAGGTACAAGGAACACCAAATCGCAAAGAAACATCAAACACAAATGACTACACATAAATCAAAGAGTCAAATGGGCAATCGGTAGAGAAGTTTGCTTTTAGAGCGTCTACAATATTTTCTTTCCTAAGTTCAGTAGGGTCTTGAATATTTGCTTACAAAAGTCTCATAAAGTCCTCATAATAATTTTTGTTGCAATGGAGGCATCACATAAAGCAGAAACAAAATCCCCAAATGCATGTCTATTATCCAACTATAGAGTGTTCCAATGAGATAAAGAAGATCCTGACGACAATCTCAACAGCACTCAAAATAGAACACTAGAATTAGCATCGATGGACCCTAAGCTAGAGTTGGGACCAGGTGCCCGGGAGAAGTAAGTATCCCGTATTAGTCCGGCCGCACTCGCCGTCGATGTGCACGAACGAACATGAAAACAATATATACAAAACATAGAAAGTGCTATGGCGACCATGTCAGGGAAAACTATTTAAAGCAAGGAACACACATGTCGCCTTCCAGGGCTATATGTCAAACAGTAAGGTCAAAATCATAATACCAAAATACTTGGTATCAACAGAAAGGTCTTGTTACAAGGAATACACAGAAATATGAAATCCTTATCACTTTCCAATTGAAGATTTATAACCAATGTTTTAAGCATTTCAAAAATAGGTCGAAAACAAAGGTCTAGGTCACAGGGTAAAAAATGCACGGTATCTGTAGAAAGGTCATGTCATACGAATGCAAGTAAGACATATCAATGTCATACGTCCTATAAAGGTATGAGGTGTGACACTAAAAGACAGACAGACGACAGACGGACACACAAATGGACCGACAGATAAACAGAAATGATCACTGTGTGTCGATATGCTTCGCAGGCAACAAAAAATCAGTCGCAGCTATAGGTTAACTCCTTATTCAATGAGAAATTAACCCACGGTAAGAATCAGGGTCTGAGTAATTCTACACGTCCGTCCCTTCCGGTATTCACTTTATACCACTTGGTATTCCCGCGGTATTATACAAAATGGCAATATAGCTTCAGCAACTTAATCTAAAAGTTTATAAAAGCTGTGTTCATAAATTAAAATTAAATAGACATTGCAACATGAAAGTGCTGAAATGTCAATAAAATATATCATTTATTGATATAAGTAAAGCAACTTTTAACTATATATCATTATAAGTTGATAAATTGTATATCAAGAAATATAGTTACAACACAACAACAGTATGCTACCTATACGCTTCCGCAAGATTATGTCTGGTAGGCTGTTCTCTGACAGCAACGTTTGACACTATATATGATATATATATTTCATTCATAAATATCTTTTCTTTGCCAAAAGCTTACTAACAGTATCATATCAGCTCTTATATTCACAACCCTCTCGGCCTACAAATCCTGAACTTCGCGTTGTGTATTTTACTTTGTCATTTTGTAACTTGGAATAAAAAGTCCTGGTAAAGTTTTACGGTTTATTAACATACGAAAGTAACGTGTTAGTTAAGGCAGTATGAGAATGAAGTGTAACATACAAAATCATGCCCACAGTATATATTAGGAGGCTGGGATATTTCACAATCATATGGAATCGCCATCGAAATTCATGACTAAATTGGAACTCATACGTAAAGTTGCCTAAACTTAGAACAAATCCTCGACATTACTTCTATTGCGCCCAGACCTGTTACAGGCAAACTACTATAGCTTCCGTTGCTGTCAATTGACCTATGGACACTTCGTACTGACAGACGTAGGGTTGCACACTGGCGGGAATGAAAATTATTTCTATTACATCAGTTTAGCACGTGATCGTAAAGTTAACGTTTGAAATTAGAGTTATCTTCTCCTAGACGATTGGAAATATCCCATAAACAAAATAAATAAAAATCAGTTACATTAAGATCAAACTAACTAATTTGCATAATCATTCTGGGGAGAGGCCATATGGTCACACCTTGATCCTATAATATATTAAGTCTAAAGAAATAATAATGGACTGCTCTCAAGACAACATGATAATTTTTTTCTTCCAAATACTGTATACGTTGAAATTTTCACAGGTGGAAATTACGATTATTAGATCAAAACGTTAGGCCTAGGGGAAATATTCGCGGTTTAAACGTCCCTGCATTTATAAGGATGCAGTGGGGTTATTTTAAAGAGGAGTAATATTTTGCGAAAATCAACATTTAGTGAAATACGCAAAAATTACTCCCATGCAAAAAATTCCACTTTTATAGTATCGGAAATCAATATCATTCTAATTACAAAGTTTAGAGAAGCAAATGGACAACTACCCTTTCTTGTGATCGATGATTTCTATATCGATAGAATCTCTTACTCTGATCAAGAAAGACTTAAAGTTTCAAATCTCTTTTTGACAAATTTTGTTACACAATCTCTTTGCTCTCGTCATCTTTCCGACTGAATTTTTCTTATTCCATATCTTAATTGTCGGTGGCTTTATGATTCTTTGGTTTTCTTTGGTTGCCTTTGAGACTGATTTTGGGTGATTTTCACTCTTTTGTAACAATTAGCACAATATTTCATGGTTTTCTGTTTGATTTCTGCATGAATATACAATATTCAAATTATCTTCCTTCATTTTTTAAATTCATACCAAAGAATGCTTTCTTGAATTCCTTCCCTAATAATAATAATCTTTTTTCATAATCTACTTTTACTATTTTGTTCTCTTTTCAGAATTAAGATGTTGTAATAGTTTTAATTGTTTACAGAAGACGCATATTATATTTTGTATAATTTAGTTCCGGGTTAATTTATATCTTTCTCATTTTGTATATTCATGTATTATCTGATTTCTCAACAAGCTGTATAAATTTCCTTCTTTGATTGCCTCTGTATGTATAAATTTCCTTCTTTGATTGCCTCTGTATGTATAAATTTCCTTCTTTGATTGCCTCTATATGTATATTTCCTTCTTTGATTGCCTCTTTATGTATAAATTTCCTTCCTTGATTGCCTTTATATGTATAAATTTCCTTCTTTGATCGCCTCTATATTTCCCTGTTAACTTAGCAAAGATGATCGTTACTTTTAGGTATTCAATGTAAAAATCATTGCTTTCTGAATTTTAATGATATGAAAATATAAAACTCGCATCTTATTTTTTCTTTGTTTCCTGCTTCACAAAGTCTTTTCTTTTCTGTGTGATAAAGGGATATTCCATATGGTTTGTCTAAATCATGGTACACCCTTTCCGGTCGCAACGTTGTCTTGTTGGTGATCTTTTCCTCCAACTGTATATAACAATTGAGGAACAAATTTTACTTTGATTTGAAGATTTTCAATGTTTCTGAAAATATTCAAACACGATTTAATCACAACAAGGGAGGGGATCTCCAACAACACCAGGTTGTAGCACCCACAGCAAAACCCCAAAACACCCAATGCAAAACCACAAAGCAGACAATTTGCATTTGCATTTAAAAATAGTTCTCAAATGTTACTTCAGAAATCTTTTCATAGCTTTTTTAAAGCAGTAATATTTCACCATAATGTTCCTTATTCTAAAACGGACGCTACTTGGATTATCTGGCTTCTCTTTGATTCATTTGTCTTCTCTCTGAAATACATTGTCTCTTCTCTGGATCATTTTGGCTTCTCTCTGAATCATTTTGTCTCCTCTCTGAAACATTTCGATTTCTCTCTGAATCGTTTTAACTTCTCTCTGTTTCATTTTAGCTCATCTCTGAATAATTCTAGCTTCTTTCTAAATAATTTTGGCTTCTCTCTGAATAATTTAAGCTTCTCTCTGAATCATTTTGGCTTCTCTCTGAATCATTTTGATTTCTCTCTGAATCGTTTTGGCATTTTGGTGTCCCTCTCGGTCATTTCGGCTTCTCTTTGAATCGTTTTAACTTCTCTCTGATTCATTTTAGCTCATCTCTAAATAATTTTAGCTTCTTTCTAAATATTTTTGGCTTCTCTCTGAATAATTTAAGCTTCTCTCTGAATCATTTTGGTTTCTCTCTGATTAATTTTGCCTCTAGTACAATTGTTGAAGCTTCCGTTCTTGCACTGGACTTATGATATTTTTATAACGTAGCGTTGTCTTTCACGTTTCTATGTTACTGTAACATTATCTACGTCCGCCTTCTCTTTTCTAGCGAGTTAACGATCGCCTGTTTTCACTATTGGGGATCTCCTTTATATCTCTGTGGTTTTTTTTTTTGGGGGGGGGGGGGGTCTTTTGTATGTATTTTTGAAGAATTTGTTTGCTTTTAATTGTGATTTTTGGATGCTGATTTAGAGTTGTATGTATAATTTTCATTCTGTAATTCCAAAGCCGAATCATTCATGCTTGCTGTATTGTATATAGTAAAAATGATGATGGTGACTGAAAGGTTTGATCACTTCATCTTTCGTCACAATCTTGCTCGAAAGAAGTACAAGGAAACCCTCTTTTTTTAAATATCCTCATCAGGACCGCGCTTTCTACTTTGAAAGTAAGGGAATCTTTTCATTCTATTTAGAATCAGTCAGCTGAAAATTAAGATAAATCTTATCAATGAAACATATCTTAGTTAGCAAGTTGTCATGGTTACCGATGAAAGTTTGGGAAAGTCAGACCAATTTTCAATTAAGTACAGTACATTTTGTACATCAAACATTAATCAAGTCAAATGAAACTCGTTATTGTACAGTTGTTTTACCAGAATTACTTTCCTTCAATGTTGATTTTAATTTTTCGTCGGACATTTGGCTGGCCAAATGCTCAAATATTGTACATTTTTGTTATTGTTTACTTGTTTTCATGTTCTATTAAAAACTATAAAAATAAAATTTTCTGTTTATAAAACAATTTGATGTAAAAATTATCATTGCAATGCCTTCCTGGTTTTGTATGTCTCCTGATAACCATTCAACCATTCAACCCTCTTTTTGTGTCCATTGACATATTCATCTGTGTTTCTGGGGCCTCTGCGTTTCGCGGTCTTGTTTGTGTAATGTCATCTTACAGTGAGGAGGTTGTTTTGCACCACAATTGTACGTTCTTCGAGAACTCTGGGTAATTGGAGAAGTGAGGGGGTTGTGCGCACGTAATCCAGGATAACCACACCATTTGCTACTTGCGTGACAAATGGCCGTCCAAAGTCGGCACCGGTTGCCCATAGGTTTCGTTGGTTTATGTGTAGTCTTTTGTGTTTGATGTTTACATGTCCTGTGTCTCTTTTCCGTCTCGTGCTGTACTCGTCTTTTGTGTTTTTGCGTCTGGTGTTTTGGTGTTTTGCTGTTGATGCTGCAGCGGGGTCTTGTTTGAGATCTCCTCCCTTCTTTTTCATTTCTGTATGACTTACGCCCCTGCGTTTTGCTGTCTTGTTTGTGTGTTTATCTGATAATGAGAAGACTGACACGATAACTGTGCTTTCTTAGATACCTATAAGACAAGTGAGAGGACTACGGTTACGTAATCCAGAAAACCACATCGTTTTCAACAAGCATGGAAGATAACAGTCCTCAGTCGGCAATATTTGGTCTCGTTGGTTTAAAGAAAAGAGGATGAACCCCAGCGTGGCCATCCTAGGCCTGCACTCACCCAGCGAAATAAACCCACAAGAAAGTGACACGCAAATGAAATCAGACAAAACAAATACACGACAATGATCACTAGAACATCATACCAGAAATCGAAACAGGCGTACAGATGTTAAACGTCTTCAAATCCAATAGCATCATTAAAGAACTGATAAATTAACAGCATGGATTAGACATGCACTTTCCGAGTACTTAACACTCGGCAGTGATCCTTAATCTGAACAATGTAATACAGCAAAAGATTGTGCAAGCTATTAATTGGGTCATCATTATGGAAACATCAAACATGAATGACAACACAAAGTAAGTAAAGTATATTAGTTTTGAGAAACATCAAACATTAATGACAACACATAAGTAAGTTGAGTATAGTTTTGAGAAACATCAAACAATAATGACAACACATGATAAAATAAGTATAGTTTTGAGAAACATAAACATTGGAGTTCGCTTCTTTTCACATGGTGGAGGTTTTTGTTTTTTTTTTTTATTTGGTTCCTGTTTTAACCTGATTTGTATGCCTTCGGTTTCTGATTTATCGATTTTGTGCTGTATACAGGGATATGATCATTATCCATGTTTGTCATGAAAAGAAAGGAGGGGATCTCCAACAACACCTAGTTGCAGCACCAACAGCAACCTCCCAAAACACCCACTGTAAAACACAAAAAAGACACGCACAGAAAGAGACACAGTAGTACAAGGAACGTCAATGAGTTAAAGAAGATCAAATCACATAAAAACATAAAACAAAGGAGGGGATCTCCAACAACACCAAGTTGTATCACCCACAGCAAAACCCCAAAACACCCAATGCAAAAACACAAAGCAGACAAGCACAAAAAGAGATAAAAAAAAAATAAAACACAAATGACTACACATAAACCAACGAGACCAATGGGTAAACGGTGCCGACTTAGGACGGCCATCTGCCACGTCAGTAGCAGACGGTGTGGTTATCCTGGATTATGTGCGCACAACCCTCCCACTATTCCGATTACCCAGAGGTCTCGAAGAACGTACAATTATGGTGTAAAACAACTTCCTCACTGTCAGATGACCACACACAAACAAGACCGCAAAAGGCAGAGGCCCAAGCAACACAAATGCATATGTAGATTGATATAAAAAGAGGGCATGCGTAATACAACCTGTGCTCTGCCGGTGTAAAGACGAATAATGACCCCCGTCGAATAATGACCGGGGGGTCATTATTCTACATAGAAAAATGACTCCCTAGCCGTAGAATAATGAGTCAAAACCGTAGAATAAATACCCGGGGGTCATTTTCTACATGTTAGATCTATAGGAAAATGACCCCCATAGAAAAATGACCCCACATTGTACATGATGACAAATATGGATAATGACCATATCCCTGTATACAGCACAAAATCGATAATTCAGAAAATCTGAAACCGAAAGCATACAAAATCAGGATAAAACAGGAACCAAAGCAAACAAAGTGCTGGTAGCGTAGTGGTTAGCGCGGTGGATTGCGGATCCATAGGTCGTGGGTTCGAATCTCACCGTCGCCGATCATTGCAAACCATTGTAACCTTGGGCAAGTTACTTTACACTAAGTTGCACTCTCTCCACCCAGGAGTAAACCGGGTACCTGGCACATGAAACGAGCTTGTAATATGAATGAAAAACATTAGCGCCTAAACGGCACCTCTGCTTGTATACTCACAAGGGAATTGAAAATGCACTTGATTATACAGGTCTCGCCAGGGAGGTAATTGTAGAAGTTGCGTGAGGCTCAGGCGAATGAGACTATAAACCATAACTTTACCTTTACCTTTACAAACAAAAACCTCCACTATATGAAAAGAAGCGAACTCCCGATATGGGAGTGAGACCAGGTGCCCAGGAAGAATAAGCATCTCCTGCTTACATGCAACATCCCTCGTTTCAATTCGGTAGAACTGTCACATCCGGTTACTTCCATTTCGGAAGACATAGAGTACAATCTTTGGTTGGATGGTTCAAACTTAAACTTTAACAAAATTATGCAGATGATAATTATTCCTTGTAAGTAGATGATAATAACGACAACCAAGGTTTGTGTCTACTCTCCTAAGCTATGGTCTTGTTTCTATGTCTCGGTGCGGCGGCCTTTGTCTCCTATAAGCTTGAGGGGGTATACTATGATCTGATAGGAGGCAATCACGTGACGCGGTTCAGACAATTCCATTGGAAGAAACTAGTCCGAGGTGCAATAAAAACAAAGATAGTGGTTGTTGAAAGGACTGCAGTATAGCTTGAACCCTATGTGTTCAACGCATCACAGTTAAGGAACAGAAGAACATATTTCATGTAGATCTAGTTTTTCAATCTATGCAGTGGATACCAGATTCACTCTTTGGGCGATCTGAACTGAAGACACCAGGCTTATTGTTCAGTTATTGTTCAAACCGCCCTTTCATTAAAGTAAGAATTGCAAACAAAGGTATTGATAACTTGAATCTTGGTCAAATTTTGAATCACAAAACTGTCACAGAAAAAAATCCCACCATATTTCAAAAGAAAAGAAACTCCTTGTATTTCCTATTGCTACACACCAACAGTTGCATCTAAAATTTACAATTACAAACGATTCCTGCAGTGTATTGATTTAAGTAATCCCTCACTACATCCACTTCCCTGCGAATGTTCTTCATCGGATTTCAACTACTCTCCTTGTGGACACGTTATTACTGGTGACCTTAGTATAGTCAAGAACGACAAGTTGAGAGCATTGTTAATAAAGGGTCCCAAATACAGAGAAAGTTTTTCCTTTACATGGAACCAAAATGTCAAAATTATCATGGACTCTTGTGAGGAATATGCAAGACGTTGGGCAAAGAAAGAGGATGTACAGCTCGACACTCTTTCCGAATGGATAAAATCAATCAGAGAGTTACTTTTATCTAGAATTAACCGATTAAAATCAACTGTGAACATCAGATTCGTGTCTATATTTAAAGACCCTGATGTTATCAAACAGCTTACCTACCTCCAAGAACATTATGTCATCACACCAGCGGACAAAGCCTCAAATAATTACACATTTATTTGCAAAAAGTACTATTTCGACAGTCTAGTTAAAGAGTTGGGTTTAAATTCGACACCTGGAAATCCCACTTACACCCCAACAAACCTTTCTGCCTCTGAAATAATAGATAACCACAAATCAGCTCTTGCTTCCTTTGGCTTCGACACTACCAATTTAGATTTAGATTTACCATACTTATACTGCATACCTAAAATGCATAAGAATCCGTACAAACAACGTTTCATCGCTGGTTCCTCAAAATGTTCTTCCAAATCTGTATCGATCTTACTCACCAAAGTTTTATCTGAAATCAAATCTGGGCTTCAAAATTATTATTCGACAGTATATTCTCGCAGTGGTATCAACCAGATGTGGATTTTAAAGAATTCGAAGGAACTTTTAGAACATCTGAAATCCAATCATTTTAGTAGAGTCCATTCGATCAAAGCCTTTGATTTTTCGACACTTTACACTACAATTCCACATTCTAAATTGAAAGAAAGACTCGCAAAAATTATAAGTAATGCGTTTACAAGTAAGAACGGTAATCGCAAATACAAATTTATTGTTGTAAACTATGACAAAACCTACTTTGTAAAAGAAAAGTCCGATTCTGAAAATAAGTACACTGACACAGACATTATTCAGATGTTAAACTTTCTGATCGACAACATTTTTGTGGTGTTAGGAGGAAAGGTCTTCCAGCAAATTGTCGGAATTCCAATGGGGACCAATTGTGCCCCACTCCTTGCCGACATTTTCCTATACTCGTACGAAGCTGAATTCATTCAATCTTTGGTCTCTGAAGGGAAAAGATACTTAGCTTCTGACTTCAACTTCACTTACAGATACATAGACGATGTGTTGTCCATCAATAATCCAAAATTCGCGGATTACCTGAGCAGTATCTATCCTTCGGAGCTTGAAGTCAAAGAAACTACAGAGACAAATAATTCAGCATCCTATTTGGACATAATGTTGTCCTACGACACTGATGGTCACATGAACACCTCACTCTATGACAAACGTGACGACTTCAATTTCAGCATTACAAACTTTCCTTTTCTGAGTAGCAACATCCCTTCATCGCCTGCTTATGGCGTGTTCATATCTCAGTTGATACGCTATGCCAGAGCAAGTACCAAATATACGGATTTTGTTCTGAGAGCCAGGCGTCTTTCAGATAAGCTTCTCAGTCAGGGATATGTTTGTGACCGACTAACATCGTCACTGAGGAAGTTCTACGGTCGATATAGGGAACTCGTCATACACTATGATGTCCCACTTTCCAGAATGGTGGATGATATTCTGTCATAGACCATTTGAACCATCCAACCAAAGATTGTACTCTATATCTTCCAAAATGGAAGTAACCGGATGTGACAGTTCTACCGAATTGAAGCGACGGGTGTTGCATGCAAGCAGGAGATGCTTACTCTTCCTGGGCACCTGGTCTCACTCTCATATCGGGAGTTCGCTTCTTTTCATATGGTGGAGGTTTTTAACGGGATGGGATTGTACTTTTGTAACTTAATGGTCCAGATGTAGAAATAAATTAGTTGCCTCGATCAATTTTCCCCCACCTTCAAAAGGGATTTGAATTAAGCATATCTCATTGGTATGCACTTAGGTATGAATAATGTGTCAAAAAGTCACAGCGATCTTTAAATTGCCTGCATCTTTAAAATTATCCTCTGTTTTTTTTCAGTTTGTGAACGACCTCTGCCTAAGATTGCATTTGCAATTGTACTCTCCAAAGTACTTTCAAATGTAAATGCAATGGTGTTAAAATTTGAATCCGTTTTGACCAATGAGGGCAATGGATACAATAAAAATACCGGGGTATTCACAGCTCCTTCAGCCGGGATGTATCTGTTTTCATGGCATATTTTGTCTCATTCGGGAAAGAAAGCTCTTGTTTATCTCTATAAAAACAACAACGCAACCTGGTCTAGCCTCGCAGATGACGGTCCACAAGGTCGATATACTGGAAGTGCTACAGTCATCCTACGCCTGAAGAAGAGTGATAAAGTAGATCTACGCACAGCGGAAAGTGGCAACTACCTTCATAGTGGCTTGTCTACCTTTACTGGAACCTTGTTATACCTTTAGAAAATTACAAATAAAGTTCCGTGATAAATGGTTATGAAGTTTTTGTTTTTATTCAGGTCAATTATGACATTTAATAGCCATTCTCTGTAAGGACCAAAATCGTTCGGCACGGCATGTCATGGATTTTGATGATTTTCGGTATAATGGGTACATATTGAGTACTGACCATGAAAATGACACTTTACATCCAATGTGATCTCTGGTTGCCATGGTAACGATGTCATTCTATTTATAGCACTTTTGGGACCATGAAATAGTCCAGCTCCAGAGACTTCGTTGCCATGGATACCACTGTAACAGCTTGTTCATCTTTATATAATCTATTCTTCCTTACTTCCATTCTTACTTAGTACACTTAGTTATGTGATATTTATTACAGGAAGCTTATTGTATTAAGCCAAACTAAGTCAAAATGAAGCGAAAAATAGAGGTGAAAATAAGGGCCAATTTAGTGTGTTTTTGACCATTTTCAATCTTAAATATCACAAAAGGCACCAATAGGAGACTAGTGATTTTCATCAATGGAAATGTATGTTTATTGACAAATAAAATGAACGAAAAATTGGAGTGGGTATTTCAGAGTTTTACCTAAATTCTGTCGTCAAAGACCGTTGCCATGGCAACATTAGACCTTTTTGCTTGTTTCATATTATCTTTGAAATTGATTTTATTCCTCTTTAGAGTTACATAAGATTGTCAAAGTGTATGCATGTATATATATATGACTTGTATCTTTTACATAAGAACAATTAAAATGTTCAAGGTCATTGGCTTGATGTTCAAGGTCATTTATACTTAAAGACTCAAATTTTGCATAAAATATTGATTTTTAAATTTTTTGTTACCGATTTTAGTGATTTTTTTATTTAGATATTTTCATAGGTCATATATATTATGAAAGCACATGAATATAAGAAAGACAAATCTTAGAATTTATTGAATTGTAGCTATCCAACCGGAAAATATTTTTCCGTCAAAAAACAAGAAAAATACAGAATTCGTCCCTTTTTTTATCAACATACTCACGAAGAATTTAGATATTCGAAGATGTGAAAAAACGTTATTAATAGTTCTAAAAAATAAGTGATACATTTATCATTTTATGGCAAATAACTGTTAAGTTCAATATTTGAGGTTTCCAAAATATTGACACCTTCATTTTATGAAAAATCAGGATTTTTCGTCAAATCTGGTCACTTAAAGTTTAATGACCTTGAAAATTCAGTGGATGACCTTGAAATATTTTCAAGGTCAGTTTTATATCGAAACGCCTTTGATAGATGTATACATGAACTTCTGTTCCAATATCATGCGTAGATAGTTTGATAGAGGTTGTGTTTAAATTCATCGCATTGAAACCTTTCAGCCGATTGTTGCCATAGCAACTAAATTTGATGCTGCTTTGCATATAAAAGGACAAATTAGCCCAATTAATTTTTCATATTCATGTAGAGTTCAAAGATGATACTAATTGGATAACTACAATTTGGACTTCAAAAATTGGTTCTTTTATGAAATTTTCAACCTTGTAAAACAGTAAAAACATGCAAAAAAAGGGTCTTTGAGTGCCCAAAACAAAGCCTTTTGATACCCTGTTTCGGCCCAATTTTTCATCTTGTTTACATTAGGCATCCGAGATGAATGTAAAAAAACTTTACAAATATGCGTAATAATAAGGATTAAAAGAAAATAATCAAAGCAATTTAAGATTTAAAATGTACCTGTTTCCATGGTAACGAAGCCTACAAAATTGCCTTGTCCTATAGATTTTCCCGATTTTTGAAACTTCAGACACGGTTACCATGGCAACGACAACCTTTTTGAAAAAACTGGGGTTGATTTACATACTAGTACTTCATATTGAACTTCCATACCAAAAATCTCAAAAATCCATGACATGCCGTGCCAAAATGTTTTGAAATTCTTTGGTTCTTACAGAGAATTGCTGTTAATACCCAGTATGTAATAAATCAATACACAACGTGTCTAACTCTACTGTCAGAGAGCAGTCGAACTTTCTAAATGTGATGCATCAGACATGGAGTTTACTTCTTGTTTAATCTGAAAGAAGACATTGGTGAGATAAGATCATGTAACCCGAAAAAATGTACATACAAAGTCGTTTTTCCAAAAGTGATAAACCATATGTACTACGATATCAAATTATATCTAATTATTTCTTTCAAATGCTTATGAGGGTAAAGACTTTAGAAAAATAATGTTGCTTCTTTTGACCAGATTGAGATTAACATTGCTCATGGTCATTGAAATCATGGTTCAAATTCCCATAGTCAAAACAAAAATGATATACAATTATTGCACAGTGATAAGGTCGATATGATGATTTATGGAGTGATAAAAACCAATACCGACCGAGGCCGAATCATCTCTGCTATTACTGTTTAATCATATACATGTACATGAAAATTATAGAAGAAAATGGTAACTTATATTTTGCATTTCTAGCGCTGCTTGCTTTCACTAATCTAACTTAGTTTCGGATTAAACAGTCTATATTAAACTTTTTTATCTTTAATTATTTAATTATCTAATTTTGATTTAGTCATATTTATTATTTAGTTATTTTTCATTTAAAAATGCCGCCAAATATCACGCTAAGTCATATGAGCAACACCCTGTTGGCTATCAATTGCCTTTTTCTTCTAATACACAAATGTTAAACGTCTTTAAATTCAATAGCATCATTTAAAACCTGATAAATTTTCAGCATGGACCAGACATGCACGTTTCGGGTACTAAACCCTCGTCAGTGATCCAACTGGAAATGCATCATTATGACCGGATTAGCAGTTCAATTCGACGAATAATCGCATTGCACGTGACAGCGTTTTGGCCAATGGTAAAGTATATTCACAGTATATAATAAAACAAAATATTTGTTGGAGACAGATTTTCTAACTAAAGACATTATAAAAATAATCAGTTTTATAGCGGAGTTAGGATATTTTGATCACAGACTGTATTTCGTAAGCCGTCTATGTTGATTTCCATTTACCGATCCATCTGAGTGTTGCACGGTCCCCTGCGTGAGTGTTGCACGGTCCCCTGCGTCATGCTGTCTTGTTTGCATGATCATCTTACATTGAGGAGACTATTTTACACTACTATTGGAGTTATTCGAGACCTCTTGGTAACCGTAAAAGTGTGAGGGTTGTGCGCATGTAATCCGGATAACCATACCATTTGCAACTGGCGTAGCAGATGGCTGTCATATGTCGGGGTAGGTTGCCAACTGGTTTCTTCGGTTTATGAGTAGTCTTTCTTGTGATGTTTGATGTTTCTTTGTTGCTTTTAGTGTCTCTTGCTGTGTATGCCATCTCTGTTTTTGCATGGGTTGTTTTGCTTTGGGTGCTGAAACCGAGTGTTGGAGAAACCCTCCTTTCTTCTCAAGACAAATGTACGTAAAACCTTACTCCCCATTGTCGGGTGTCACACACAAAACTGCGTTACCTGGTGGAGACCAAAATTTCGAGTAAATTAGTTATTTATAAGTGTTTGTTTTAAATGTTTTAATAATTTTCCTTCAAAATATAAAGACTCTGATCTTGTCGTATATACTCTCTGAGCGAAACTCACCGGAGACACATGCTCCACTCCTTGCCGACATTTTCCTTTACTCGTAGGAAGCTGAATTCATTCAATCTTTGGTCTCTGAAGGGAAAAGATACTTAGCTTCTGACTTCAACTTCACTTACAGATACATCGACGATGTGTTGTCCATCAATAATCCAA
This sequence comes from Pinctada fucata, assembly GCA_028142955.1. Classification (NCBI taxonomy): domain Eukaryota; kingdom Metazoa; phylum Mollusca; class Bivalvia; order Pterioida; family Pteriidae; genus Pinctada; species Pinctada fucata. The sequence goes on along the minus strand of AP027109.1, from coordinate 1,681,148 downwards.
AATTCGCGGATTACCTGAGCAGTATCTATCCTTCGGAGCTTGAAGTCAAAGAAACTACAGAGACAAATAATTCAGCATCCTATTTGGACATAATGTTGTCCTACGACACTGATGGTCACATGAACACCTCACTCTATGACAAACGTGACGACTTCAATTTCAGCATTACAAATTTCCTTTTCTGAGTAGCAACATCCCTTCATCGCCTGCTTATGGCGTGTTCATATCTCAGTTGATACTCTATGCCAGAGCAAGTACCAAATATACGGATTTTGTTCAGAGAGCTAGGCGTCTTTCAGATAAGCTTCTCAGTCAGGGATATGTTTGTGACCGACTAACATCGTCACTGAGGAAGTTCTACGGTCGATATATGGAACTCGTCATACACTATGATGTCCCGCTATCCAGAATGGTGGATGATATTCTGTCATAGACCATTTGAGCCATCCAACCAAAGATTGTACTCTATATCTTCCAAAATGGAAGTAACCGGATGTGACAGTTCTACCGAATTGAAGCGACGGGTTTTGCATGCAAGCAGGAGATGCTTACTCTTCCTGGGCACCTGGTCTCACTCTCATATCGGGAGTTCGCTTCTTTTCATATGGTGGAGGTTTTGTTTTTGTTTGCTTTGGTTCCTGTTTTATCCTTATTTTGTATGCCTTCGGTTTCTGATTTTCTGAATTATCGATTTTGTACTGTAGACAGGGATATGGTCATTATCCATATTTGTCATTCATGTATGAGATCCGACAAGAGGTAGTAAAGTATTTCACCGTGTCCAAAATTCAGAGGCCATTATATGAAAAAGAAGGGAGTGGATCTCCAAGCAGACCTTGTTGCAGCACCAACAGCAAAACACCCGATGCGAAAACACAAAGACGAGGACTCAAAAAGAATAAAAAGAGACATACGATATATAAACATAAAACACAAAAGACCACACATAAACCAATGAGACAATTGAGTAACCGGTGTCGACTTAAGCCGGCCATTTGCCACATAATTATCAAATTGATTGGTTATCCTTGATTACGTGCGCACAACCCTCTCACTTTTCAATTACCCAGAGTTCTCGAATAACGTACAATTGTGTAGTAAAACAACCTCCTCACTGTTAGATGACCACTAACAAAGAAGACAGCACAACGCAAGGGCCCAAGAAACAGAGATGAATATGTAAATGGATATAAAGAGAGGATGCACGTAATACAGTCTGCCAGCTCATGTATGTTATCACTCAAGGAGTCCGACGGACATTCAGAGAGGACAAGTGGTCGGGGCCCTGTCATCTCTGAAAAGGAACATTTCCACGGTATAAAAGGCGTTTGATGATTCTGACGCATTTACGACGCTTATACTGTCTTCCTTTGATCCTTCCAATTTTGTTTATCATATCACTATAAAAGGCAGGTTGTGTAATACCCAAAGTAATGTACTCTCTTGCTTGTATAAATCCGAATTCTAAAAGATATTGACTGTTAATTTTGTAAAATTTCCAGAAAATCTAAACTACTTTATGAAAGCGGAAACCTTGACCTTAGACCTTAGAAGTTTCTTGGTGATTTGTTAATTTGTACTGTGAAAATCTAAAATATTAGTACATGTTCTAGCGTATCGGATGAGCTGTGATATGTATATGCCGTATGACGGTAGTCTTGGAACAAGGGGAAATTTACTATGTTGAATCCAAAATCATCTCTTTAGTCATAAACATGAATCTTTCTGCTAACCATGTTGATATATAGGTTCAAAAATGGTGTTTCTGTGTTTGTAACGGTTTGCCTTGTTAAGTGTTAATTCTTGTGGATAAAAAGAGAACACTTAGATTAAGTGGACCAGGGAACAAATCGGTTAATCAAAAGAACCTGTGAAACATGAATGGGACACATATATGTAAAAGGAGTTAGGCAAATAAGCATAAGAGGCAACCTTGGGCGGTTAATCTACCATCCTCATTTTAAAAGGTTGGATTTCCGATTTGCATGTGCAAAATCCTCTCACTAAATTATCCTGTTTTGAAATTTGATAATTCTATTTGGACTCATTTACTCTGTTGCCATAGATTTAGTAGTCATGTTTGACCATAACTTTACACATATACTCATGGTTCCAAATGTGCGACATTATTTTCAAATTCTTTAAATGTTGCCTTTGTGTTGTCTGTACATGTTACTAGAATTGTACAAAAAATATATTCAATGTCCTCAGTCGGTGACAGTTTCGTCCATAACTACTTTTATTCATGAAATTTTTACTTCATCCTATACAAAGAAAAGCCTTCTTCTCTCTCTTGTCATGATACAGATTTGCTTTCTGAGCTAAGAAAGCAAAAAGACAACTTTTCAATTCTCCTTTTTAATGCTGTATCCATTTACACATATGAAATAAAGAATAAAGTCATGATATTATGAACATTGAGCCAAATAAATCTATAAAAAGGGTTATATATGAACAAGAACAACATACAGACAACGAACACAAACAAACATTCATCAGCCATTAATCAGAAACATTCTTATGCAACATAAGGCAGCAAGAGATGTCATTATATTGTCATGAATTTGAAGCAATTTAATTCAATCAATAGATTATAGAACCTTATCTGTAAACAACAAATACATAGGCTCAAATAACTATTTTTAAGTCTCTATTATTCAACAAAATTCATACTGCAGTGGCAAGTTGTCACAACTTAAAGATCTCTAGTCATGCAACAATTATTATAAGGATTTTCACATGAAAAATTTCACATCAGAAATTTTGGCTCTAAATTTCTCCGTATACTTCATTTTTCATATATGTAACTGAACATATTTCAAATACTTAAAAACAGTTTAATAATTAATTCAGATTAAGCATAATTTCTTATAGAATTACTAGTATCTTTTTTCTGATTTCCGAGAAGGAAAAGACAGGATATGCTGAATCTAATGAAAGACTGAATAAAATTTGATATAAAATATAAGAAGCATCTTCTACATATCACAGCCTATATTTCATTGAACAAAATATCACAACTTTTTAAAAAAAATATTTATTTAAAAAAGTAAAAATAGCTCTTAATCTAACAAACTCTTAGGAAAATCATGAATAAGATGATTTTTTTTTAATTTTGAAAACATTATCATGTATACTCATTTTTTTTTAATATTGAAGAAGTCCTTTGATGAAAGTCCCAGACAATCTTTGATGACACAAATGAATGAATATCGTAATATTTCTCTCTTTCTTCCCTTTCTTACAATGTTTGCATTAAGAATAGAAAATATAAGTATAACAAACAAATAAAGTTATGAAAAATAAAAATAAAGAAATACTATAACTGTAATCATGGTAACAACTGAAAATAGTTCCCTTCTTATGGTTTGTATCCTTTTAAGATATAGTGAGTTGATGTTATGGTTTTACTAGCATGTCAAAATAATTTTCCATCAGAGTCTTCAGTCCATATTATTCTACAGTTCTTTGTTTGATTAACGCCTTCTTTCTTTGGCAGTCAAGAAGTCAAGTTAAGGGGGATAACTGTAATTAATGTCTATTGTCTTTTTACATGACAGAGGTTCTTGATCGTTTAAAATCTCCAAATGAGTTAAGTGGATGTGCACAAACTTCAAGCCCTCTTGTTGTATCACCATACGTGTTTCCAAAAGCAAATCGTCTCTCTGAAAAGAAAAAGAAATTCTCATTCATAGCAAGAATTGATATAAATTAATACTATAAACAATCATGCAGGACATATCTTACTTCATCGCATTCATTTTTGCATGTTTCCTCATCTGAATTAACTTTCTCGACTTTAAGACTGAACGACTGTTAGGTAATTCTTTGATATTTATCAGAAATAAGAATATAAAAAACATAAGATATCTGTCAATTCATACCCAAAACTAAAAGTTTTGTCGTGAGAAATAATGCATCATTTTTCAAAATTTAGTATAATGCATATGTTCACTGCAAACCTTTCTTGAAAAAAAGAAACATTGGATAATAAATAAAGCCTGTGTTTGTGAAACACGAATGCCCCCAGTGATATCTTTGTTAGTATGAACACTATTTTCTGTTAAGTACATGTATGTAAGGTCACTGGGTTAAAAGGTCAAAGGTCAAGGTCACGAGTTCAAAAATTTTGGTATCAATGGAAAGTTCTTTTCACAAGGAATACACATGTGAAATATGAAAGCCCTATCACTTACCATTCAAAAGTTATGTCCAATGTTAAAGTTTTTGAAAAGTAGGTCAAAGGTCAAGGTCAAGGTCACGAGGTCAAAAATTTTGGTATCAATGGAAAGGTCTTGTCACAAGGAATACACATGTGAAATATGAAAGCCCTATCACTTCCCATTCAAAAGTTATGTCCAATGTTAAAGTTTTTGAAAAGTAGGTCAAAGGTCAAGGTCAAGGTCACGAGGTCAAAAATTTTAGTATCAATGGAAAGTTCTTGTCACAAGGAATACACATGTGAAATATGAAAGCCCTATCACTTCCCATTCAAAAGTTATGTCCAATGTTAAAGTTTTTGAAAAGTAGGTCAAAGGTCAAGGTCAAGGTCATGAGGTCAAAAATTTTGGCCTATCACTTCCAATTCAAAAGTTATGCACAATGTTAAAGTTTTTGAAAAGTAGGTCAAAGGTCAAGGTCAAGGTCACGAGGTCAAAAATTTTGGTATCAATGGAAAGGTCTTGTCACAAGGAATACACATGTGAAATATGAAAGCCCTATCACTTTCCATTCAAAAGTGATGCCAAATGATAAAGTTTTTGAATAGTAGGTCAAAGGTCAATGTCAAGGTCACAAGGTCAAAAATTTTGGTATCAATGGAAAGGTCTTGTCACAAGGAATACACATGTGAAATATGAAATCCCCATCACTTCCCATTCAAAAGTTATGCCCAATGTTAAAGTTTTTGAAAAGTAGGTCAAAGGTCAAAGTCAAGAATTTTGGTATCAATGGAAAGGTCTTGTCACAAGGAATACACATGTGAAATATGAAAGCCCTATCACTTCTCATTCAAAAGTTATGCCCAATGTTAAAGTTTTTGAAAAGTAAGTCAAAGGTCAAGGTCAAGGTCACGAGGTCAAAAATTTTGGTATCAATGGAAAGGTCTTGTCACAAGGAATACACATGTGATATATGAAAGCCCAATCACTTCCCATTCAAAAGTTATGCCCAATGTTAAAGTTTTTGAAAAGTAGGTCAAAGGTCAAGGTCAAGGTCACGAGGTCAAAAATTTTGGTATCAATGGAAAGGTCTTGTCACAAGGAATACACATGTGAAATATGAAAGCCCTATCACTTCCCATTCAAAAGTTATGTCCAATGTTAAAGTTTTTCGGACAAACAGACAAACAAACAGACAAGCAGATAAACAGACAAACAGACGGACAGGCCAAAAACTATATGCCCCCGAATCTTTGATTCCGGGGGCATAATAAAAATACAGATCAAAAGCTATATTTGACACAGAATAAGGTTTTGTTTATAATATACTTACGTGGTACGTATCCGGTGTATTTTGGTATCATACCGTCCGTGAGGTATAGCCTCTTACTAGAGTCACCCTGACTACCTTGTAAAACATCTGTTGGCACTCTGTAACATACGAAAATAACATACAGTTTACATTTTTTCTGAAAATGTCAAATATTTAGAATTTAACATATTATAACTCCTCTGAAAAGCAATAATTAATCGTGCTTTTAATTAATCATGCTTTTTAAACCAAAAAGAAAAGGGCGCTACTAAAATGAATTATGGTGGCTCCGCTGGAAGCATCACTGATGAGAATAATATTCGGAACATGAGTCTGGTGCAGAAAAATTGGTTTGAAAACCAAGAAGGTATAGAGTTGGAACACTTCCATATTATTTAATTCGTCATGCTTTTAAATGTACTTTAAGTCCTTATTACAATAATTAAGCCATAATATATACCTTACTGTTAAAACGAATTGAGTTTTTTGCCTTTATGTTATATTTTCTGATATATTTTATGATCATACATCTTAAATTGACCTTTAAAACTTATACAATTGACAAATATGGACAATGACCATATCCCCGCCTACAGCACAAAATCGATAACCCAGAAAATCAGAAACCGAAGGCATACAAAATCAGGATAAAACAGGAACCAAAGCAAACAAACAAAAACCTCCACCATATGAAAAGAAGCGAACTCCCGATATGAGAGTGAGACCAGGTGCCCAGGAAGAGTAAGCATCTCCTGCTTGCATGCAACACCCGTCGCTTCAATTCGGTAGAACTGTCACATCCGGTTACTTCCATTTTGGAAGATATAGAGTACAATCTTTGGTTGGATGGTTCAAATGGTCTATGACAGAATATCATCAACATTTTTCAAATAGACCGGTTACGACTATGCACCTCCAAGGAACACGAGACAGACAAGACAGCGAACAAGTCGTTGTGACACGATGCCCAGACTGCGTAAAGATGTGTAAAAACGAAAGAGACTTAACTGCTTAAAGAGTCTCGATGTGGTATTGGAGGGAGTCAAGTACGCCGCAAAGTGAATTCTGATAAGACACAGGATGGTCCTAGTTAGGATGCAAACAGTACTAGGAGCATCTCCATAAAAGACTCATTGCAGCACAGCATTGTGACGGAGAACGATGAACCTAACCTTGTGCAAACCACAAACCTGCAGTCTCGCAGGGAGAAAGTGCAGTGGCAAAAAAGTGACGAAGGTTTCGATGAAGTTGTCAACATGATCTTGGAGTCATCTTCACGTGGACCTAAGGTCAAAAGGATCGAGGTGTAAAATTATCAACATTTGTGTGTAACATCGAGAGAGCGATTTGGTATAGAGAAGGTAGAGTTGCAACATACCCATTGTGATGAATAGAAAAGAATGGAGAATTGAGCAATGTAGGAGAGAGATGAAATATCTTAACAGATAGTTAACTCATTAAGGTATCCGTTGTACAATTGAGTCATTTTACATAGCGTATTAATCATCTCCATTGTAAAGTATGGAAAATTTTATGCCTGGTAAGGTACTATAAACTATATATTTTCTGAAAGGTAATGATGCCCTGAGTTCAGATATAAGACTCCCAGCACATAAAAATCAAAGGGGAAAAACTTTTGTACAACTTTGTTATTTTGCGTATGTTATATAGAGAAAATAGACAATTTAATTGCTTCATCGTTTATTCTCCTTTGTTTTTCTGGACCCAAAATTATTACTTCTGAGCAGTAGGCATTATAACCTTTCAGAATATATCAAGGTTATGGTACCTTACCAGGCATAGAAAAATGCCCTATTGTACATCGGATACCTTAAGACAGGGCAACCAAAAATAAAAGATAGTTATTGCTATGTTGACAGATGACAAAAGGAGTGAAAATTATGGAAAGCAAGGAAGAGCTGTCGAGTTTCAAGAGAAACCTTTTTAATTACATCAAAAATACCGAGCTTTCGTGATGCATTGAACACACCAGCATTTTTAACCAGATAATCAAAGAGGCAAAGCTCAACAAGAGGAACCTTGCAGTTGATTGGTCTGACCTTGGAAATGTATACGGATCAGTTCCGCATAGCCTGATGGAGAAAGCACTGGAGATGTACCACATTCTAAACCATATGCAGACAATCATACGTATTTACTTCATTGGAATCGAGCTCCGAATCACATCGAAAAACGCAACTACAGATTGGCAACATCTGAAGAAAGGCATCATTACAGGATGTGCAATATCATCAATCCTGTTTAGGATGATTATGGGGGATGACCTAAATGTAACAACACCTATACAAGCTAGATGGGTTTTGACACCCCTTGAAGAGACAGTAGAATGGGCATGTATGAAGTCAAAACCTGCAAAGTCAACATCACTGCTGTTGAAGAAAAGAAGAATTTATCCTACCCATCCTGCTACATCTTTCGGTACATTTTTATATAATAATTTTCACACTCTTTAGCCATATTACATTGTTTAGATTTAGGATCACTGACGAGGGTTAAGTACCCGAAACGTGCATGTCTGGTCCATGCTGTAAATTTATCTGTTCTTAAATGATGCTATCGAATTTGAAGACGTTTAACATTTCACAGCATCAAACATTCGAATTCAGATAGAACAAATTCCAACTGTAGTAAGGTAGCCTATAAAAGTCTAGGAAGATGGAAAGGAAATTTATCTGTTCTTAAATAATGCTATGAATTTGAAGACGTGTAACATTTGACGATACCTTGGATGGTATCCTGAATGTGAACAACGCGCAAAGGCAAGGAAACAAGTTTTTGACGAAAACTGAGAAGAGCGGATTGCCAGGATCCAATCCATCCGGCTATGTTTATCGATACATTTTTGGACATACTAACTTTCACACTCTTTGGTCATATTACATTGTTTGGATTGAGGATCACTGACGAGGGTTTAGTATCCGAAACGTGCATGTCTGGTCCGTGCTGCAAATTTATCCGTACTTAAATGACGCAATGGAATTTGAAGACGTGTAATACGATACAAGTTATGAGTCTATCAACATGGTATTCTGCCCAGACTGATGTGGCTGCTATTTATCTATTAGTTACATCCGTGGAGGGCAACACGAGGAAAGTCAATGGAAATCTCAGAAAATGGTAAGGGGTACCATCTGGTTCTACCTCCATTGGCTTGTGTAGTAGGAAATCACAATTGCTACTTCAACGTACATCTATTGTAGTTGAGTTCAAGGTCAGCAAGTGTCGGCTCGTGATAACATTTAAAGAATGTAAGGACAAGAAGGTCGGAGAATCTGGGATAACAACAAGAACAGCTGGTGAAAATCGGTCTTCATCAACATCAGTAGAAATGACAGACAGAGAACGTGTTACAGCTCAAAAATATAATATGAAAAGGACTGGTGACAACACATTTCATACAGTGGTGGAAGGCAACAACAACAGAGAAGCGTCAGATGGTTCATAATGAGGTTAGACGGGACGATGAAGAACAGAGAAAATCAAAAGCTGCAGAGTTGGTCTAACATGGAGCTTGGATAAAAGAGAAAAGAGTCACGTGGACGGACCTTTATGTATGAAGAATGAATAAAAGACCAATATCCTGCCAACTGTAATTGTATGATACCCTGTCATCTCCGGCGAACTTGTACACTTTGGGGATATTCGATGAGTCATTGTGTCATCTGTGCCAGAAGAGGGGAACAATGGTACACAATGGTACACATAGACCTCTGTGTATCTGGATAAGTGGGAGGGTTGTGCGCACGTAATCCAGATAACCACACCATTTGCTAACAGCAGATGGTCGTACAAAGCCGGCACCGGGTGCACATTGGTCTCCTTATTTTTATGTGTTGACATTAATGTTTGATGTTTCTGTACGTCTATTTCGATTGTTTTGCATAATGTGCTAGTGAATTTTGTTGTGCCTTTTTGCGATTTGTAGTTTTGTCTGATGTCATGTGTCACTTTCTTGTGGGTTTGTTTCGCTGGGTGAGTGCAGGGTGGCCATGCTGAAGATTGTTCCCTTTTCTACAACAAGGCAGATACAGATGGCAACATTATGCCCTGCATGAGATAGTTAGTGGGCATTGTACATGTGGTGAGAAGGAATAAGAGTAATGCAATAGAAACACACAACATCCAATGTGTTATAGAGGGAGAGAAAACCACAGCATCAGTCATTGCTAAACCAAGCAAATACCTGGTAAATGTAAATGAGCGTAGACAAAAGAAGGAAGCTGATATTTCCCAGAGTCGTAAACACAACATTGTGACCAGAAATGGCTTTATGGTGTCCTCTGCATAGAAGTTTATTGCCATCAAGTTGACAGTATAAATTGGAAAGAAAGATGTCAGGAATCAGATGAAAGAAAAGTCCTGAAGTATGCTGACTTAATCGATTGCAGACAGTAAAATTTGGAAAGTGTTGGAGGAGTAAGAAAGCGATCAAGAGACTAGGGGATACATTAGGAATGGTTGGAGGCGTAGGAAAGCGATCAAGATACTAGGGGATACATTAGGTATGGTTCGAGGCGTAGGAAAGCAATCAAGAAGCATGATACTATGGGACACATTAGGAGTGGTTTGATGAATAGGAAAGAAATCAATCGACTAGGGGATACATTAGGAATGGTTGGAGGATTAGGAAAGCAATCAAGATACTATGGGACACGTTAGGAGTGGTTTGAAGAGTAGGAAAGCAATCAAGAGACTAGGGGATACATTAGGAGTGGTTGGAGGAGTAGGAAAGCAATCAAGAGACTAGGGGATACATTAGGAATGGTTGAAAGAGTAGGAAAGCAATCAAGAGACTAGGGGATACATTAGGAATGGTTGGAGGAGTAGGAAAGCAATCAAGAGACTTGGGGATACATTAGGAATGGTTGGAGGAGTAGGAAAGCAATCAAGAGACTAGGGGATATATTAGGAATGGTTGAAGGCATAGGAAAGCGATCAAGACACTAGGGGACACAATAGCAGTGGTTGGAGGAGTAGGAAAGCAATCAAGAGACAAGGGGATATATTAGGAATGGTTGGAGGCGTAGGAAAGCAATCAAGAAGCTAGGGGATTCATTAGGAATGGTTGGAGGAGTAGAAAAGCAATCAAGATACTAGGGCATACATTAGGAGTGGTTGGAGGAGTAGGAAAGCAATGAAGAAGCTAGGGGATACATTAGGAATGGCTTGAGGAGTAGGAAAGCAATGAAGAAGCTAGGGGATACATTAGGAATGGCTTGAGGAGTAGGAAAGCAATCAAGATACCAGAGGATACATTAGGAATGGTTGGAGGAGTGGGAAAGCAATCAAGATACTAGGGGATACATTAGTATGGTTGGAGGAGTAGGAAAGCAATCAAGATACTATGGGACACATTAGGAATGGTTGGAGGAGTAGGAAAGCAATCAAGAGACTAGGGGATACATTAGGAATGGTTGGAGGAGTAGGAAAGCAATCAAGAGACTATGGGATACATTAGGAATGGTTGGAGGAGTAGGAAAGCAATCAAGAGACTAGGGGATACATTAGGAATGGTTGGAGGAGTAGGAAAGCAATCAAGAGACTAGGGGATACATTAGGATTGGTTGGAGTAGTAGGAAAGCAATCAAGAGACTAGGGGATACATTAGGAATGGTTGGAGGAGAAGGAAAGCAATCAAGAGACCAGGGGATACATTAGGAATGGTTGGAGGAGTAGGAAAGCAATCAAGAGACATGGGGATACATTAGGAATGGTTGGAGGAGTAGGAAAGCAATCAAGAGACTAGGGGATACATTAGGCATGGTTGGAGGAGTAAGAAAGCAATCAAGAGACTAGGGGATACATTAGGAATGGTTGGAGGTGTAAGAAAGGAATCAAGAGACTAGGGGATACATTAGGAATGGTTGGAGGAGTAGGAAAGCAATCAAGAGACATGGGGATACATTAGGAATGGTTGGAGGAGTAGGAAAGCAATCAAGAGACATGGGGATACATTAGGAATGGTTGGAGGAGTAGGAAAGCAATCAAGAGACTAGGGGATACATTAGGCATGGTTGGAGGAGTAAGAAAGCAATCAAGAGACTAGGGGATACATTAGGAATGGTTGGAGGAGTAAGAAAGGAATCAAGAGACTAGGGGATACATTAGGAATGGTTGGAGGAGTAGGAAAGCAATCAAGAGACATGGGGATACATTAGGAATGGTTAGGAGAAGGAAAGCAATCAAGAGACTAGGGTATGTTGCTGAAAGGGCACCACGCTAGATGTGACATCACCAACATGACAAGAACTGAAAGCCAGGAGTTGATAAGTAGTGGATTGGCCACCACTGCTGACACAAAAAGTTGTATAACTTATAGCCCAATCTAACTTTTCTTATTTTAGAAATAAAATACATTTGTATGTTTAAACTAAACTAAACCAACTTGAGGATGTCATTGTAAAGGGTAGAAACATGCAGTGAGAGTCAGAGACCATCTGCATGAAGACATTAACAAATGGCAACCATATTGGGACGAGATGAAGGCACACAATATGGATGCCTTAGAAAGATGAAGATTTGATCAGCCGAAAGCAAGAAATAATTCCATTGTATATACCTCTCTATTGAAGCAGGTAACGTTCCCGTGATTCTTTGTGCTGATGCAGCTGTCTCCTGAGCAAACATTTCTAAGCCCCGCTTTGTCGTACGGTTATACCTGGCTCCCAGTCCCATCTCTGTCGTCTTGATTCTAGGAATGTAGCCACGGTAACCAGGTACTGGGGGCTCTGTCAAGGCACGCTTGTCATCTGGAAATGAAAATGAGTAAGTGAAACTTACTTAACGCAAGTATTACGTATATAATTATGTCATTTTAATAATAGTAATGTTTACATGTAAATCCCAGATATGTTTTGTAATTAAATGTAAATTCAAAATAGAAATTATAGGGCTTAACATGCAACTTCAAGGTAAATGAAATTATAATGCATTACATGAAATCTTTATATACCTATAAAGTTACATTAAACTTAATTCTAGAAACCCACAAAGTTTTACATATAACTTCTGCACAACCATAAAAAGTCAACATGTAACATTTACACAACGAGAAACCTTTACATGTAAATTCCACATATTAACCATCAAGTTTCGCATACAGTATTAAAATTCAATAAAAATTAAGCATGTTTATGTTTTAAACGTGAAATCAACAACATGCATGTACTTTTAAAATTTTTCATGTAACTTTTACATTAAAGATAAAGTTTTACATGTAACACCCATAAACTAATAAACGTTTTACTTTTTAAATATAATTTCATTGTATAAAAACTTTTACATCTGATTTCAATAAAATGGTTACTTGAAATTCAAATAGGATTCAAATCTAAATATGATTTGAATTACGAATTTCTATCTAAATGCAATGTATATACATGCAATTTCCATCTGAATTATTTACATGTAATTTTAACCTTTATTTACATGCAATTATAACCTACCCATAAGTATAGGTCTGTTAGGATGAGTATCTCTGTATAGATTGAGCTTGTCCCTGACCTCAGGGTCGTGTGATATAGCGGTCAGTCTGGGGTATCCAGCCACCTGTCGTTTCAGGTCCATTGTCTTGGTGTCGTTAAACTTCCTGTTGGTCATATACTCGTCTATACAGAAATCACAGTCTTCCTTGTATGTGTTTCCGAATTTGAAAGGCATTCTTGGAATGTAACCTAAAATCAACAGTTATTTAAAATACAAATTAAAATTTCAATATGCACAGGGTGCTGCACATGGCATGGTAACTTGCATAAAGATGATTTTTTTCAAGTTATTAATAAGTTAAAGCAACGACTTTTTTAAGGAGAACTGAGTCAGATTTATACTCTATTAGACTTTTAATTTGTGATTTCAAAGTTCAAGGTCAAACCAAACAGCCTTTTATGATATTAAATGAATAAATTTTGCATTCATAAGATACAAATTTTCTCTTAGCATAATTTTGTTCTTGCTTCAACATAATTTGTCCATATAGACAATAATTTTGGAGAAAAGGACGAAGAGAGAAAAAGGGGAAAGGCATAGACATTAGACAGGGAAGAGTGTAATGTAATGAGTATGACGTCATACCTGTATAACCTGGTATCATTTTTTCTGTGTATTTGTTATCTCCCGTGGCCATAGGCAAAACATTTTTTGTCGTTCGGAGTCCCTCTGGCGCTGATGCTAAAACTGAGGCTGGTTGCAGATGAATAGTGTCCTGAAATTTTTAGATTCGTATTTTTCACTTTTTTTTCAAATATATAACGCATGCCTTGATTGAGATTCGGCAATTTGAATGCCTCATTATATATTTTCAGAGTAAGAGAATTACTAGGAACTAGTAGCATATTCAACTAACTATACAAATGTAATATGTTAATTGATTCAAAATTAGAAAAACAATATTCATGATCTCGTGATCTCCAATCTTATGACGCAAATATTCATGCATACTCGTATCAAAATGATCGATGAATGATGTCATTAAATCTTGAGGAAACAGTATTGGTATGCTTTATGAAAGACTGAATGTAAAGTGAAATTTTATTGATATGTCAGTGAATCAAAGAGGTCTGTAAAATATGGAAATTTATGCAAAATACAGGAACAAACAAAATAAAAGGTAAATCATTATAAATCATTTTTTTCAAAATACATAGCTAAAATAGTTATGCACGGTGTAATTCGTGGTCAAAAAAGAATATTTCTCTTTTACATTCACCATCTATATACATGTAGAACATTTACGTTACATTGCACGCCCTTACACCATGACAATTACACTCTATTGCAAACCTTCCATGAAATTACAATTCTTTCCCCTTATAAATCGGACATGTCTATGTACATGATGTAGTAAACAAACATTTTAAAAACCAAAGACATAAAGTGGACAATTTCTCCTTCACCATTTTAGTATAATAAACAAATGGTCAGTTTCTGTATTCGTCTCTCAATGTACACTTATACAACACATTGATATATTTATCCATTCCGGAGTAAACAAATTACCTTTGGTCGGCACATGGGCACAATCTAGTAAAAGACATGTTTATTTCAATTTGAAGCTATACAAATTCTGCACAAAAGAACGGAACGAGACAAAAATATCATCAAATCATCGCAAATCCTTGACACAGATATTTTCTAAAAGTGTTAGGTCTAATCTACTAGATATACAAAAGTCATGTACATGTATAGTACCTCTTTGTTATTAGACGATCAAACCTGTAAAAATTAGTCAGTATAATGTTGCACATTTCATCTTATTATTATTATTTTTTTAGTCATCTTGATTACAATCTATTTGAGCTCAACATTAAATTCATCTGAATGATATCCAAGGGATTCTTGTTGGGACGCTCTCGGAACTCCTATATAAACAGTGATAAAATTATTAAAATATCATAATCCGGTATATTGCCACTAGTGTTCGCATGCTCTTGTTTGTTACGGTACTTTTGAGATTGCTCCAGTCAGCAGTCAGCAGTCAGAGACATGGACTGTCACGAAAATCTCAATAAGCAAATACGCAGATCTACTGACAGGCTGAGATGATCCCTCATTTCCTTGCTTTAGAAAACTTCCATTTTTCGGAAGGAGGATTTTGATGTTCTCCGGCAAAATCATAATTTATAGTTTACCGTTTTATCATGTTTATATCATATCTTATTTAAGCTTATGCATATGGTGTCCTCAAAATTACCCATATTACAATATCATAGCATCATAGGTTAATGTTTTCAGAACATCGTGGCTTTTTTGTTTTATAATTAGGACAGGCGATTCAAGTTAAAAGTATCGTGAACAATTTTGTTTAAGTCCCTTAGCTATTATATTCTTGCGTTAAAATGAAGTCGTTCGGTGAATTGAAATATAGGTTTTCCATAAGCTCATTATCGGCCTTGGAGTGCAAATTTAAAACACATTTCTTCGATTCGAGTTTCAAAAATGGGCCATAGGAGTATACAAGTATAGGTTTAAATGTCTTTGAGGTATATGGTCGAGTGCCTTAAATAAAGACTGGTAAATCCATAAACATGATAAAGGTAGATAAAATACGATCTACCTGCCAGCATTCTGATCGTTTCCTATATTACATTCATGTCTCGTCACAGCGCTCTAATCAATATTTTGGTTTGAACTTTCGCAATTGTGAAATCACTTTGACAAATCTTTGAGCAAGTTTTGAAAGTTTGTTGTGTAAATTTAACGAGTATATTTGACATTTGTTGAGATGTTGGTTTAAAGATACGTAAATTGTAATTTTCCAATTCTATTGAGAAGTACAGACTGTACGGGTATTTATCCGAGTAATTTTAAAACGTATGGGTCTCAATTTTAAATACAATTGTAAATTTACAAATATTTTATTTTTCCAGAGGTGTCCAGTCAATCAAGGGGTGGGGAGGGGGGTGTTTCAGCCTATAATTATATAGGCTGAAACACTCCCTATAATATTTATACAATGTATGTAAAAAGAGAGCAATTCACAGCGGGGGAGGGTTTCTGGTCCCCGTAAACCCCACTTCTAGGTCCGGCCTTGTAATTGAGAACATTCTGCACTTTTGTAGAATAATCGGAACCAATCCACATTTACGACCTTTCATTTAAAAGAGTTCTATCTACAGATCTATATTGTATGTGCAATAAAAATAGGGAAAGTGAAATTTACAAATAACTTTAAATTTAATAGCAATCTGTCAGTTTGTACATGAATCTATATTGATCTTGAACTCATAAATTTATGTGGATGGTTAGTAACAGGTGCGTGTATCAAATGTTGGGAACAGCAGGCTGTTTCACAAAAATACGTATGATTCATTTTTTTGAGATTTTTCGTAACTTTTGATTACTTAGTAGTTAGTACATCTTAAAAAATGAAAATTGTCGGGTTTTTTTATTTCTGAATGTACATTCAGTATGTTGAAATGATTTTAGAATGCACAATATATACATGATATAATATTAATTGAAAAACATTTTTAAGCTTTAATTTGAAGATGAAAGTTACGAAAATTCCCGAAATTTTTCGTAAGAATTTTTGTGAAACTGGTTACTGTGGCACTGGGACAACAAGTTAACACTCCCTCTACCCTTGATTTAGGTTTGGCGAAATACTTTTTTTTCCTTTGTGTTTTTGATTTTACTTCATGTCAGCACCCCTCTTCCTCAATAACAAAATCTAAACCCCACTCCACCCCATCCCACCCCACCCGATAAAGTTTATCTTTCTAAATCTGCTACAGGTGATATATAGGTGATATATCAGTGATAGATCGGAAGTTTCTTTTTACAATATTCAATTATCCATAGCCTTTTGGGGTAGAGTGGGTAGTCTTTGAGTATTAAAAATTTTCTTTTAAAAGAAAAATATGAAGAAAATTTATATATGCATATTAAATAATAATGGTGTCATGAATTGAATATGGTGTGTACACGTACACTAGTGTTAGAATTAGTAGATGTCTATAATATGATTTCAATTGGAGAAATTAATTGGGAGTATATTATTATACCATAGCAGTCGGAAAAATAAATAATCTTTTTAATATTTAACACATGAATTAGATCATCATCAAAGATCTATAAATCTCATGGACTCTTTCGTCTTATATGATAACAAATTTAAAAGATTTAACCTCATTAAAGAAGACTCTTTGAATGCCCCATCAGCTTTGAAATTGAATCTCTCAAGTCGTATATCTATATAAGATTGTATGGACGCATAAAAAAAATTGAGAAATTGTGTCAAAACATGCTCTTACCTGTGCCAATTCATGAGTGTCTGTTCCATATGTTTTTCCTACACGATATTTGATTTGAGGACAATATCCCCTGTACCTGTAGATTAAAAACAGAAATACAATATGGAAAAAATCAGTTTTTAATCTATCTGATGAAAGAACAAAAAGTGAAGAAGGATGACAGTATGGAGAGGAGGCAGGGGGGGGGGGGAGGGGGGGTTCCAAAATTACAGATGATATATGGACAATTTAGTTAATGAGTTAACTTCATGGATGGGTTTAAACATGCATTTTATAAAGTTAACATACATGTTAGTATAAATTATATTTCTTTCAGTTTAGTTTTGAAATCATACAGTTATATTCATAAATCATAAATTGCTACAAAATCATTTGAACTCAAAATACATTTTGTAACTGCGTGCTCTGAGAATTAACATTCCTAACTCTATGTATACCTCCCAGATATTGTTTCTTAAACTAAATAAATCAACAAACTCGATCTACCTGTTTGTCATAAAATAATTTCAGATAGTAATCTAGGTAATCAAACACTTACCCGGGAACGTGTGTCCCATCCCTCAGCGCCGCGAACGATCTCCTCTGATCAAGATTAGGTCCCCCTCCGAACGCCACAGTAGTCATTTTGGTAGTAAGTCCCCTCCCCCACGGAAAAGATATTTCACCTCTGTTATCTGATGTTGATCTAGGCCGAGCAAAACAAATTTGCCTTTAATTACCCCTTGTTTTCAGAACGAATCGAGTTCCGTCGTCTAGGCCGCTTACAGTTGCTAAGGCTTTATGCCCTTGATCAATCAACCAATAATTTACCTTTACACTCGGCGGTAACTTCAAAGACAGGTAAAATCTGTTACGGAAGTAACACTTTGCGCAAGCGCGCGGGAAACTTAGGTAAACAACATGGCGGTTGTGTATTGGCAGGTGCGCGCATAACTAATTGCTAATTAACTGATTAGGGGAGACTTGAAAGATGGGTAACACTAGCGTAGTAGCGACAGGTGTGAAAAACCAAGGGGATGGGGAATTTTCAAGTGTTTACAAGTTAGTTGATCTGAAGGGGGGAGGCGAACTTGTTGATCTAATGAAAAGGGCGAGATGGACCAAAAATTTCAAAGAAATTGATGAAAAAATACAGACTGCAGTAAAGCCGTTCCTGTATGATGGCGGACGTGGTAAGAAAATTCCAATTTGTGAGATCGTAGAGATGAGGAATAAAGAAAGACAGAATAAAGCCCCTAAAGTAGGAAACAGGGAGAAACGGAGGAAAGCCAAGGAACAAGCTCTTCTAGATATGAAGTTCCAAGATCACGAAGGAAATTATCTACATAACAAACCAGGTATACAGAAACCAGGGTACAAGTCACTATTTAGCTTACCTTGACTTAATGAAAAGAAAAGAATGTTTGGGGGAAATGACATGTATATTGTAAGGAGGCACTTTTTTTTTAGAATTTATAATATTTTGAGATCATGGAGATTTTTAGGACAGGTCTATGCACATGTTTCTTTATGTTTCACATTTACTTACTTTTTCTGTACATTAATATGATGGTTATTACTGATATCAAGTATGAAAAAAAAACAACTATGATGTTCATTGTTTTTACTATGACTTGTATGACTATTAGATTATAAAGAGAGTTATCTCCTCCTTGTCCACAAAAAAAACCCCCAATGTATTTAGCATGTTTAGTATTGTTTAAGTACAGGCATTGAAATTAACTTTTTTTACCATAGGCTAATTTCAGCCCTTAGAAAAAAAAATCCACAGGCTAAAATAGAAATATACAGGCTAAGATGGAAATCAAAAAAAAAAAGCGCTGTAATCTATTAAACAAGTCATGTTTCAGAACATTGAGATATTTTGCTGATTTACAGAGGCAGTGATCCTCCCAGACTTAGCATCCACAGAAACTGAGTTATTATTAGGCCAAGAAAAAAAATATGTGTGTTTCCCATAACATGCTGAAAAAAAATAGGGTAGGTCGGTCGGAATTTTTTTTTTTTTTTTTTTTTTTTTTAATTATTTATTCATCTAGCCATGTTTATAATTATATTTCAAAAGAGATCTTAAGGGATTAAAATGGAATTATGACCTTCAAATATGTGTAGTCTGTTTAATTCAAGACATTCAGAAATGTTTATATTATTCTTCTTAAAACTGGCCTCCCAAGCGTGGTGACCTTGAATCGGGATTTTCATGATCTATCTAGAGCTCATTGTTTTTTTCCTAAAAATGACCATGACCTTTGACCTAATTACACCAAATGAAAAGGCTTCTCCTCCTGATGAAAAATGTATTTCTAGTCCGAGATACCTTAATACCAAATCCAGCCTTTGACGATTATTTTGGAGAATGGAAGCTGGCCTCCCAACCCAACCCAGCCCCATACCACCTAGTTCTATAACATATAACCTCGCTGCCTGACGCGAGGGTTAGGGTTAGGTCTGGTACGTCGGCAGCATAAAAAAAAGTACCAGAGTCTTGTAAACAGGACTACATACCATTAAATAGTCATCAAAGGCTTGCTTTGGCCGGGTATTTCTGACTAGCAGATCCCCACAAATTTGGTTTGGCTAGATGGAGAGGTTCTTTTAATTAGTTATCACTTGGATACCAATATTTCAAATGAATATTTCCTACACCAAGGACGTAGACCTTTAACCTTACCCAAAAATCAATAGACCTACTTCCATATTGATCCCTATACTGAAATGCAACGTCGTCACAATATCGCCAAATTTCATTGTGTACGGCCATAAAACGAGAACATACTCGCCGTTTAAAGTAAACATCACCATTTTGTCCTAAATTTTCGAAAATAGAGAATGCATCAGAATGGGTGTAACTTGCTTCTGACGTTATGTTTGCAACCGGTAAGTGCTGATTTCACGGTGCAAACATCCGTTTTACATGTTGCCAGAAAAACAGCATTTACTGGTCGCAAACATAACGTCAGAAGCAAGTAATCAGTTTGGATCTCGAGTTTAAGACGATTTATCATGTGGAAAAGTGTGACGGAAGGACGGGAATGACGCTCACTAATACGTTGCGGGGGGGGGGGGGGGGGGTAAAATTATTGAGGAAGTCGGTTTGAAGTACTTAATTATCAGGGCTTTGGTGTGTCAGAGTGATCCGTCGTCAAGGCATAGAAACATTATAGTATTTACGATTAGATCTGCTCGAACAAAGATATTGTAAGTTATGATCATTGACGCCTTATAAAAAATATTCCATGAATAAAATATCAAACCATCCGCTGTCTAAGGACTGATTTGCTAAAACTTATCCTGCATGCCTTTTTTTTTGTATAAGCGTTATTCGAATACAAAAACGTTGTTTTACAATATAAATGTGAACAAGATGGGTCTTCTAAATTATCGACAAGCGCGCAGCCGCGCACAGATATAAAATTGCTGCACTATATTTGCAACTAAAAATAAAAAAAAAAACCGTTAGGGTCGGCGGGTTTGAATAGGGTCGGTCGGGTGATGGGAAACAAAGGTATTTTTTCTTTTGGCCTTACTTTGATTGACTGCCAGACCTACTGTTACAACAGTATAACATTGTTGTACATGTTGTAGGTCTGCAAGTCGGACAAGGTATTATATCTGTTGATAATTCTGATTCACACTGAGATCTATTAGAGTCCCCCTTTTGCTTTAGAGATTAGCAGATTAAATGCTTGCAAATGTTAAGGTATTACAAATGTTTGACATAATACAAATGTACTGAACATGCATTATGGCTTTTCATTGATGCATATGCGGTCACTGTCTAAATTAGAAAAAAACTAAAACTTTATAAAAATTGACAGCGAGTTCCTAAATTTTCTGCTCGCAGTTTCCAAATTCCACTCACATTTCACAAGTATTTCCTGCTAATTTCGAGGCCTGAAGTATGATTGCTGATTTGTTAAAAAAAAGAAGGCAATTGAATTTATAAAGTAAATTGTTATGATCAGTAAATTTAAAATGAAGTTGTATTGAATTTTGAATTATCTCCCCCTTATTCCGCAGAACCATGGTAATCATGAATACAGGTCTGCACATTTAACTTAAAATGAAAATCTCTTAATTCCTAGTTCTTCTTTTTGATGTAGATACAATTATTAATAATTTGTTTATACATGTAGGAGTTTTCAGTTTAAACATATGTTAAAGAAAAAATAATAAGCTTTAAACTGCATTTTATATTTAAATGTTGTATTGCTTTTCCTTTTCATAATCTATTATGGTCAGATAATTATTCAGATAGATGGTTTTTTTTCAAAATACTTTCTTTTATCCCATTCTCTTACATTTCTTTTTCAATGAAAATTTTCAGATGATTTTGTGCCAGGTAAAGTACAGGACACGCATTACATGTATTAAAGAGCCTAAGTTGACTTCATACACAAAAATGCACAATGAATTGATGAAACAAAGGAAGAATATTGCACAATATATTTGTTCTGGTTTTTGAAACTTGTTTTCATTCTTTGAGTTTAATGTATCAGATTCTGTTCAAATAGACATAAGTTCATGGGCTTTGTCTGAAACCATATATGCTAATTCTCACCTTTTCTTATTTGAAATCTGGTTGACAGCTTTAATTCATATGTCAGAGTTTGGACAATCTTTGTTATATATGTTATTTATGTATATGTACCCCATGTGTATAATACTTTATGTTATATATATTCACCTTTGACCTTTGAACCTGCGGTGATTGATCACTAATTGTGTGCCTTCCCTTACAGCTTTGATAGGGGAAACCTTGCTTATTGTACAGTGTACATACATGTATATAAACTGCCTTTAGAATTTAATGCATTATGATTGATATATTCATGAATCAAATGTACATGTACATATTTGTCGGTACATGCAGTACAAGTAGAGGCAGAAATAACATATCTTTATATTTTTTTGCTGGCAAACCTGTCATAATTATGATTTATGATCAAATTAGTATCAATCTAATTATCATCATGATTACTCAAGTAAATAACATAATTTTAAAGTGATTATAATACTACAATACATTAGCTATGGTTTTTGAATCATTAGAATTTTGCAAATAATTATGTTGAATCTAGTAGATTCCTTAGCTTATTCATCTAGCAAGCATTAGAGCAATACAGTACAAAAAGTTCAGATCATGAATCAGCTTTAACAGGAGTGTTATCCATAATTCCCTGTCCATTTTAGTGAAATTTTAATCATGTTAATCATAAGGTGCATTAAGAGCGAAAAGCCTGAAATACGGAAAATAATGCCCTGTAGTTTCTTCAACTATTTAGGATATACACTACTATGTATAATAGTATTTGAAGTGAAATTTTATGTATCCCATTTCAGTGTAATTATGTAAATGTTATATGTATACATCCAATTATTATAAAGTATGCCAAGGTGTCAAGATACATGTATACAATTATGTCTGTCTGTCTTTTTGATGATATCAATGGAAACTGAGGAGCCTCTGCGCTAGAATGAAAAGAAAGAAGCTCCTCAGTTTCTATTGAAATTATCTTCTTGACTGTCTGTCCTAATTCATTTTACATACATAATTCATGAGTCTTTATACATGTTATACTTGGTAAAAGGCACATTTAAAGTGTGATGAGGGAGATGTTTTAGATTTAGATTCTCAACTTGACCTTAATTAATTGTAAATACATGTAACTGAATCAATGAATTTAAGTTTTACTGTAAGTAATGCAATGGGAATATTCTCTAATGTAATTCTTTAAAATCATTTACAGGTCAAAGAACTGTACAATAATTTTTCTCCAATACAAAGTACTTATCCTTGTTTTCTACACTTGGTATTTCAGATCGTAAGTTCCGCGAGTGTTGTTGGGACATAACTAAGCGTGGTACAGTGGGCGATCAGATTCTGCACCTTTGTCTCCTGAATGCGTCAGCGATACACTACGATCTGGCCAAGAGACTGATTCAGCAGTACCCAAAATTGATTAACGACATTTATCTTGGTGACGAGTATTATGGTGAGATCAAAGAAAATGTAGATATTTATAGAAGTAACAAGTTACATGTAGTACATGTACAGAAATATATGTTGCATGTACAGTTAAAGCCTCAAATATTACTATGTACAGGATATGAGGAACTCAGATTATTATTCTTTCTCCTTGAGTGTAAAATTTCAATAATACTATTTCCAATGTACTGATTATGAATTATAATCAAATAAATATAATATTTCTAATTTACCTTTTTTTGTACATGTTGTATCAACGTTATAATTAGTATGGTCACCCGGCCCTGACTACACTACTTCTGTTTTTACTGAAGGCTGTGATTTTTGACAGACTTAGATTGGTATCATTCAGGCCCAATACATGTAGATCAGACTAAAAGAGTGTCTGGGAAGAAAGACTCCGTTTGTTTCCCAGTGTGGCCGCTTGTTTCTTCTTAGCTTTCCTATTCCATGCCATATTACAATCAAAATTGCAAATCTTTACAGGAGAGAGTGTACTACACATAGCTATAGTAAACGAGGACCCAGCCATGGTTAAGTTTATATTGGATCACGGAGGGGATTACCACGAGAGGGCATGTGGGAATTTCTTCTGTCCTGACGATCAGAAAGACACGAGAGAAGACAGCTATGACCATGAGTGGGTGGAGGTCACAGAGAAAACTAACTATGAAGGGTAACGAAAAATATCAGATTTAAAAAGTATGACTCATGACATGAATAAAGTCCTGTGTCAAGTTTGCAAAAAAATTGATAATTATTCAAACTTTGACTGGACCCTTGAGATTAATGTATAGTACTCATTTATGCTTTGTATTATTAAGATCTTACCATCTTATCTGAAAGTGAATGAAGCGGCTGGATAAGAAATTTTACTTCTCATAATATTCTTGACAATATTTCATACATGTATTTAGTTGTTCTGTAATGACTTTATGCTGGGCTTTTTTAACCAGCAGATATGGACATTGACATCTTATTCAATTATTAAAGGACAAAAGAAACAAAAGCAGATATTGAGTGTGTGTTGTTATTTCAGTTATGTGTATTTTGGGGAGTATCCATTGAGTTTTGCCGCATGTCTCGGCCAGGAGGAATGTGTTAGACTGCTGATAGCCAAGGGAGCTAACCCAAATCTACAGGACACAAACGGAAATACCGTGATGCACATGCTGGTCATACACGATACAAAGGTAATGGTATTGTCCGAATTATATGTCTTAGAGTATACAGAATGAATCTAGTGAATAGGGAGATTATTTCTATTCAATAAAATAATAGTCTATGAATTTAAATTTTGTTTTTTAAAAGAACATTTTTACCCATTCTACCATATTTTAGGGAACATATTCAACATAACCATTTAATTAATTGAAAAATAGACAAAATATGCCAACACATTAAAAAAAAAAACAATCCAAAACTCTCAATTTTCTTTTTGTATATGAATTGTTACTTCATTTTCAAATACAAAAATTGACCCTTCATGAATTTTAAAAGTCTTATAGTTCAATGGCTTGGTATAATAGTGTGCCAAAAAGAAAAAAAACATTATTTATAATAAAAACATGAAATTTTTCAACAGGAAGACTTTGACGAAGAAGTCAGTTCAGAGGTTTGCATTTTTTTCTCGTTTAGATTTTTACGATATTTTTCTCTAGATTTTCCCTCCACATTTAGCACATTTATCGATTAGACCCAAGTATATATGTAGTGATCTTTACAGAGTTATGGTTCTTCTTTATTTCTTTCATAAACGTATTTAATATTTTTCTTAAAGATTTACATCGTAAACCGTATTTCAGTATTGCACTTTTCAATGTACTTATAGTCGCACATGTCCTTTATGTGATAAAGAAAAGTTAGAGACTGTATTGTTTCAAACAATACTGCATTTTTAAATCAATATTGACCCAATAATGTTTTATAGAGTGAGTATAACACATTAATGCTTTGTATTGCTGTGATTATACACAATGTATCACATTTCTTAATTTCTTTGTTGTGACCATTCACAATTGCGTGTTGAAATTTTCAAATGTGAAAGTACATCAATGTTGTTCAATCTTTGCCATGGTACATGTACAGTATTTAATGAGTGGTAAAATGATAGA
The DNA here is from genome assembly GCA_028142955.1 of Pinctada fucata. NCBI lineage: Eukaryota > Metazoa > Mollusca > Bivalvia > Pterioida > Pteriidae > Pinctada > Pinctada fucata. Next base: position 1,655,802 of record AP027109.1, on the reverse strand, counting down.
TTAGGATAAGTATTTTTCACTTAAAGTTAATTACTGTTCTTATCATTGGAATAGAATGAGTGATTTTCAGTTGATATTAATAGATATGGTGACTGATGTACTTTAGTTATTCAGTTTTTGTGTCGCCTGCAAACCATAGCGGTACTTAGGGATCACTTTTTAGCTCGCCGGGACGAAAAAGTCCGGAGAGCTAATGCCATACCCTCGTCGTAGTCTTTGTCGTTGTCCGTGGACAAAACTTTAACCTGGGCTATATCTCTTGAACTATAAGGGGTAGGGCTTTGATATTTCACATGTAGATACCTTGTGACGAGACCTTTCATTTGAGACCATGACCTTTGTCCTAGTGACCTTGACCTTAGACTTTAACCTGGTTTCTGATAAAAACCTGTATAGTCAAGCTATGTAATCTTTGATTACCCTATGTTTATTCTCAAGTTTTACTAGTACCCTGTGAGACAGCCTATGTGAGACACATTAGTTGTCTCAAAGGCTCCAATTGTCCAATGATAAAAGAGAATCTTATTGTGACGTCACGTCGTCAGAAACATGGCATTAGATGGCATGAAACATTGTTTCAATTCCCTTTATCTAATGTTTCATGGAAGAAGAAATAGATTCCATCACTTTCCACTGAGTGAGACATAAAAATTTACACTCGTGACGCTACGCACCACTCGGGAAAAGACGAAATTTCCGTCACTCGTGTTAATTTTTATGTCTCACTCAGAAGATCGTGATACAACCTAGTAGTCCATTGTGTGCCTATCCATCTGTCACACTTTGATTTCACACTTGGATGTCACACTCTATATAAAAGTGATTCCTAAGTGTTGCTATGTTTCGCAGGCGACACACGCATTCCTTGGAATGATTTTTTAACCTGATGATAACCGTTGTTTATGTGACTGGTTCATTCAGCTCTCTAGCTGTAGATACGACCAACAGCACTTTATGTGGATAGATATTGTGTGTTGGCCACAGTGCGGTCTATTTTAAAAACCTGGTATAAATATTCAGGATTTATCCAGCACCAATCGGCACATGATTGGCAAATCGTATTTAACCATCTTAGGCTTTATTATCAATGATAAGGCCGGAGTTCCCCTTGCCTTTACTTCATCTCTTTGAATGGAAGTGCCATGTAGAATGTTTACAATTGATTGTCGGTCAGTCATGTGACACCTCATATACTATTTTGGGATGGAAAATACCAGATTATTTCCAATAATAGAATAAAGGTGTCTCGAAAATGACCATCAAGTATTTCACTACAAGATATCACTTCCATCTGAAGAGACGAAGTACAAATTGTATTTAGGATATACAGAAATAAGTAAAAATAATGCATTCTAATTAAATTAGATCAAACTGTGCATGAATCTTTCTGCAATGGGCAAAATTTTGCAGTTGCACAATTTGCAGTTGAACCCTAGTGCAAATGGTTAAGAAATTGTAAATAGAAGATGTGTCATTCTGTTATCCTTTTTCATACAATTTGCATATGATGAATTCACATCCGTTATAGCGTTGAACTTAACTCGTTGTTTGTATTTGATTTAGTACATAAAACAGCTTCTTAACCAAACTGATACTTGTAGGTAATTGCTTGTTTCCTTTGTACATTGTTATTTCCCTTTTGGTATAAACAACATGTGCAGGCATACACTGTGAAGTTAAAAGTGGAGGACTCAAAGGGAAAATTAGCATTGTAAAAGGGAAACCTAACAGCGACCATATTTGGTTGTCCTAGAATTGATGTTTCAGAATGTCGGAGTTGACATCCTTTAAGATTGCAGATGGCTTATTGTAACTCATATCTTCCTACATTACTCTTTTGTGAATATTACTGAGAAACAGCAGCAAAAATTTGTCAGCTCTGGGATGTAAAAATAATTAAAAATATTGACATTCCTAATATGGTCTATGATAGTATTTACAAAATTCTAATACAAACTCAGTAGTATATTATTTTGGTATAACACAGGTCACCTCTAGAAAGGTTGGTATATTGTGAAATTAATACTAATTGCCATAATCCATAGAAATGTAGATTTTTTATGCAAGAATTTGCTTTCATTGTGGATGGTTTGCCCTTAACATATATACAATTGCCAAGCTAAAATAAAAGACACATTTTTGCCTGCATGCCATATACATTTACTTGATGTTTGGCTTGATGTTGTGTGTGATTTTTGTGTGTGCTATGACATGCTTATTAATTACTTAATTATTTTACTGGGATTACAAGATATGACATGCATGTCTTTGTTTCTATCTAGTTGATACATAGAATGCACTTCATATATTTGTGTCGCCTGCGAAGCATAGCGACACTTAGGGATCACTTTGTCCTTTGTCCATCTGTCTGTCCATCTGTCTGTCAGACTTGGATGTCACACCCGATAAAAGTGATTCCTGAGTGACGCTATGTATCGCAGGCCACACATGCATTCCTTGGAATGATTTTGTATGTTTACATGTTATTATCGAAATGCAAGTAAATTCGAATTAAGTTAAGCTCAGAATATTGAATGAAAACAAATTAATGTGATTAACAGCATTATCATATAAGGTATGTGCTAAGTTATCTGTGTCAATTCATTTAAAAAAGAGATGAATTTTGTAGGTAGTACTACATCTATTGATATTGACATAGTCTCATCAGTCCTTAATTAATATCTATACCTTAATATCAATACCACTGAAAGAAGTACAGGCATACAGTATTTGATTGTTTTTGATTTTCACAGAAATCAAAAAGCAGGGACTTGCACATTTCTATTGTTTGACCTATTTGTGTCTTAAATGTATATGTTTGTCAAACAAAGCCATGCCATAAACTCTTTCAAATTGTATAATTTTTGAATAATGAAAAAATGTTTTAAAACAGTCCTCTGCTTTTATTGCCTGTCAGTGTTGTATTGGGCTGGTGTTTCACAAACATATTTTAGACTAAGTTCGCCTTGATTTTGCAGTAACTTTTCTCATATTATACGGATGTGTGAAATTGTTACATACATTATGTAGTAGATTTAAGGAGATTATTAATACAGAAAAGCAGCCACCTGTATGTATGCTAATGAATTATCAGATATTTTTGTAGAAGTGTGATAACAGAAGATAAATAATTATTTTGTGCTGACTTGCAAATTTATTAATTAATTCATAATATGCTTGGTTTGCTTTCACTAATGATTCACAACTGTTGAACTTTGCAAAGAATTTATTACTGTCCTGTTCACTAATTCCAGAGCACCCTGTTTTCCCGGTTTTCTCTAAAATAGGATAATGTCATCTTTCAAAAATATATCAATTTTAAAGTACTCCTTTAGTCGTAAATGAAAATACCATTGTTATGGCTGTACGTCCATTTAGTTAGAGATAGGACGGAAAATAAAAAGTCTAGGGGGATTTTCTATTGTAAAATTGCTGAAAATATGTAACGTCGGAGGCTTTGACGTCACTGTTTACTATTGTTGACACGGAGAACAATATGGCGCCGGCTTGAAATTAACATGGGAATTTCCTGTAGACAATTTATTTTTTCATATTGCGGTTTGAAGGCCGCTGATAGGGTAAGTTGAAGTTAATTTCCAGTTACGACTAAACATGCTAAAGGAGGTCAATTCTCGGATACAATAATTTATAGCAAAATTCTTCAGACGACAGAATAAACCACCAAAACAGGGTGCTCTGGATTTAGTGAACAGGACAGTAGTTCTGTAAATATTTGTAGTATCAGAATTATAGAAGTACCATAATTGTTTTGCCTCCAAAGACCTAGCTTTATAATATTACTAAATTAATAAAAAAGTTTCAATATACATGTACATTTTAATTAACATAAGATTCTATATCAGCATAGTACTGGAATTTGTCATCATACATGGAGAAAATAAAGCTTTGCTCAGAATACATATTAAATGATAATACATACTGTCTACAATAGGCAGTTTGGGTCCGTTGAACATTAATTAACATAACAAGTGTAACATAAATGAGTTATTAAATGCTGAATAAAACTAACATTATTCAGTATTACATTATTAATAGATAATGCTTAATAAAACTAACATTATTAAGTATTACATTATTAATGGATAATGCTAAATAAAACTAACATAATACATGTATAATTATTTTTCCATTTGTGATAAGTTTTTGGATATGATGATAAATGATGTATTTTATTTGTAGGACATGTTTGACCTGTTGCTGGAGCTGGGAGCACGTCTGGACATAAAGAACAGACAAGGTTTAACTCCCCTGACTCTGGCTGCGGTACTTGCCAGGAAATCTGTAAGTTAAGCAGAGATTATCTTATTATGTATATTTGTCATTATGGTAAATGATCATTTTGGCTTTTTCACATTTCCTTAGAGGTAGCTATTTGTATATTTTGTGAAAGCTGACAGAATTGGCTAAATCATGGAATTTCAACTTCAAGGCATAGTTCTTACTGATCTTGGAACATAAGACTATGGTAAATTCTGGACTTTTCTTTTTAAAGGATACTTATTTATTCCATCTATAAGAAAAAGAAAACTGAAAGAAATGTTTAAGAAGACAGAATGCTAATAATGAGTTTAGTAAAAGATGATGTCTATAATTTATGTACAGTCATATACAAGGACATAATCTAGATGGCTCTTTTTGAATAGATGTATGAACACATTCTGGAGAAGATCCGACAGGTGATGTGGATTTACGGTAAAGTAACATGTGCCGGGTATCCCCTAAAGGACATAGATACTATATCAGAAACCGGGGAAATCAACAAAAACTCCGTTCTTAATCTTGTAGTGTATGGGGTGAGTTTTCACACACATACTTAAACTTTTTTGTCTTTAAATATTTCTAAGCTCACGATGAAAAAATCCAGGGAGTTAAAGCTACATAGCAACTGCGGAATCATTCATTTTGTAAATAACCCAATATTTTTTTCTCTGTTTTCATATAACCATGCTTTAAGAGTCTGTACTTCATTCTCTCCGATTGTAAAGTAATAACTGTTCTGTAACCTGTAATATTTATGATCACCCTAAATACTGTGGCATATTTCACAAATTAACCTGTTGGTTGAGATCTGGATACCTCATAGACAAATACACCTTTGATTACATACATGTAAGTTTAAAAGTTACTTTAAGATATTTTTTCACTTTTTTGATGAGTTAATAGAAAAAAAAATTTATGAAGAGTTTTTAAGAGTTGGCTAATCTTGCTTGCTGTCTATGAGTCCTGTAGCATCATATCCCATCCGTCCTGCTACGTTTTTCAGTACATTTTTGGACATATTTTTCACACTTTTTGTCCATATTACATTGTCTAGATTTAGGATCACTGATGAGGGTTAAGTACCTGAAATGTGCATGTCTGGTCCATGCTGTAAATTTATTTGTTCTTAAATGATGATATTGAATTTGAAGACATTTAACATTTGAATATAATTTTGATAAGAGCAATCTATCTTTTTGACTTCAGGAGGATGAGAGACATTTAGACATGATGGATGGACTGATTGTAGAACTCCTCAAAGACAAATGGAAAACCTTTGTTAGATTCAGGTAATAACGCATATTATTATTATTTTATAGAAAGCATTAAAAATGTAATGTGGTATGGATATTTTTTTTTTTTACTTTTTTTCATCCCTACCAGTGATTTCAAATATTTAAGATAGGAGAATTTCGAAATTTTCTTTTAATATATTTTATGAAGGTGACATTTTTTTTCCCTGGTTTCAGGTTCTACCGAAGATTTGCGATATTTTTCCTGTATTTCATCATGTTTATGGTAGCGTTTATCCTGCGCCCTGGAGAGGACAAATGTCCAACCAGCCACACTACTAACACTACTAACGGTGTTACTGCTTCTACCACCGTCAGCGACTCGTGTTACCTACTGAAAGCATGCTCTGACCAAGATTATGTAAGTATCAAATACGCCTGCTTCAAAAAAGGTACTAAATAAAGTTTTGGGTGTTTTGCCCTGGAGATCATGATACTTGTAGGTGCAGTATGGTATACATGTATATTAAAATTTACAGGCACATTTTTCGCCCTGGAGATCATGATACGTATTCATGTAGGTGCTGCCTGGTATATATTTATATATTATATAACTAGGATGTAACGTCAATTCTGATTGGCTGACGCACGAATCATTATTTTCCGATAATGTGCTGACGGAAGATAATGACTCGGTGTGGTATTTGTTCTGATTTCAGTATTTTCGAAAAAAAAAAATTTTTATTTATTTTGTTAAATATTAAAAGTTTAGATATACTTTTCACAAAAAAAGTGAAATTAATTGTTGAATTCTTGATGAAAGATTATGTGTATATATTGTTTTGAATCATTATTTTAATCATATATAGTCTAACTATTCCTTATATAATATAACAAATAAGGACTTGGCCTTTGTCATTATGTCATTATAATGACCCAATGATATTGTAATATCGACCTCGGCCTTCGGCCTCGGTTTATATTACAAATATCATCGGGTCATTATAATGACATAATGACCTCGACCAAGTCCATATTTGTATAATAATATACAGGTATGTTTTGCCCTGGATATAATGATTCTTATAGGTGCTGCATGGTATATATTAAATATTTACAGGCATGTTTCATGATACATGTAGGTGCTGTATGGTATATATTTATATTTTACAGGCACGTTTTGCCTTGGAGATCATGATCCTTATACATGTAGGTGCTGTATGGTATATATTTATATTTTACAGGCACGTTTTGCCTTGGAGATCATGATACTAATAGGTGCTGTATGGTATATATTTATATTTTACAGGCACGTTTTGCCTTGGAGATCATGATCCTTATACATGTAGGTGCTGTATGGTATATATTTATATCTTACAGGCACGTTTTGCCTTGGAGATCATGATCCTTATACATGTAGGTGCTGTATGGTATATATTTATATTTTACAGGCACGTTTTGCCTTGGAGATCATGATCCTAATAGGTGCTGTATGGTATATATTTATATTTTACAGGCACGTTTTGCCTTGGAGATCATGATCCTTATACATGTAGGTGCTTTATGGTATATATTTATATTTTAAAGCATGTTTTGCCCTGGAGATCATGATTCTAATAGGTGCTGTATGGTATATATTTATATTTTATAGGCACGTTTTGCCCTGGAGATCATGATCCTAATAGGTGCTGCATGGTATATATTTATATTTTATAGGCACGTTTTGCCCTGGAGATCATGATCCTAATAGGTGCTGTATGGTATATATTCATAGCCATGAAGGAAATATATCACCAAGGTTTCAGGATCTTTTTCAATACATTGGTAAGAAAATAACAAATGTGCATTTTTGTTACAGAATTTCTGGTATATATCAGTCATTTCTTGTAATATAAAAAAAAATTACAGTGAAAATTAAATTAAACTTCTTTTTACCAGTGTTGCCAAATGTAAAAGAATTGGGGATTGATTTCTTTATAGAATCCATTAGCTTAGGTGCACTGAACTTATTTCCACAGATTATATGTTTTAATATTCATAAACTCTGAGTATCTTATATTATACAGAGAGTGGCCCCCGCCAAGACGATGTTCCTGATGTCATGTGTACTCATCATTCTGATGTTACCTGGAAGAGCCGCATGCCAACACGAGTATGAGGACATCATAGGGACGTTTGCCATTCTGTTTACTGCCCCATACTTCTTGTTTTTCTGCAGGTTAGATTATAAAAAAATTGATTATATAAGCTCTATAGTCATGATAGTTGCAGAGTACATTTGATTAATTCGCCTCGGAGTTTTAATCTTAATATCATTCATTGCATCTTGATGATAGATAAAATAGTTTCAGTATGACAAAATTTCTACAATTTGTTAATGAGGCTCGTGTTGTACAGATTTAACTTATGTAGTGCTCTTCTTGCTTTGCTCCTTGCGATGAAATAAAGCAAAAATGTAAGCCCTGAGAAATTATATGGTTATCAAACGTATGTACATGTAGCGTAGCTTTTAAAATATGATATCTCATTAATTATTTTACAGAGGCTTCAAAATAGTAGGTCCATTTGTTGTAATGATATACAGGATGGTTATGGGAGATCTACTCAGATGGTTCATAATCTACGCTGTCTTCATTGTGGGATTCTCTCAATGTAAGAATTCAAATTTTAATTCTTTGTAAAAATTATTATGTAGATTGTGATTGGTCAGTATTCGAGATACTGATTTTGATTAGCCACTGTATTAAAAATTCATTTCAAATGTGTTAAGATCTATTTGGATTGATCAGCATGCCTTGATAAGATCATAGTAACAAATTTAAAAATGTTTTGTTTATGTCTGGAATTTCGACTGAAAAGTACCCTACAATCAAGTATGAAAACATACAAAAACATTATCAATATGACTGAATTAGGAAAGAGGGAAGACAAAACAGGATAAAAATCCCTTCTTGAAGTGAAGTGGATAAGTCTGAATTTAGGTTAGTTTATGTTTTTAGCTCAAGGCTCAAGTGAGCTATTGTCATAGCGCGTCGTCCATCCGGTGTCCAGCCGGCGTAAACTTTCACATTTTTGACTTCTCCTCCGAAACCACTGAACAGATTCTGACGAAACTTGAAAGAAAGCAAGAACTCAACGTCCTCTACCAAGTTTGTGTTTTTTGTGCCGATCGGTCAACAAATATGGCCGCCAAGGGCTCTGATTGGCTGACACATTTTCGACATTTCCTCTGCAACCACTTCACAGAATTTCATGAAACTTCACTGGAAGGAAGTACTCAAGGTCCTCTACTAAGTTTGTGTTTTTTGTGCCGATCGGTCATCAAATATGGCCGCCGAGGGCTCTGATTGGCTAACACATTTTCGACATCTCCTCTGCAACCGCTGCACAGAATTTCATGAAACTTTACAGGAAGGAAGTACTCAAGGTCCTCTACCAAGTTTGTGTTTTTTGTGCCATTCGGTCAACAAATATGGCCGCCGAGGGCTCTGATTGGCTGACACATTTTCGACATCTCCTCTGCAACCGCTGCACAGAATTTCATGAAACTTTACAGGAAGGAAGTACTCAAAGTCCTCGACCAAGTTTGTGTTTTTTGTGCCATTCGGTCAACAAATATGGCTGCCAAGGGCTCTGATTGGCTGACACATTTTCGACACCTCCTCTGCTACCGCTGCACAGAATTTCATGAAACATTACAGGAAGGAAGTAGTCAAGGTCCTCTACCAAATTTGTGTTTTTTGTGCCAATCGGTCAACAAATATGGCTGCCAAGGGCTCTGATTGGCTGATACATTTTCGTCATCTCCTCTGCAACCGCTGCACAGAATTTCATGAAACTTTACAGGAAGGAAGTACTCAAGGTCCTCTACCAAGTGTGTGTATTTGGTGCCGTTCGTTCAACAAATATGGCCGCCAAGGGCTCTGATTTCTCGACACATTTTCAACATCTCCTCTGCAACCACTGCACAGAATTTCATGAAACTTTACAGGAAGGAAGTACTCAAGATCTTCTACCAAGTGTGTGTTTTTGGTGCCGATTGTTCAACAAATATGGCTGTCCAGGGCTCTGATTGGCTGACACATTTTCGACATCTCCTCTGCTACTGCTGCACAGAATTTTTATGAAACTTTACAGGAAGGAAGTATTCAAGGTCCTCCAACAAGTTTATGTTTTTTGTGCTGATTGGTCAACAAATGTGGCCGCCGAGGGCTCTGATTGGCTAACACATTTTCAACATTTTCTCTGCAAAAAAAAAAAAAAAACGCTGCACAGAATTTCATGAAACTTTACAGGAAGAAAGTACTCAAGGTCCTCTACCAAGATTGTGTATTTTGTGCTTATCGGTCAACAAATATGGCCGCCGAGGACTCTGATTGGCTGACACATTTTCGAAATCTCCTCTGCAACTATTGCACAGAATTTAACGAAACCTTGCAGCAAGCAAGTACTCAAGGTCCTCTGCCAAGTTTGTGTTTTTCTTGTCGATAGGTCAACAAATATGGCTGTTGAGGGCTTTGATCTGTAGAAGTATTTTTGTGACTTTTAACCCTTTATCTGCAACTCAGGTGAGCGATGTGGCCCCCTTGGGCCTCTTGTTTAGAAAAAATATACTTTTGATATTGATGATGTTGTAGATATTTTATGATATTCAAGATTATTCATTGAGATGCAGTTTGATTTTTAAAGGAACTTCTGGATATTCTTTAAGTTGAAAAAATGCATTTTTTTCTCTGTGCAATTTTCCTTAAAAGTTTCCTAATTGATGCAAAACAAAATTATTTCTTTCTATAGCCTAACCAACAATATAGTAATAATTATTCGATAAATTGAATGCTGGGTGTTGAAATAACTATATTAATTATGGCTTTCCAGCGATGTACATAATATTCCGTAACAAAGAGGGTAGTGCTTTCTATTACCCTATGGAAGCCATCATGGGGATGTTCATGATGTCCCTGGGAGAATTTGGTGATTTTTACGAGTCATTTTCCACCACCGACCATCCGGTTCTCAGCAGAGTACGGTTAATCATTGGTTGTTGTGTGTAATAACCGTCGGTTCTTGTGTTGATTTCCCCTCTAAAGCCTCCATTTCACAAAGTGTTTCCAATTTTAATGAAAAAAAATGGATCTTTTGTCATTGTGAGAATCCAGTTAAATTTTAATTTTGAATTCATCAGATTCAGTAAGCATCCCTCTGTATATTCTGTAGAATTGCTGGGACAAGCAAATTAATAAGTTTAAAATGTTTTGATGGCAATACTGTCAGAATTAAGTATCACTGTACTTGTAGAAATATTGATATAATGGAATATTTTATGATAGGAATAATGCACACTTAATTATACCTTTTCAGTTGTACCTTGTGTATATATTTTAATAAGTTACTCTTACCATACAACAAAGACTTTAGACTTAATATTGGATTTCCCAAAATTTCTAATTATTTAGATTTAGGGAAAATCTATCCATAAAATGAGAGAAAATATACCAGCAACTTGTGAAATGGAGACTTTAAAATATCTTTCCAACCTTGATTTTGTTAAACCACCAATTAATTTGTTTCATGATTTTAATGCAGTACAATCACTGTTCAGTTTAACATCACTGTTGGGGAATGATAATTTCATTAATTTATTATTTTCTCTCTGTTGTTACATTATCTTAAAGTTTCAGCTTTCTAAGTTCACCGTTATTTTAAGTCTTGATTTATTTTTAGTTTCAGCTTTTGATAGAAGCAAATTCACGTGCTGCTTTATAGGATTATTTAATTAATAAATTATTCATGTTTAGTTTCACTGCTTATATTAAACCTTCAAAACTTGATTTAAAAAAAAAAAGAAGAAACAACCTTTAAAGCCAAGTTTAAGATCACCAGTACATTTTTCTCACCCTCGCAGTACGCCAAAGAATGCTTTGAAAGGTCACATGATTATAAAATTTCAAATTTTAGAATTTTTAATGTGAAAGGTTAAGATAAAGGCTCAAACTTCATGATTATGATGAAGAAATTTAAATACTTGGAGAACGCTGTTTTGGAAAAGACTATGGGAAAATCTTCTCCAAGACTATATTAACCAACAGTAATATGTGTGATAAGGTAAAATAGATACATTAAGTTGAAGTAGACGTATTCTAGACTGGATATTTGAAACTTTACATGTGGAGCCAGCTGCTACTTTTGCCATGTGGTCATGATGATAAGTCGTAACACCCTGATTTAATTATGTCATCATTGTATTCTGTCATATCTAAATAAAATTCACAATATATATTTGACAACACATTTACACATTATGATTATATTTCATAATTTTCTTCATAAATTCCCCCGTTCCTCTTCCTTACGTGTATTCCCTTACTTAATGTGGTTTATGTTTTTGGGTTCATCTATACCATATTTTGATTTCCTCTCTTATTTATGATTTTGTTCTTTCTTCTAACCATTATATGTTCATTTCAGCTTTTTATCTTGCGTTTATTAATTCCACTTGTGATCCCAATGAACTTCCTTGTGTTTTTGCCGACGGAAACCCGATAGAAAATATTATAGGGACATTCTCCATGAATGTTGGGGAATTTGAAGATATCTACGCTACATTTGAGTATTGTGAATATCCCATATTTATGAGAGTAAGTTGATGAATGCAACATATATTAAATATGATATTGCATTATACATATATATGATATAGGAATATATTATTTATTACATATTCACCTACACTGGAAGTCGTATTTGAATGTATATAACATGTAGCTCTCCAATGTCAAGATACTATTATAACGTTTTGACTCATAGCACTTCATGTATATTGCGAGAATATAAGGGTTCAATTACTTGCTGCTTACTAAATGAATAGATGATATTATATTGAGTGTCATTGAGTTTAGTCATTCAAAATGAGAAATCCAAAGTTTCTTCATTTATTTATTTTGTAAGCAACTGGTCAAGGTCATTTTAAAAATAGAAACAAGGGAGAATAGCCTATGCTAATTGTGTTACCCTCTCAAAATAAAGTATTATTATTATTATTATTATTATTATTATTATTTTCAAGTATTATTCTCCTAGTCTAATCCTAAGGTCAAGTTCACTTTCAGTTAGGCTGAATCAATAAGTCCTGGTCGTTTCTTGAATTTTCAGTAAATGACAAAATATAAATTAATTTTTTTTTCTGTTTTTGCTCTGATTAGACATGGAGAACAACATATCTTGTATGAACTTCATAATTTGAATTAGAAATATTATTTTTTATTCTCTGATTAGATTTTCTGAATTTCTGCATTCAGATATTACTGCTTATTCATTTTAAAATCTATCTAAAATTTATTATTTTACAATTAGATGTTTATCTTAAAGTTTCCATAGATATAGAAATTTTGAAATAGCCACAAAATATTTTTAGTGAGAGGCTTGAATTCTTACACTTAGCTCTTTCAAATTTTATTTGATATAGAATTACTAAAATAAACTTGCTGTACATGAATATACATGTATATACTAATTAATGTGCATTGATTATAAAAAAGTTTGGCATTAATTATCTTAGGCCTGTTTTTGAATAAGATTGAAATATCTTTTTTGCAAAGAATAAATTATGCTTGTACATTGATTTAGCCAAGAAGAAATACATTTACATATGGGTGAAATTGCATAAATAATTATTTGCTTCTAAGTATACTCTATTCAAAATGGTATATCACACAAACTTATAAATAATATTATAAGGGAAAGGATCTTAATTCTTTATTCCATATTAATTCCTGAATAACCACTGTGACATGACTTTTTAAGCTGACAACAAAATGTATTACATGTATTAATAATTTGAACATGTTGAATCAGTTTTAAAATGTAACACACAATTCCTTATTTGGTCTTTTCAGTGAATAGAGTTATTTCTCACTTGGAATGGTATCTAACTATAATGATTGTGACATCATCAAATGCCATGGAAACCATCGTAAAATTCAAAGACATCCTTCAAAAAGGACGATTCTTAAATTTCATTACGTCACAATACATTTACGTCGGATACTGTCACAAATGGGAAGTAACTCTGTTTAATGAAAAGACATTATTATTTCCTCACGGAACGCTAAGTTTTATGTTTGATGTTCTGCACTGTACATTTGTGACCTCAGTATTTATTTGATCTCCACCTTTAATATGTTTAATAACACCTCAAATGATATGATCTCTCCATCCAAAATTGATTTTACCTTAAAAAGATCACGATTAATATAATCTAAAATTCAGATAACACTATCACTCAATGAAATATAAATCATTAATTTTTACCTAGTATTTTGTTCATACTTCTTATCAAGATATTTTTTTCTACATTTTGTTACACTTTGTACTTAACAATAAAACAGAATGAAAGAATGTTTACTTAATAGAAAGTTATTCAGATACATGTATGATACATGTATTTTTTACTATTTTAAGTAATATGGTAAAAATAAGATAATTTTGATTGGAATATTCATGCAGGAAAAAGTTTTTAAAAATGCTTTCTGATGTAGAATTACTGAGATGTTAATTTTCTGAAATTCCTGTGATTTTAATTTATCATGTTATTTTTTTATAATTATAAAATTGTACTGTATGAAGTATAAGTTTATCTCTACATAATTTTGACAGATTGTGTTTGCCGTCTACATGATCATGGTGACGTTACTGCTGGTCAACATGTTAATCGCCATGATGGGAAACACGTACCAACTCGTCAATGAAACGCAGAAAGAGTACTTCAGACAGGTAAGGTTTTGTACACCTTAGACAAGTACCTAGTAACTTTTAAATAACTTTGTTACTAGGTACATGTACATGCCTAAGGTTTGTTTGTGCATTTTGATGTTTCTTTATCAAGTTAGCAGTAGAATTTCACTCACACTTAAAAGTCAACATACAAGAAGGTCAAGGAGTTCATCAAGGGCACATCCTACATTTAAGAGATCAACAGGTCCTTTTTAAGGTCATATCACATATGTAGGATCAGGTATTAAACAACAAACATATAGATAAGGAATTTTACTTTACAAGAGACTGGCTAGGCACCTAAATATTACTTATCTTCCAAAAGATGAAAATTGGATGCAACTACATTAAAGTCTTGTTTTCTGTTTTATTTCCTCATAGTATGGAAGTAAAAGCATTAAATTGTCACTATATTTTACTCTTTGTTTTTGATTTGTTGTTGTAAATTAACTGTAGTAATGTTACTACAGAATTCTTCAAAAAATGCCTGCTTTCAGGGTATATTGCTAGAAAAAAATTATGTAACCCAGGAAAAGGACAAGAAAGAATTTCCTTTTTGTGTCACCTGCGAAGCATAGCGACATTTAGGAATAACTTTGTCCGTTGTCCGTCTGTCTGTCATAGTTGGATGTCACACCCTATAAAAGTGATTCCTGAGTGTCGCTATGTTTCACAGGCGACACATGCATTCCTTGGAATAATTTTTTATTCTGTAGTGGCTTATTTATGGTTAAGTTTCCTTTATTAGATTCTACTCACACATACATTTAATTATGATACTCAATTGTATTAGATGAAAAGGGTTACTGCCTGGAGCATATACACTGTAATTGTTACTTGCTCTTACATTATAATTATGTTTACACCATTACATTTGTTTACTTATTTTCTTAGTGGGCCAAGATCGTACTTGTGATAGAGCAGAGTGTGACCACCAACATACGTAAACAACAGCGACAGAGATATTCCCAGCCGATGCCGGACGGAGATCGTGCATTCATCATTCGTTGGCATCAATCTGTAAGTCATTTACTATTTTTCTCCATTTTTCTGAAAATCTTTAAGATAATAATTATCATACATTTTTCGTTCATGATTTAATCAAAACCCATGCATAATAAAAGTGTGTCAGTCTTTTGTGATGTCTTAGTCAAGACTCACATATGTACCCCCTTCCGGTTGCAAAAACTACACAAACCAAACTTCTGAATAGAAATGGATTTTCATCTTTTTTTGTTGCAAGACTTTTCTTAATACTTCATGATGTTGACCTTTTTACAATATAAAGATATGTTCACCAACATTTTTTCCTATTTACAGGAAAAAGAGCAAGAACAAATGGCAAAGGCACGAGAGGAGAGAGACGCTAAACTGAAGAAATTGGCAATGGAGAAACGGAAAACTATGATCAGAAAAATGCCGTCACAGAAAATAATGGACATATCATCAGCTCAGGAGGGTCACTTAAATGTTTGAAAAGAGCAGATTCATTGATTCCTTGAATACACATGTCTAACTTTCAAATCTGACCAAAATAATTTTCAAAACTCATATACACTTGCTATTATAATCATTTTCAAGTCAGAATCATTGAACAGAACAAATATACATTCATGTCTAAAAGTCAGATGTCAACTACCAAAATAGATTCTGAAATTGACATAGACATATAAGTCTTATTACTGTTCTATTCTTCTTTAGGATGTGATTGCTATGTAATTCCTTGACATCCCGGCTCCCTTCAAACCATTTGATCATTTCATTGAACGTTACACTGTGGAAGATCATCAGAAATCTTATGTCCATTGGAACTTTTAAAGATATTGCTGAAAAATAAGATTTATTTCAATTACAGCCTATCAATTTAAACCATATATTTAAGAAATCTTCATTGTTACCCTCTTTAATTTATGCGCAGAAACCCAAAAAAAATTGTATGATTAAAGATAACATACATGTAGGTAGAAGAGCTCAAACAAAGGAACTTCATTGCAACTGGAAAAGATTTATTGCCCTTAACCTTGGTAAATTTACTAATAATATACAATTTAACTGCATGCTAGCTATTTTCTGTTGCCATGTGTGCTGGGACAATGTTACTGGTCTCATCATACAGTTCTTGTTTATATTGTTTCGTTTATGTTTTTGATTACTTTTTGTTTTATAAATAATGTGCCAATAAAATAGTTTCATTTATATTTATATGTTGATCAAATAGTTTTATATGATAGAAATGAGTGTTATACCAATTAAAAAAAAATCATTATTATAATATAGTAATATTGAAATACATGTACATGTAAGAAAACTAGGATGTCAAGACCTTGAAAACCAGATGCATGGTAGTATAAGAGTAAAAGTACCGTAATTAATATATAAAGCAATTCAGAGAGTGCGTAGTTTTTAAATTAGGGGTTACCATGCGTGTGTTTACAAATACTGACAGGGTATCGACGAATCCCCTGTCTGAAATGGAGTTTTACAAATGTATATTTCTGACAGGGGATTCGCCGATACCCTGTCAGTTTTTGTAAAACATCAGTATGGTAACCCTAATCTAATGCTTTGGTCAGTGAGAAGCTAGAAAACTGCTTTTAACGACGTTCCCATAGCAACGCATGACGTCATAGCAAACGGAGTGCATTATAATTCTGATAAACATGTTGATATATTGAATATGGAAATACTTTCACTTTTCATATATTGTAGACACAACTTTATGATATGATAGGGTAATTTTTAAGCATTTAAAAACTCTTGAATCTCAGCAAATGATATTATTTTTTTCATATTCATATTGATACATCATGTTAGTACATGAAATTGTACAAAATGTTCAATAGACGATTTTCACACTAACGCAGTAAACTTGAATTTTAGACAAGCCAAGACCGGACATGACAACATTTGACGTAACTTTTGACGTCGAAACAGATCTATGACATCATAATGAATTATAACGTCAAAAGTTGTGATGTTGAGTCTTGAGGTGTCTAAAATACAAGTCTAATGGTATTATGTAAACGGTCGATTGGATTATCAGTATTTTAACATACTGGTTTATATATACAAATAATCAAACAATTACATTACTTCATGTCCAAAAAAGATATGTCAGAAGTATCTATTACATTTGTACTATGAATTGTTGGCAATTGTAGATACAAACAAGAGGTACTATAGTAAATATTAAAATAACATGTATATCTCAGAAAATTGCATTTTGATAACCAATTCATTTAAGAAATGACTGTCTTACTTTTGGTGTTCATGGGTGTATAATTCCGGTTGGTCACGTGCAAATTCCGTGAATCACGAAGCGATTCTCGGAAAATTTGCACGTGTCCAACCAAAATTATACACCCATGAACACCAAAAGTAAGACAGACATTACTTATGTTTACATTTATCCTAATTATCGGTCATTTTTATTTGCATGATCATTGCACATTTTGCCTGTAACAGCGCCAAATGTATCTTCGCTTTGGTAAATTCTCCCTACATGCAAAACTTGCACGTGGCATCACGATAGCAACCCAAGTTATTGGAATATAATTCTAGTTGCCTAATGGGCGTTCAACATGGGGAATTTACTAGTAATGTAAATATTATAATATATTCTTTTTCATTAAATCTAATATATTTATTTGACTCACTGCAGAAATGTTTCTAGGGTAATTTATTGTTGACAATATGTGCATGTTTTTTGTTTTTTAAATTATATACAACTTATTCAGAGAGGTCTTTAATCTTTGTTTAAACATTCCATTGTTGATTAATATACTTTGTCTAAATGTTTGAATAATTATGTTTGATATTTATCTATATAGACAAATCAATTTTGAATAAAAACTCTCTCTAGTCAATAATAATTATATAGTGTGTTTTCAATCTCTTTGTATAATGTTGCATTCTTCATATTTTATATATTTTATTACTATCTAGGATTTTCATAAATGACATGAATTTTGGAATGATAATTATGTAGGAAATAAAAACAGCAAAGTTGGCGGGAGTTAGAATTAAGAAGGTTATACACTGTTTTATGACGTTGAATTATCTCACATGTTGATTTGATTTAAATGTCATACTGATTATCCTTGCTAATGTTCAGTGATTTTTCATAAAAGAATATAATGAACCAACCTGTTATACACGATGACATTTGTTGATGATATAAAAATTATATATATCTACTGTATAACATATTATCTCCGTCCTTTCTTGCTTTTTATAGAATGTGATAATGTTATATTGATGTTTATGCTTATGATTGTAATAAATAGTTTATTTCACTTTTTCGGTTATCATATTAATTGATATACCCCTACTGGTAAAGTGTAAGGAGACTCTTAGTTTCCTTTCAGGCTGTCTGTTTGTCACCTGGTCTGTCATGATTCTGTTATTATATTTATTACTATCCCCTACTGGTAAAGTGTAAGGAGACTCTTAGTTTCCTTTCAGTCTGTCCGTTTGTCACTCGGTCTGTCATGTTCCTGTTTTGCACGGCTCTTTTTAATGGATAGAGATATTGAGATGAAAGATTCATAGATGTGGGCTCAGAAAGACGCAGAGCAAGTTTGACACTGATCATGGTTGATGTATTTTCAAGGCAATATGCCCCCTAATGACAAACTTAAGGTATTTATAGAATAACTGTCTTTTGGAATGTGATTATACTGTGATAACCTACAATGGATCCAGGAATTATGTTCCATAATGCGCGTTATACAAATGAATAGGCATATGTAAATATTTATGGGTAATGTGAAGTAATTGAGGCAGTCCCATTTATGGAATCCTAAGACCTTAAATCACAGCATAGTTATAATGTGAAAATTCATTTAATTTTTTTAACAATTTAGAAATTGAAAAAATGATTACTTTAAGAGTTATGGGCCCTTACAGTTAACATGACTGAAAATTACCCCAATGCAAAAATTTCTACCTTTAATTTTAACTGGATGTGACATGTTTGCGGAATTGAAGCAATGGGTGTTGCATGCAAGCAGGGAATGCTGACTCTTTCTGGGCACCTGGTCTTGCTCCCTTACTTGGAGTTCACTTCTGTTCATATGATCGAATTTTTTGTTTGTTTGTTTGCTTGCTTTGGATATCTATATTGGGATATCATTCCTGTCAATATTTGTCATTTAGTGCCAGTTAAGCACAGCAACGTCATATTAGTAAATGGGATGGTTATCCGGGATTACTTTATTGTCGTAGCAAAATCACCTGACAGGGCGGAGCTAATTTAATCAAGCCAGTGAGACTAGTAAGCTAAATTTAGGGATTTATAGAGTTATGCATTGCAAGCATTACTAACCAGAGGAAATACTATGTAACTGTATTTTTCATAGCTTATATCACCTGGTCAAAAGTAGACTCTACTGATTCCCAGGTGAAAATGAGCGCCGCCAGGTCAGGTCAGTTTGCCACAGCAATTTCAAAAGAATTTAAATCAAGCACATTATATTGAAGTATTCTACATATAAATACATACATGGTTCAGTAATCCGGAAAATTCATTAATCTGGACGAATTTGTCGGGAGCCAATTCGTCCGGACTAACGAATCATCACTGTACATGATATATTTTGCCATTTCGGAAACTTGTCATTTTCTCCAAAAATAGTATCGAAATTAAAGGAGATTAACATGAGCACCATCCTTCCAACGATATTTTGGTCATCGATTTTATTTTACTATGCTACTGAATCGATTCTACAGGAAGTTTGGATCCGCGCACTCTGCAATATAATTGCACAAATTTAAAAGAAATAAAGCCAGACTGCGCTACTGAAATAAATTTTGGTTGTGTCTGAAAATCACTTCGGCTGAAAGCATCACTGATTAGAATTTACTATCTGAAACGCGTGTCTGGTGCCTTAAAAGAGGTTTGAAATTATCTTCAAGAAGTTAAAGAGTTAGCACACTTCCGTGTTATTATAAACACTTCATTATTGTTGCAATATGGAACAGTTACATTTGTTCCCCGTGACACGATGTCTGAATAGTAATAATTACTGCTCTCAGCTCTGCCACCTGAAAGATGCTTTGTCTTTGGTCTTTTATTAATATGACATATATATTATTTTGCTATTTCGGAAACAGGTCATTTCATAAAAATAACTTCGGAACTAAAGGAGATTAACATTAGAGCACCATTTCTCCTATGCTATTTTGGTCATCGATCTTTTTAACTAAGCTGATAACTGATAAGAATTTGCTAGCCGAAACACGTGTCTGGTGCATTAAACTGGTTTGAAATTTTCTTAGTTGAAATATTTCCGTATTATTCTTAGTAATGCTGAAGGGTTCCAACTCTATACCTTCTAGAAGAAAATTTCAAACCAATTTTCATGCACCAGACACGTGTTTCGAATATTGATTAATGATAATATGTTACAAGCGACTTTTAAAAGATAGGCCTGTTAAAGATAAAATACCTTTAAAAATCCTCGTCGACAATTCATGGGAAATTCCCCATTTAAAACGAAAACAGAAAGATAATTTATTTATTAAGCCAGCGTCATCTGATAAACTTTACCTTTTTTAAAACAATGACTCATATCGTTGGACCTGAATGTATTGTTAAACTGAGACAAAGGAAATATATTGATATGTTTTCAGGTATCTCCCATTTCTAAAGGAACTTGCGAGAAAGCAAATTACCTGATATGGAGGAAAAGTAGTGCACAACTATGGCGTCGTTCTCTGTGTATGATGAGGTATCTCTGATTTCTAAAGGAGTTTACAGGAAAGTGAGTGACATTGTAGGTCCAGAATGTATTGTTAAACTACGAAGGCAGAGATGGGATATTTATGATAAATTCATAAGCTGTGATAGTTATCGTGATGCTATAGAAATTACGAGCGGCAGTAGGGGAGAGGGATTTGAATTCGAATCATCAGATATTGATACAATGTACATAGATGGAAACGCTCTTGTTCTCACTCATGATAGTTATATTACCTCTATGATTTACAGAACACCAACCATACTAATTATGGAAACTGAAAATGTCTCCTCGGGATTTTCCTTCATCAGATGTCTTAGATACGACCAGAACAATGTAAGATTGAAACGTTCATTAGTTTTGAGAGATACGGGGGTCTATATGAGTAGTAAACAGATCAGAGAGTCATTCCTGTCTACAAGTATGTCTACTTGTCATGGTCCTTGTCAAACAAGCACTATCCTGGGTTTGGAGGGAGATAATGCATATACATTAAGGTGTCCTGTCTGGCCAAAAGAAGCAGGCTCTTTTGTTTATCGATCACTACGGCAAGATTGGCCATCAGGTGATACTTTGACACAGATATGTAAGGATGGATGTCTCTTGGTTCCTATCAACAGCAAACAACAACAATACAGTGACATGGCGGATCTACAGTGGAGAATATCATTTTCACTGGCAGAGAAGAAATTAGTATATTCTATGAACCATTGTCAGTTTCTTTGCTACGGTCTTTCGAAGTTGTTTTTGAATGAAGTATTAAAGAAGGCATCTCCGAATGAAAATTTACTTTGTTCATATTTCATGAAAACTGCCGTGTTTTGGGAGATATCGGACAATCCAACTGACTGGCTGCCTGGCACTTTTTTGTCCAAATTTTGGAATGCCTTTTGTCGTTTGATAAATTGGGTCAATATTGGGTACTGTCCCAATTTCTTCATTCCGGAAAACAACATGTTTCAAGGTAAAATATACGGAGAGACACAAACGACTTTATTAGACACATTACGTGACCTTTACATGGATGGATATTGGTGTCTACTACGCTGTCCTTCACTGTATGAAGATTTAGCACAGCTCATTACACAACCTGAAATTGCAAATACATTATCATGTGATGAATTAGAGTATGTACCTTTGTCAATGATAGAAAGGAGAAGATTATATGTTATATCAGTATTTAATATATATATCGATATAATAAAGAGAGAGAGGATAATGAAAATACTAATAAACACATTGATGATGATAATGAACACAGATTCAGTAGACATTTTGTGTACATTTCGATTAGGTGTAAATAATGCATTACAAGCCTACGCAGAGCATTTATTTCTTTTCAAGAAACATCATTATTTATATAAATCCCTAAATAGAATCGAGTACAATAACTTAAAAATAGCCCAGTCGATCTTATGGAAAGTAAAGACATTCTACTGTAGGAACTATTTCATTTTAATACAACAAATGAACATGACAGGGAATTATCATAGAACTATAGAAATGATCCATTACACCAGACACAAACTACAGTCTCAGCCATACATGTACACATGGACTCTGGATAGTGATATCATTATGGCAGCATTACAACAAGGAATGTCTTATGATACAGTGGTCAAATCGTTAATCGTGAATACAATTAGGATGGATGAAAACGCATCGATAGAGGAGCTACAATTAGAATGTTTGGCGTATAAACAAACTGCTGGAGCATGTCTATTTTATATACCGCCTCTGGTGTTTCTTGAATTTTTACTGATTCTTTGTTACACTAGAATTAATAAGAACCACAGACGATATGACATATTGGATGAACTACATACATTACTCTACCATGATGACGGTCATCATATTAGGAAATTTGATAAAGCGATATCATGGGAGATACTAGGAATCTGTCAGCAGCTCTGTGGAGACCTTCATGGTGCTTATACTTCATACTTACATGCTTTAGATGATGACTATAATTACTTTAAACAAGCGACAATTGAACGTATCAATAGTCTTGGAATCTAGTAAAACTAGACAGCATTGTTGGATATAGCGAGCGGCATGGCGTTGACCACCATGGTTCTTATTTGCCATGCTTGCATTGCCTTGACCCTTGATCTTGAATATCAATATAAAACCGAAGTGTTTGAATTATTTCAAACGAAAATAAAGTCAACGCAAGCGTTGCTTCCCATTGCAACTACATGTTCTATTCATGTTCTATTCAATCAGCAATTAGAGTCCATAGTGACCATAACCTTTGACCCATGACAATAAAAATCAAAAGGGTTCATTCTTTACCCAAGGAGAACATTTGTGGAAGGTTTGATGATCATATGATAATTGCTTTGTCTTCTATGTTGCTTGACCTTTGATACTTGACCTTGAAAATCAGCAAGTTCATCCTTTCCCCAGGGAAAACATTTGTGGAAGGTTTGGTGACCCTTTGATGATTGCTGTGTCTTCTATGCTGTCCACAAGGATTTCAAGCATATGTCTGCTGTGACTTTGACCCTTGAAAACGTTTATGCTGTTCACAAGAATTTTAAGCCTACGTCTGATGCAACCTTGACCTTGAAAATCAAAAGGTGTCATCCTCTCCTCGTGGGTTTCATATGTGGAAGGCTTGGTGATACTGTTCACAAGGATTTGAAGCCTATATCCGCTGTGACCTTGACCGTTGACCTTGAATATCAATAGGGTTCATTCTCTCAACAGGAGGTTCAATTGTAGACAGTTTGGTAATCATATGATGATTGCTTTGCATCTATGCTGTTCACAAGGATTTTAAGCCCTAGTCCACAATGACCTTGACCTTTGACCGTGAAAATAAATAGGTTTCATGACAAATATGGATAATGACCATATCCCTGTATACAGCACAAAATCGATAATTCAAAAATCAGAAACCGAAGGCATACAAAATCAGGACAAAACAGGAACCAAAGCAAACAAACAAAAACCTCCACCATATGAAAAGAAGCGAACTCCCGATATGGGAGTGAGATCAGGTGCCAGGAAGAGTAAGCATCTCCTGCTTGCATGCAACACCCGTCGCTTCAATTCGGTAGAATTGTCACATCCGGTTACTTCCATTTTGGAAGATATAGAGTACAATCTTTGGTTGGATGGTTCAAATGGTCTATGACAGAATATCATCCACCATTCTTGAGAGTGGAACATCATAGTGTATGACGAGTTCCCCATATCGACCGTAGAACTTCCTCAGTGACGATGTTAGTCGGTCACAAACATATCCCTGACTGAGAAGCTTATCTGAAAGACGCCTAGCTCTCAGAACAAAATCCGTATATTTGGTACTTGCTCTGGCATAGCGTATCAATTGAGATATGAACACGCCATAAGCAGGCGATGAAGGGATGTTGCTACTAAGAAAAGGAAAGTTTGTAATGCTGAAATTGAAGTCGTCACGTTTGTCATAGAGTGAGGTGTTCATGTGACCATCAGTGTCGTAGGACAACATTATGTCCAAATAGGATGCTGAATTATTTGTCTCTGTGGTTTCTTTGACTTCAAGCTCCGAAGGATAGATACTGCTCAGGTAATCCGCGAATTTTGGATTATTGATGGACAACACATCGTCTATGTATCTGTAAGTGAAGTTAAAGTCAGAAGCTAAGTATCTTTTCCCTTCAGAGACCAAGGATTGAATGAATTCAGCTTCGTACGAGTAAAGGAAAATGTCGGCAAGGAGTGGGGCACAATTGGTCCCCATTGGAATTCCGACAATTTGCTGGAAGACCTTTCCTCCAAACACCACAAAAATGTTGTCGATCAGAAAGTTTAACATCTGAATAATGTCTGTTTCAGTGTACTTATTTACAGAATCGGACTTTTCTTTTACAAAGTAGGTTTTGTCATAGTTAACAACAATAAATTTGTATTTGCGATTACCGTTCTTACTTGTAAACGCATTACTTATAATTTTTGCGAGTCTTTCTTTCAATTTAGAATGTGGAATTGTAGTGTAAAGTGTCGAAAAATCAAATGCTTTGATCGAATGGACTCTACTAAAATGAGTGGATTTCAGATGTTCTAAAAGTTCCTTCGAATTCTTTAAAATCCACATCTGGTTGATACCACTGCGAGAATACACTGTCGAACAATATTTTTGAAGCCCAGATTTGATTTCAGATAAAACTTTGGTGAGTAAGATCGATACAGATTTGGTAGAACATTTTGAGGAACCAGCGATGAAACGTTGTTTGTACGGATTCTTATGCATTTTAGGTATGCAGTACAAGTATGGTAAATCTAAATCTAAATTGGTAGTGTCGAAGCCAAAGGAAGTAAGAGTTGATTTGTGGTTATCTATTATTTCAGAGGCAGAAAGGTTTGATTGGGTGTAAGTGGGATTTCCAGGTGTCGAATTTAAACCCAACTCTTTAATTAGACTGTCGAAATAGTACTTTTTGCAAGTAAATGTAAAATTATTTGAGGCTTTGTCCGCTGGTGTGATGACATAATGTTCTTGGAGGTAGTTGAGCTCTGTGATAACATCAGGGTCTCTAAATATAGACACTAATCTGGTGTTCACAGTTGATTTTAATCGGTTAATTCTAGATAAAAGTAACCCTCTGATTGATTTTATCCATTCAGAAAGGGTGTCGAGCTGTACATTCTCTTTCTTTGCCCAACGTCTTGCATATTCCTCACAAGAGTCCATGATAATTTTGACATTTTGGTTCCATGTAAAGGACATACTTTCTCTGTATTTGGGGCCCTTTTTTAACAATTCTCTCAACTTGTCGTTCTTGACTATACTAAGGTCACCAGTAATAACGTGTCCACAAGGAGAGTAGTTGAAATCTGATGAAGAACATTCGCAGGGAAGTGGATGTAGTGAGGGATTACTTAAATCAATACACTGCAGGAATCGTTTGTAATTGTAAATTTTAGATGCAACTGTTGGTGTGTAGCTATAGGAAATACAAGGGGTTTCTTTTCTTTTGAAATATGGTGGGATTTTTTCTGTGACAGTTTTGTGATTCAAAATTTGACCAAGATTCAAGTTATCAATACCTTTGTTTGCAAATCTTACTTTAATGAAAGGGCGGTTTGTTTTCTCCTCTGATTTATCTGATCTAACTGCTTGAAATAAACGAAAAGTAGAAATGTCCAATATGACTCCTTGTAGTCTGTATTCTGGGGAACGTGTATCGGTATATGTGAGGTCCTTCGTATAATCGTAGATTTCGTGCAACTTCCGTAAAGGAACAGAGTATAATTTGGTACGAATATAATGCAGGCCTAGAGGCTCATTCAAAAATGGAACCAAGTCATCGAAGGAGAAACTATGTATCTCAGGCCTATTGTATTTTCGAATGCCATGACTTCGAGGTCTTCTTTGTTGTCTGTTGAATAAGCTAGTCACATTTACCGATTGACAACCGGGACTTGTTAAGTTTCCTATAGTGCTGATGTTATCGTTGCACCCATAGGGCGCTGCAGTGTTAAGATTTTTTATCCAGAACTCTTCTCTGTTGCGACGGAAAGGTGTGCTCAAATTGGGATTGTTTGTGGGGTGATATATTTTCTCCAGGATTCTGACTCTCATAGATAAAACCGAATGATCGGCCTGGTCAAAATGTCGGTAAAGGAGTTGACTTCCTTTATTATTTATTTTTGACCGGTGTCCTGACATTCTGGTTCGGAGCATACCTTTGGTTTCACCCACATAAATCAATCCACAAAGTGAGCACTCTATTCCGTACACAACATTAGATGTCATGCAGTTAAGGTTTTCAAAACTATGCGTGTTAAATGTTTGTTTTGTGAGATTACTTGAGAATGAAGTGTCTGTTATTAGGATGTTACAAGTTTTGCAGTTCTTCGTGCCGCACTTAGAAACTGAGCAATCGCTTTGTGAAAATTGGTGCTCTTTTAGAATATCGACCACTTCAATCTTACAGGGCTTGATTTTAATATACCCATCTGCATGTTTGTACCAAAACTCATGGTTACTACTCACTACAAACGTCTCGTCTCTAATGTCATTTAGACTAATTCTAGGGACACCTAAGTTACCTGTTGCGTATGTGTCCGTAGACGCAACAGGTTGGGGCCTTTTTATAGTGGGCGACGCCCCAGCCACTTTGTAGGTCTCTTGTGTACTATCCATTGAAGCAAAAGACTGCCCGACAAGTGCCCTCGGGGACAATTTGTCCACCAGCAGTGACACATGGACAGTGGTAAAAATGACAAATATGGATAATGACCATATCCCTGTATACAGCACAAAATCGATAATTCAAAAATCAGAAACCGAAGGCATACAAAATCAGGACAAAACAGGAACCAAAGCAAACAAACAAAAACCTCCACCATATGAAAAGAAGCGAACTCCCGATATGGGAGTGAGATCAGGTGCCCAGGAAGAGTAAGCATCTCCTGCTTGCATGCAACACCCGTCGCTTCAATTCGGTAGAATTGTCACATCCGGTTACTTCCATTTTGGAAGATATAGAGTACAATCTTTGGTTGGATGGTTCAAATGGTCTATGACAGAATATCATCCACCATTCTTGAGAGTGGAACATCATAGTGTATGACGAGTTCCCCATATCGACCGTAGAACTTCCTCAGTGACGATGTTTGTCGGTCACAAACATATCCCTGACTGAGAAGCTTATCTGAAAGACGCCTAGCTCTCAGAACAAAATCCGTATATTTGGTACTTGCTCTGGCATAGCGTATCAATTGAGATATGAACACGCCATAAGCAGGCGATGAAGGGATGTTGCTACTAAGAAAAGGAAAGTTTGTAATGCTGAAATTGAAGTCGTCACGTTTGTCATAGAGTGAGGTGTTCATGTGACCATCAGTGTCGTAGGACAACATTATGTCCAAATAGGATGCTGAATTATTTGTCTCTGTGGTTTCTTTGACTTCAAGCTCCGAAGGATAGATACTGCTCAGGTAATCCGCGAATTTTGGATTATTGATGGACAACACATCGTCTATGTATCTGTAAGTGAAGTTAAAGTCAGAAGCTAAGTATCTTTTCCCTTCAGAGACCAAGGATTGAATGAATTCAGCTTCGTACGAGTAAAGGAAAATGTCGGCAAGGAGTGGGGCACAATTGGTCCCCATTGGAATTCCGACAATTTGCTGGAAGACCTTTCCTCCAAACACCACAAAAATGTTGTCGATCAGAAAGTTTAACATCTGAATAATGTCTGTTTCAGTGTACTTATTTACAGAATCGGACTTTTCTTTTACAAAGTAGGTTTTGTCATAGTTAACAACAATAAATTTGTATTTGCGATTACCGTTCTTACTTGTAAACGCATTACTTATAATTTTTGCGAGTCTTTCTTTCAATTTAGAATGTGGAATTGTAGTGTAAAGTGTCGAAAAATCAAATGCTTTGATCGAATGGACTCTACTAAAATGAGTGGATTTCAGATGTTCTAAAAGTTCCTTCGAATTCTTTAAAATCCACATCTGGTTGATACCACTGCGAGAATACACTGTCGAACAATATTTTTGAAGCCCAGATTTGATTTCAGATAAAACTTTGGTGAGTAAGATCGATACAGATTTGGTAGAACATTTTGAGGAACCAGCGATGAAACGTTGTTTGTACGGATTCTTATGCATTTTAGGTATGCAGTACAAGTATGGTAAATCTAAATCTAAATTGGTAGTGTCGAAGCCAAAGGAAGTAAGAGTTGATTTGTGGTTATCTATTATTTCAGAGGCAGAAAGGTTTGATTGGGTGTAAGTGGGATTTCCAGGTGTCGAATTTAAACCCAACTCTTTAATTAGACTGTCGAAATAGTACTTTTTGCAAGTAAATGTAAAATTATTTGAGGCTTTGTCCGCTGGTGTGATGACATAATGTTCTTGGAGGTAGTTGAGCTCTGTGATAACATCAGGGTCTCTAAATATAGACACTAATCTGGTGTTCACAGTTGATTTTAATCGGTTAATTCTAGATAAAAGTAACCCTCTGATTGATTTTATCCATTCAGAAAGGGTGTCGAGCTGTACATTCTCTTTCTTTGCCCAACGTCTTGCATATTCCTCACAAGAGTCCATGATAATTTTGACATTTTGGTTCCATGTAAAGGACATACTTTCTCTGTATTTGGGGCCCTTTTTTAACAATTCTCTCAACTTGTCGTTCTTGACTATACTAAGGTCACCAGTAATAACGTGTCCACAAGGAGAGTAGTTGAAATCTGATGAAGAACATTCGCAGGGAAGTGGATGTAGTGAGGGATTACTTAAATCAATACACTGCAGGAATCGTTTGTAATTGTAAATTTTAGATGCAACTGTTGGTGTGTAGCTATAGGAAATACAAGGGGTTTCTTTTCTTTTGAAATATGGTGGGATTTTTTCTGTGACAGTTTTGTGATTCAAAATTTGACCAAGATTCAAGTTATCAATACCTTTGTTTGCAAATCTTACTTTAATGAAAGGGCGGTTTGTTTTCTCCTCTGATTTATCTGATCTAACTGCTTGAAATAAACGAAAAGTAGAAATGTCCAATATGACTCCTTGTAGTCTGTATTCTGGGGAACGTGTATCGGTATATGTGAGGTCCTTCGTATAATCGTAGATTTCGTGCAACTTCCGTAAAGGAACAGAGTATAATTTGGTACGAATATAATGCAGGCCTAGAGGCTCATTCAAAAATGGAACCAAGTCATCGAAGGAGAAACTATGTATCTCAGGCCTATTGTATTTTCGAATGCCATGACTTCGAGGTCTTCTTTGTTGTCTGTTGAATAAGCTAGTCACATTTACCGATTGACAACCGGGACTTGTTAAGTTTCCTATAGTGCTGATGTTATCGTTGCACCCATAGGGCGCTGCAGTGTTAAGATTTTTTATCCAGAACTCTTCTCTGTTGCGACGGAAAGGTGTGCTCAAATTGGGATTGTTTGTGGGGTGATATATTTTCTCCAGGATTCTGACTCTCATAGATAAAACCGAATGATCGGCCTGGTCAAAATGTCGGTAAAGGAGTTGACTTCCTTTATTATTTATTTTTGACCGGTGTCCTGACATTCTGGTTCGGAGCATACCTTTGGTTTCACCCACATAAATCAATCCACAAAGTGAGCACTCTATTCCGTACACAACATTAGATGTCATGCAGTTAAGGTTTTCAAAACTATGCGTGTTAAATGTTTGTTTTGTGAGATTACTTGAGAATGAAGTGTCTGTTATTAGGATGTTACAAGTTTTGCAGTTCTTCGTGCCGCACTTAGAAACTGAGCAATCGCTTTGTGAAAATTGGTGCTCTTTTAGAATATCGACCACTTCAATCTTACAGGGCTTGATTTTAATATACCCATCTGCATGTTTGTACCAAAACTCATGGTTACTACTCACTACAAACGTCTCGTCTCTAATGTCATTTAGACTAATTCTAGGGACACCTAAGTTACCTGTTGCGTATGTGTCCGTAGACGCAACAGGTTGGGGCCTTTTTATAGTGGGCGACGCCCCAGCCACTTTGTAGGTCTCTTGTGTACTATCCATTGAAGCAAAAGACTGCCCGACAAGTGCCCTCGGGGACAATTTGTCCACCAGCAGTGACACATGGACAGTGGTAAAAATGACAAATATGGATAATGACCATATCCCTGTATACAGCACAAAATCGATAATTCAAAAATCAGAAACCGAAGGCATACAAAATCAGGACAAAACAGGAACCAAAGCAAACAAACAAAAACCTCCACCATATGAAAAGAAGCGAACTCCCGATATGGGAGTGAGATCAGGTGCCCAGGAAGAGTAAGCATCTCCTGCTTGCATGCAACACCCGTCGCTTCAATTCGGTAGAATTGTCACATCCGGTTACTTCCATTTTGGAAGATATAGAGTACAATCTTTGGTTGGATGGTTCAAATGGTCTATGACAGAATATCATCCACCATTCTTGAGAGTGGAACATCATAGTGTATGACGAGTTCCCCATATCGACCGTAGAACTTCCTCAGTGACGATGTTAGTCGGTCACAAACATATCCCTGACTGAGAAGCTTATCTGAAAGACGCCTAGCTCTCAGAACAAAATCCGTATATTTGGTACTTGCTCTGGCATAGCGTATCAATTGAGATATGAACACGCCATAAGCAGGCGATGAAGGGATGTTGCTACTAAGAAAAGGAAAGTTTGTAATGCTGAAATTGAAGTCGTCACGTTTGTCATAGAGTGAGGTGTTCATGTGACCATCAGTGTCGTAGGACAACATTATGTCCAAATAGGATGCTGAATTATTTGTCTCTGTGGTTTCTTTGACTTCAAGCTCCGAAGGATAGATACTGCTCAGGTAATCCGCGAATTTTGGATTATTGATGGACAACACATCGTCTATGTATCTGTAAGTGAAGTTAAAGTCAGAAGCTAAGTATCTTTTCCCTTCAGAGACCAAGGATTGAATGAATTCAGCTTCGTACGAGTAAAGGAAAATGTCGGCAAGGAGTGGGGCACAATTGGTCCCCATTGGAATTCCGACAATTTGCTGGAAGACCTTTCCTCCAAACACCACAAAAATGGTGTCCCCAGGGGTTTCATTTGTGGAAGGTTTGGTAATCCTTTGAAGAGTGTTTTGTCTTCTATGCTGTTCACAATAATCTGGACACACACCCTACCAAACTCACACTCGTACGGCAGCGATGCTATATCTCCTCCAAAGCTGGAATCAAAGATTCGGGGGCATATGGTTTTTGGCCTGTCCGTCTGTTTGTCTGTTTGTATGTCTGTCTGTTTGTCCGAAAAACTTTAACATTGGACATAACTTTTGAATGGGAGGTGATAGGGCTTTCATATTTCACATGTGTATTCCTTGTGAAAAGACCTTTCCATTGATACCAAAAAATTTGACCTCGTGACCTTGACCTTGACCTTTGACCTACTGTTCAAAAATTTTAACATTGGTTATAACTTTTGAATGGTAAATAAAAGGGCTTTCATATTTCACATGTGTATTTCTTGTGACAAGACCTTTCCATTGATAAAAGAAATTTTGACCTCGTGACCTTGACTTTAACCTTTGATCTACTTTTCAAAAACTTTAACATTGGGTATAACTTTTGAATGGTAAAATGATAGGGCTTTCATATTTCTCATGTGTATTCCTTGTAAAAAGACCTTTCCATTGACACCAGAATTTTTGACCTCATGATCTTGACCTTGACCTCTGACCTACTTTTCAAAAACTTCAACATTGGGCATAACTTTTGAATGACAAATATGGATAATGACCATATCCCTGTCTACAGTACAAAATCGATAATTCAGAAAATCAGAAACCGAAGATATGAGAGTGAGACCAGGTGCCCATGAAGAGTAGGCATCTCCTACTTGCATGCAACACCCGTCGCTTCAATTCGGTAGAACTGTCACATCCGGTTACTTCCATTTTGGAAGACATAGAGTACAATCTTTGGTTGGATGGTTCAAATGGTCTATGACAGAATATCATCCACCATTCTGGATAGTGGGACATCATAGTGTATGACGAGTTCCCCATATCGACCGTAGAACTTCCTCAGTGACGATGTTAGTCGGTCACAAACATATCCCTGACTGAGAAGCTTATCTGAAAGACGCCTAGCTCTCAGAACAAAATCCGTATATTTGGTACTTGCTCTGGCATAGCGTATCAACTGAGATATGAACACGCCATAAGCAGGCGATGAAGGGATGTTGCTACTCAGAAAAGGAAAGTTCGTAATGCTGAAATTGAAGTCGTCACGTTTGTCATAGAGTGAGGTGTTCATGTGACCATCAGTGTCGTAGGACAACATTATGTCCAAATAGGATGCTGAATTATTTGTCTCTGTAGTTTCTTTGACTTCAAGCTCCGAAGGATAGATACTGCTCAGGTAATCCGCGAATTTAGGATTATTGATGGACAACACATCGTTTATGTATCTGTAAGTGAAGTTGAAGTCAGAAGCTAAGTATCTTTTCCCTTCAGAGACCAAAGATTGAATGAATTCAGCTTCGTACGAGTAAAGGAAAATGTCGGCAAGGAGTGGTAAGTGATATGGCTTTGATATTTCACATGTGTATTCCTTGTGACAAGACCTTTCCAATGATACCAAAATTTTTGACCTCGTGACCTGGACCTTGACCTGTCACATACATGTACTGAACAGAAAATAGTGTTTATACTAACAAAGATGCCACCGGGGGCATTCGTGTTTCACAAACACAGGCTATATTTTCATGAAATCTAATACACAATGTATATGTTTGACTCAGAGCAGAAATGTTTCTTGGGTAATTAATCTTTTACATTTTATACATTTTTTGTTTAATTAAATACAAGTAATTCTGAAAGGTCTTTAATTTTTGTTTAAACATTCCATTGTTGACTTATATACTTTTGATTTTATGTTTGAATAATAATGTGAAATATATATCTATATAGACAAATCAATTTAGAATATAACTTTCTAGCAATAAAAATTATATAGTGTGTTTTCAATCTCCTTGTTGGATCATTTGTATATTGTATAACTTCCTGGGATTTTCATAAATAGTATAAATTTTGGAATGCTAATGGTATTGAAGATTTAAAAGGGCAAAGTTTGAAGGTGTTTTAGAATGAAGATCCTATGACATTAAATTGTATTATGCTTCCATTTAATTGGCGTACCTTACTAAGGATCAGTATGATAGATCACACGGCATGTTTCATAAATTAAAAATATTAAATCAACCTGTTCTACATTAAAATATGAGCTGACAATATTGAAATGCTATATATAACTACATATATTGTCTCCGTCCTTTATTTGCTTACTAAAAAATGTGATAATTTTATATTGATGTTTATGCTTATGATTGTATTAAAAAGTTTATTTCACTATTTTTGTTTATCATATTGATTAATATGCCGCTACCAGTAAAGTGTAAGGGGACTCTTTGTTTCCTCTCAGTCTGTTTGTTTGTCACCTGGTCTGTCATGTTTCTGTTTTGCTTGGCTCTTTTTAATGGATAGAGATATTGAGATGAAAGGTTCATAAAGGCGCATAGCAAGTTTGACACAAATCATAGTTGATGCATTTTAAGGCAATATATGCCCCAGTGACAAGCTTAAGGTATCCAATGGGTAATGAGAGGTAATTGGGGCACCAATTTATGGAATCCTTCGTCCTAAAATCACAGCACAGTTATAATGTAAAATTAAATTGAATTTTTTTTTACCAATTTATATATTAAAAATATGATTACTTTAAGAGTTATGGGCCCCTACAGTTAACATGACTGAAAATTACCCCAATGCAAAAAGTTCTACCTTTATGGTAACTGGATGCGACATGTTAGCCGAATGGAAGCAACAGGTGTTGCATGCAAGCAGGGAATGCTGACTCTTCCTGAGCACCTTGTCTTACTCCCTTACTGGGAGTTCACTTCTGTTCATATGATGGAATTTTTTATTTTGTTTGTTTGCTTTGGTTCTCTATAATGGGATATGGTTCTTGTCCATATATGTCATTTAGTGCCAGTTAATTAGCAAGTGGGATGATTATCCGGACTACTTTATTGTTGTAGCAAAATTACCTGACTGGGCGGAGCTAATTTAATCAAGCGAGTGAGACTAGTGAGTTAAATTTTGGGATTTATGGAATATGCATTGCAAGCATTACTAACCAGAGGAAATGCTATGTACCTGAATTTTTCATAGCTTATATCAACTGGTCAAAAGTAGACTCTACTGATTCCCAGGTGAATATGAGCGCCGCCAGGTCAGGTCAGTTTGCCACAACAATATCAAAAGAATTTAAATCAAGCACATTATATTAAAGTATTCTACATATACATACATACATGGTTCAGTAATCCGGAAAATTCATTAATCTCGACGAATTTCTCGGGAGCCAATTCGTCCGGACTAACGAATCATCACTGTACATAATATATTTTGCCCTTTCGGAAACTTGTCATTTTCTCCAAAAATAGTATCGAAATTAAAGGAGATCCATACATAAAATTTTTAAAGAGCTTAAGGTCGCAGATCAGCAGAGAAAAAGCAAACAGACTCACATTGAATGACGAAGCTTTATTGCAACTTCTCGTTGATTGCTCCGAGAATGAATTTTCATTCAGACAAAATAAAAATCTTCAGATCCAGAGGGCCGTGGATGGGCTTGCGCGAAACCTAATATATGCACTGCATTGTGAAAGATCAAAGATATAATCAGAGCATTAAGTTAAAGTACATGCAGTAAATGTATAACACACATGTAATACAGAATAATTAATAAAATATTACAGACTCAAAAGAATAATGTGAACCCTTATGTATATAGTAACCTCCCTGATGTACTATACTTCACCATTATGTTAAATTGCATCCGTCTAATTCAAAATCCTTCGTTTTTTTACCCTTGCTCTTAAGTAAATACTCTTTTACATAATATGATGCATTATGATATTTATACCCCCGCCATATAATGGTGGGGGTATATAGTGATGCACTTGTCCGTCCGTGTGTCCGTGCGTGTGTGCGTCCGTCCCACCTGTGGTTTCCGAACATTTAAAGGAAAACTATAACAGATAATTCATTTCTTGCATATAGCTTTTACACCCAGAAATACAGGTCGAATATGGGTCATGTCCCTCGATTTTGTACAGAGTAATGCCCCTTGAAACTTAGAAAATTTCAAAATTTTGTAGTTTTCGGACATTTAAAGGAAAACCGTTACAGGTAATCAATTCATTTCATGCATATAGCCCTTACACCAAGAAATACAGGTCAAGTTCGAATATGGGTCAATTCCCTCAATTTTGTGCAGAGTTATGCCCCTTGAAACTTAAAAAAATTCAACATTTTCTGGTTTCCGGACATTTAAAGGTAATTATAAATTAACCGTTACAGATAATCAATTCATTTCCTGCATATAGCTCTTACACCAAAAAATACAGCTCAAGTTGGAATATGGGTCATGTCCCTCAATTTTGTGCAGAGTAATGCCCCTTGAAACTTAGAAAATTTGAAAATTTTCTGGTTTCCAGACATTTAAAGGAAAACCGTAACAGGTAATCAATTCATTTATTGCATATAGCTCTTACACCAAGAAATACAGGTCAAGTTTTGAATATGGGTCATGTCCCTCAATTTTGTGCAGAGTTATGCCCCTTGAAACTTAGAAAAATTCAACATTTTCTGGTTTCCGGACATTTAGAGGTAAACCGTTACAGATTATCAATTCATTTCTTGGATATAGCTCTTTCACCAATAAATACAGGACAAGTTAGAATATGGGTCAAGTCCCTCAATTTTGTGCAGAGTTATGCCCCTTGAAACTTAGAAAAATTCAACATTTTCTGGTTTCCGGACATTTAAAGGTAATTATAAATTAACCGTTACAGATAATCAATTCATTTCCTGCATATAGCTCTTACACCAAAAAATACAGCTCAAGTTGGAATATGGGTCATGTCCCTCAATTTTGTGCAGAGTAATGCCCCTTGAAACTTAGAAAATTTGAAAATTTTCTGGTTTCCAGACATTTAAAGGAAAACCGTAACAGGTAATCAATTCATTTATTGCATATAGCTCTTACACCAAGAAATACAGGTCAAGTTTGAATATGGGTCATGTCCCTCAATTTTGTGCAGAGTTATGCCCCTTGAAACTTAGAAAAATTCAACATTTTCTGGTTTCCGGACATTTAGAGGTAAACCGTTAAATTATCAATTCATTTCTTGGATATAGCTCTTTCACCAATAAATACAGGACAAGTTAGAATATGGGTCAAGTCCCTCAATTTTGTGCAGATTTATGCCCCTTGACACTTAGAAATTAACATTCAAAATTTTGTGGTTTCCAGATGTTTAAAGGAAAACCGTTACAGATAATCAATACATTTCTTGCATATATAGCTATTACACCAAGAAAAACTGGTCAAGTTTGAATATGGGTCATGTCCCTCAATTGTGTGCAGAGTTATATCCCTTGAACATACACAAATTCAAAATTTTGTGGTTTCTAGCTGGACATTACAAGGACAACTGTTACAGATAATAAATTCAATTCTTGTATGTAGCTATTAATACCAAAAATTACAGGTTGGGTTTGAATATGGCTCAATTTCATGCAGATTTGTGCCCCTTCAAACTTCGAAAAAAAATCAATATTTTATGCTTGCCTGACATTGAAATGAAAACTGTAACAGGGAATATATTTATTTCTTAGATATAGCTTTACATTGAAAAATACAAGTCAAATTCAAATAAAGGGTCATATTTCTCAATTTTGTGTTGAATTGTACACCTTCAAACTTCTTATACATTGCTTAGATGTAAAATATGCCGGGCGGGGGGTATCATTGATACTTAGATCAACTATATATATAGATTTCATTTATTATTTTATCCAACGTTTCATTGCTGGTTCCTCAAAATATTCTATCAAATCTGTATCGATCTTACTCACCAAAGTTTTATCTGAAATCCAATCTTGGCTTCAAAAATATTATTCGACAGTATATTCTCGCAGTGGTATCAACCAGATGTGGATTTTAAAGAATTCGAAGGAAATTTTAGAACATCTGAAATCCACTTATTTTAGTAGAGTCAATTCGATCAAAGCCTTTGATTTTTCGACACTTTACACTACAATTCCACATTCTAAATTGAAAGAAAGACTCGCAAAAATTATAAGTAATGCGTTTACAAGTAAGAACGGTAATCGCAAATACAAATTTATTGTTGTTAACTATGACAAAACCTACTTTGTAAAAGAAAAGTCCGATTCTGAAAATAAGTACACTGAAACAGATATTATTCAGATTTTAAACTTTCTGATCGACAACATTTTTGTGGTGTTTGGAGGAAAGGTCTTCCAGCAAATGTCGGAATTCCAATGGGGACCATGCAATTATGTCCCACTCCTTGCCGACATTTTCCTTTACTCGTACGAAACAGAATTCATTCAATCTTTGGTCTCTGAAGGGAAAAGATACTTAGCTTCTGACTTCAACTTCACTTACAGATACATAGACGATGTGTTGTCCATCAATAATCCAAAATTCGCGGATTACCTGAGCAGTATCTATCCTTCGGAGCTTGAAATCAAAGAAACTACAGAGACAAATAATTCAGCATCCTATTTGGACATTATGTTGTCCTACGACACTGATGGTCACATGAACACCTCACTCTATGACAAATGTGACGACTGCAATTTCAGCATTACAAACTTTCCTTTTCTGAGTAGCAAAATCGCAAACGAAAAAAATAGCCCAACAACTCGTATAAACAGATCATACACAAACCATGGTTTTGATGCGAGTTTCCCGGTTGAAATCTCACATGCAAATAAGCTAACGGATCGTATCATTAAATTTGCATATTGGTGGATCGCATGAAAATCTTAAATATATGTTATGATCCAAGTACGATCCATTGAAAACAACTCGTATACAGCTCATATGATTCTTCTACGATCCATGGTTTTGATGCGAGTTTCCCGGTTGAAATTTCACATGCAAATGAGCTAACGGATCGCATACATATTTGGATATCAACAAATCGTATGAAAACTGCAAGTTTGTGAACATGTAGATGTACAATCCAAGTATGATCCATTTAGAAACATCTCGCATCCAAACCACAAAACAACTCACAACCAAACCACCTAACAACTCACAACCAAACCACCTAACAACTCACAACCAAACCACCTAACAACTGCATGAAAATCATATGATCCAGATATGATCTATTATCTATATTAATAACAACTTGCATAAAAACCTTGTATACATACATGTATTGTCACAAATTTTTAGGTCATCATCCCATGCATGTACCAGTACACAATTGTTACATATTAAGTGAAAATAATACGAAACGATATTTATTTTCAACAACATTCATTTTTCCGTATATATACACATTTACGTATTGAAATCAAAATCAACTTTTATTTCATTTCATATAAATGCATTTTAATCCTTTTTTCCAATTGACATTAATAAAATAAATCATTTTCTAATACATGTATAATCAAGGAAATCTATATTATTAATTACAAACATGATCATGATGATGCGTCAAAATTTTAACAATAGAACATACATGCGTGTATTTAGATATTAATAGTACAATGTAATATATTGTTTCAAGAGCTTATCGTATACATATTCATACTGAAAATTAAACTAAGAGGTGTGTCACCTGTACCGTAGTATGCTTAACAATGTGACCTTGAAGGTGACTTTGAAAGTTCATAAGGTGTTTTACAATTATTGCAAGCTTTATATGGTAGAATTATAATGTATATCAATTAAGTTATAGCCATTTTTGTGTAAAAAACCAATTACCAGACAGTTGGACGGACAAACAGATCCCTATTACATGTATGTTGATCTCGAATTGTACGTGACATAAAATTTTAAGTTTTAAAGCAAGTAAAACAATTTTCACATGTTACATACACTTTCAAGCAAAGTTATTATGTATATATACATTGTATTCAGAGTGTACCAATACATGTACAATGATTATTGATACAAAATATGTGAAACTTTTCAAAACATTGAAATCACATCTTTTATAAATTTAAGATTTTCAAGACATTGTAAGTTACATGTACATGATGTAGTTGCATTAAAGTGAATGTTTACTTGACTCAACTCTATTCATCAAGTTACATGAACATGCATTTAATTGTAAATTATTATAAAGTAAACAAATAAAACATTGAAAAAGTGGAACTATTAATTTTCTGCACGTTGTAACATCTAGTCGGAATATGTACACACATATACGGTTTGTGCATCGACTGCCACAATGGGGGCCTTATCTATATATGTAGTTACTCCATAACTACTTAAATAACAGAACTGCAAACTCTAAAGAGCGTTATCCGTGGCCACATAATCAGTCCCGTTTAGCACAAAGTGACTGTACATTCTGATTCATCCCTCGTTAATATCACAGACTCACTATATGTATTTCCTGTAACAAATTCAAGGTTAAAGTAAAATCAAACTTCATATTATATTTTTTAATAAAGTGTCATTATGGTCATAGGCTCATACTACATTGTACAGGACTGAGGTATGTAAAAAGAGAGAATCATGGTCTGTCAATTTTATGATCAAATACATGTAGTTAGTGGTACACGTATATCTATAAGCTAAATAGCGATAATCTAGCTTCCAACTGAGAACTGACAGTAACATTCATTACAATCGTTTGTTTACTGGACAGGTCCGATATATATTGCCTATTTGTAGCATATGCATAATGCACATATACCTACCTATATCCATCTTATGCAGTTCTTAAATGCAGGAGTTCAGCTTCCTCCTCTATATTTGGACCCTGGCATGCTCTCTAATGAATTTGTATGTGACAAGCTCACAGAACACATGTGTACATGTCATGCAGTGCATGGCACATACAACATGTAC
This sequence comes from Pinctada fucata, assembly GCA_028142955.1. Taxonomy (NCBI): domain Eukaryota; kingdom Metazoa; phylum Mollusca; class Bivalvia; order Pterioida; family Pteriidae; genus Pinctada; species Pinctada fucata. The sequence goes on along the minus strand of AP027109.1, from coordinate 1,615,361 downwards.
AATGTATGCTGTGAATAGGCAAAACGCATCGGACCTGTTTTATATAATTTGATTTACATTGAGATGCCTGATTATTCATATCATTTACTACGTGTATTCTTCAACCAAATGGCCAATGCATCTCCGCATATATATTTGTATGAATGTTTGTCACACACTGTTTTACATGTATAGTGCAGAGTTCCTGAAAAGTGACGGTTATATCAGATTTGCCAATAAGAAATTGTGTTGTATAATAAAACTCACTTTTATATGTGAGCATAGTATTTGACTTACAGACATAAAACTTACACTGTTAGTTACAGGCCTTTATCAGATTTTCCCCTAAAATGGCTACATAATGTAATCAGAAAATATTACGACATATCGAATTGAGTAAAAACTACTATTTTCTGATTTCTGAAGTGAGGTTATTTGTTCTAAATATGTAGCAGTATTACCTCAAACTCAATTTAAACATCAGGGCCAGGTTGAACTTGCTTCAAGGAAAGAAATCCATCTCAATTCTAAGCCGTTAAAGCTCTACGTACACATTTGGACCTCCCATGCAGACACTAGAATTGGCTGACCAATGATTACCTGTAAATAAAATACTAGACATTATAATGCATGTCATCACTTACAAAATGGAAATTTCAATCATGAATGTGTATATTCATCTCGATGCAAAACAGATTTGAAGTGCACAATAAATTGTTAGTAAAGAGAATTTCTTAAATTACTGTCCTGTTCACTAAATCCAGAGCACCCTGTTTGGGCAATTTATTCTGTCGTCTGAAGAATTTTGCTACAAATTATTGTTTCCGAGAATTGACCTCCTTTAGTCGTAACTGGAAATTAACGTCAAGTTACCCTATCAGCTGCCTTCAAACCGCAATATGAAAAAATAAAATGTCTACGGGAAATTCCCATGTCAATTTCAAGCCGCCCCCATATAGTTCTCCGTGTCAACAATAGTAAACAGTCTCCGATGTCACACATTTTCAGCGATTTTACTATAGAAAATCCCCGTAGACTTTTTATTTTCCGTCCTATTTCTAACTTAGCTGACGCACATACAAAAGAATGGTATTTTCTGTTACGACTAAAGGAGTACTATAAAATTGATATCTTTTTGGAAGATGACATTAACATATTTTAGAGAAAACCGGGAAAATAGGGTGCTCTGGAATTGGTGAACAGAACAGTAGCGTGAGTTGTTGTTGTTGTTGTGGTTCGTATATTCCACCTTTAGGTAGGTGCACCCACGAATTGTGGTAGATACCATATTACCATATACCATTGACCATATGACCATATACCATACTATATACATGTACCCTCCACTGTGTATGCAGTGTATGCTGTGGATGTTGGGAGGGTGTATTCTTGTACTACAGTGGATGGTCCGTATTTCCAACGGCCTTTAACGTGCCATCACACGAGGCAATCTCCTCAGCCGCAGCTGCCGAGGGGCCACTCAGACCATTTTAATTCCCTCAGAGTCGGAGAACAGGTGGGTGCGAGACGATAAATCACCTCTGAGAAAGTTCGCCCCTGACGGGATTCGAACCCAGGACCTCCGGTATGGAAGTCCGGCGCTCTACCAACTGAGCTTTCCTCTATCTCTTGAGTGTTCTCGTACTGTTTACATACCTTTCCGTCGACGTGATTCTGAAACCATCTTAGGACAATAGGCCTTAAATACGTTTGATTCGTGTTCCAGTTGGACTAACAGATTAACGTACACCTACTCTTTAAAAGATCTTTTCCGTCTCGTTCCGATCGAACTCGGCGGCTGAGATTTTCATTCGAAATTTCACAGATTTTCACAACTAGAACAACTTCCGGCTTGAATCCATGCGAGAATCAGGGGTACATTTGCATACCAAGATTTCTGGTCTCCGTTAAATAACGGATTAGATAAATGGACAATATTGGAAAAAAATTTTATGAAAATACTAATAGCTAAAATATATAGAGTTACCACCAAAACAACGGCAAATACCATCTCTAACTTTCACCATACCGCCGAACTCTTTGTGCCTCGCGAGATGTCATCCTGATTTGTCTTTGTTATTTGGCTTGGTTGGTTGCTATGCAAATTTCGAGTCTAACTTCGTTATTTGCAGGCTATTTCTTTATTTATACATTACAATTGCTATTTTAGAAAATTAAATTTAAATCTGAAATCAATACGATCTTCAATTTTGCGTTTAAAATAATATTCTAGCATTGCTGTTCAAATCTTGTTACCAAGGAAGACGTTGTTTTTGCGGGAAGACTCGCTCAATTTTTCGAAACGTAAACAGTGTCATTATGACGTCGGAATGTTCCTATTGTCTTGGCGTAAAAGTAAAAACAATGAAATCTCCCTCTAAAATTCTGCGTAGGAAAAATTGACCGCTGAATGCAAGGATATATTGATTACCGGCAGTCATGACTGCCGGTATACTGTAATCAATCGTGACATACTTGCACGGATAAAATAACTCTTAGCAATATGATTGGTGGACAACTACAAAACATGCAAATATTCGTCAAGGTTATTCTGAAAAACAACGTCTTCCTTGGTAACAAGATTTGAACAGCAATGCTAGAATATTATTTTAAACGCAAAATTGAAGATCGTATTGATTTCAGATTTAAATTTAATTTTCTAAAATAGCAATTGTAATGTATAAATAATAATATTTATACATTGTAATGTATAAATAATAATATTTATACATTACAATTGCTATTTTAGAAAATTAAATTTAAATCTGAAATCAATACGATCTTCAATTTTGCGTTTAAAATAATATTCTAGCATTGCTGTTCAAATCTTGTTACCAAGGAAGACGTTGTTTTTGCGGGAAGACTCGCTCAATTTTTCGAAACGTAAACAGTGTCATTATGACGTCGGAATGTTCCCATTGTCTTGGCGTAAAAGTAAAAACAATGAAATCTCCCTCTAAAATTCTGCGTAGGAAAAATTGACCGCTGAATGCAAGGATATATTGATTACCGGCAGTCATGACTGCCGGTATACTGTAATCAATCGTGACATACTTGCACGGATAAAATAACTCTTAGCAATATGATTGGTGGACAACTACAAAACATGCAAATATTCGTCAAGGTTATTCTGAAAAACAACGTCTTCCTTGGTAACAAGATTTGAACAGCAATGCTAGAATATTATTTTAAACGCAAAATTGAAGATCGTATTGATTTCAGATTTAAATTTAATTTTCTAAAATAGCAATTGTAATGTATAAATAATAATATTTATACATTGTAATGTATAAATAATAATATTTATACATTACAATTGCTATTTTAGAAAATTAAATTTAAATCTGAAATCAATACGATCTTCAATTTTGCGTTTAAAATAATATTCTAGCATTGCTGTTCAAATCTTGTTACCAAGGAAGACGTTGTTTTTGCGGGAAGACTCGCTCAATTTTTCGAAACGTAAACAGTGTCATTATGACGTCGGAATGTTCCCATTGTCTTGGCGTAAAAGTAAAAACAATGAAATCTCCCTCTAAAATTCTGCGTAGGAAAAATTGACCGCTGAATGCAAGGATATATTGATTACCGGCAGTCATGACTGCCGGTATACTGTAATCAATCGTGACATACTTGCACGGATAAAATAACTCTTAGCAATATGATTGGTGGACAACTACAAAACATGCAAATATTCGTCAAGGTTATTCTGAATCTGTGCATAAGATACATCCATCAGGTCGGCTGAAGAGTCTAGATGACTTGACAAATGTAAGTCATATCGTATCAGTGCATTTTCTTCCGAAAGATGCATCGAAAAGTCTTTTACCGATACGTCCTACAACAAATCACAGATCCTCGGAAATTTCCATAGCTTGAATCGGAAATAAAAACGGAAAAGCCCGGAAATGTGCGATTGGTCTAACAAGAATAAAAATCGTTTATTCCATTTTTTCCTTACTAGAATTTTACAACATTTAATGTCAGCTAACTACCGGCAAGCTTTTTGTAAAAGCTACTACTTCTTGAATTTTACAACATTTAATGTCAGCTAACTGCCGGCAAGCTTTTTGTAAAAGCTAATACTTGTTCATATTTCATGAAAACTGCCGTGTTTTGGGAGATATCGGACAATCCAACTGACTGGTTGCCTGACACTTTTTTGTCCAAATTTTGGAAAGCCTTTTGTCGTTTGATAAATTGGGTCAATATTGGGTACTGTCCAAATTTCTTCATTCCGGAAAACAACATGTTCCAAGGTAAAATATACGGAGAGACACAAGTGACTTTATTAGACACATTACGTGACCTTTACATGGATGGATACTGGTGTCTACTACGCTGTCCTTCACTGTATGAAGATTTATCACTGCTCATCACACAACCTGCAATTGCATATACATTGTCATGTAATGAATTAGAGTATGTACCTTTGTCAATTATAGAGAGGGGAAGATTACATGTTAGATTAGCATTTGATATCTTTATCGATATAACAAAGCGACATAAGATAATGAAAACACTAATAAACATATTGATGATGATAATGAACACAGATTCAGTAGACATAATGTGTGCAGAACGATTAGGTGTAAATCATGTATTACAAGCCTACGCACAGCATTTATTTGTTTTCAAGAAACATCGTTATTTATATAAATCCCTAAATAGAATCCAGTACAATAACTTAAAAGCAGCCCAGTCGATCTTATGGAAAGTAAATACATTCTTCTGTATGAATTATTTCATTTTAATACAACATATGTACATGGCAGGGAATTATCATAGAACTATAGAAATGATCCATTACACCAGACACAAACTACAGTCTCAGCTATACATGTACAGATGGAATCTGGATAGTGATATCATTATGGCAGCATTACAACAAGGAATGTCTTATGATACAGTGGTCAAATCATTGATCGTTAGTCTTGTTATGATGGATGAAAACACAACGATTGAGGAGCTGAAATTAGAATGCTTGGTTTATACACAAACTGTTGGAGCATGTCTATTATCCATACCACCTCTGGTGTTCCTGGACTTTTTACTGATTCTTAGTTATACTAGAATTAGTGAGAATCACAGACGATATGACATATTAGATGAACTACAAACATTACTCTACCATGATGATGGTCATCATATTATGATAACTCAAAAAGCGATATCATGGAAGATACTAGGAATCTGTCAACAGATCTGTGGTGACCGTCATGGAGCTTATACATCATACGTGCATGCTTTAGATGATGACTATAATTACTTTAAACAAGCGACAGTTGAACGTATCAGTAGTCTTGGAATCTATTAAAACTAGACATCATTGTTGGATATAGCGAGCCGCATGATGTTGACCACCATGGTTCTTATTTGCTTGCTTGCATTGTGAAAAATATGCTATATAACACTTGTGTTTTTTATCTTTGAAACTGTTTAAATATATCAATATAAAACCGAAGAAGTGTTTGAAGTATTTTAATCGAAAATAAAGTCAACGCAAGCGTAGCATCCCATTGCAACTACATATTCTATTCAATCAGCAATTAGAGTCCATAGTGACCATGACCTTTGACCCATCACAATAAAAATCAAAAGGGTTCATTCTTTCCCCAAGGAGAACATTTTGGGAAGGTTTGGCGATCGTATGATGATTGCTTTGTCTTCTAAGTTGTTTAAAAGGATTTTAAGCCATGGCGACATTCACCTTTGATATCACTGAGTTCACCTCTCCCCAAGGAGAACATTTGTGGAAGGTTTGGTGACCCTTTGATTATTGCTTTGTCTTCTATGCTGTCCACAAGGATTTTAAGCCTATGTCCACTGTGACCTTGAACCTGAACATCAAAAGGTTTCATCCTCTCTCAATGGGATTTATTTGTGGAAGGTTTTGTGATCCTATGATGACTGCTTTGTCGTCTTAGCTGTTGACAAGGATTTTAAGCCTATGTCTGCTGTGACCTTGACCCTTGAAAACCTTTATGCTGTTCACAAGAATTTTAAGCCTATGTCTGCTGTGACATTGACCTTGAAATTCAAAGCATTTCATCCTCTTCCCGTCGGGTTAATTTGTGGAGGGTTTGGTGATCCTATAATGATTGATTTTTCTTCTGTACTGTTCACATGGATTTTAAGCCTATATCCACTGTGACCTTGACCCTTGACCTTGAATATCAATAGGGTTCAATCTCTCAACAGGAGGTTCAATTGTAGACTGTTTGGTGATCTTATGATGATTGCTTTGCATCTATGCTGTTCACAAGAATCTGGACACACGCCCCACCAAACTAACAGACGTACCGCAGCGATGCTATATCCCCTCCAAAACTCTTCTGCGAGAGGATAATTAAATTCTTGATTTTGCCTCGAAGTATCAGGATATTCTAGGAAATATACGAAAAATGCAGCGAAATATGGTCCTTTGCTCCAAGATCGAAGTTGTTTTATGTTGATGGGTTGTATTAATAATAGTAATACAACCCATCAGCATAAAACAAACAATTATTGTCTGAATTTGTTCTTATACTAACTGCAAACAAGATTCCTTTCTCTCTGTTTGGTCAATACTGTGGTCTGTAGGCCACTGGTAATAAGGATATCAAGAATTCAAAACCTAAATAAAACAAAACTAGAGTGGTTTGCTTAATATTCTTGTTCAGACTTCTGATCTTTTAACCACAAAATATATTGAGCCAAAAAAGTTAAGGATATTAATTTAGAGTTTGCATTGGATTACCATTGATATAGGAACTTTGTTTTATTTGTTTTATTCTATTGTCATAACTGAGATAAACATCAATTTTTAAGTGAGTTGCCAGTATTTGTACAATTTAACTCTTGGGTACAAAAAAGACAACAGAGCCAAGTGTCTATGTTCTATTAATTTCTCTAAAAATGCGAATTTCAGAAAAATAGAATTCTAACCCAAAATCTACATGGTATGAATAATTCATAATTAATCAGTACAAATTGCATGTCTGATCCAAAGTACACAATGGTATTGTTTTGAAAATCCCGTATTCAAACTGAACTCATCGCTGTAAACGAAAATCTGACATAACCCTAAGGCTTGCAATTTTTGAAAATGTAAGAAAAAGAGTGAGAAAAAATTTACATTAAAATCAGGGGTCTTAAACTGAACAATCATTTTCAGTCATGATAAGCATGAGTTTAATGAATCTGGAAGGTTTATTAAGTAAGGGTAACTAAAAAAGAGATAAATGAGAAGAAAATATGATTTTTTGTAAAATAAGCATTTTATTCTGAATTGAAAATAGAGAAAATTAAAAAAAGAATTACCAAAAAATTAAAGCAATGACCAGACATTAAGTTTGATCGGTTTCTTTTTGTAATATTGTCCCTATCTTAGCTCCAGTATTTTAATGAAAATTACATAACACCATTTTGAACGAGAATGATCCCCAACTTATTTTGTCCAGTATATATGTTGAATGGTTCATTGATCCCGGCTAAAATATACGTGCCAAGTATCATTTAAGTAGGTCAAAAACACTTCTGTCATTGTAGGGTACAGTTCATTGGCTCTATGAAAATGGAGACATCAACTTATGAAGCAACAAATGAAAGGGCTGGATTCTTGTCACACTTGTTCATGTATGTTTAGTTTATCAATGCAATAAGCATGGACTTCCTTTAGATCATTGTAAAATATTTGGTTAGAATAATAAATGTATGTTTGTATCATTTGAGTGTGGATTATACAAGATTTTCACTCGATATCACCCGTAACTTTGACTCAGCATTTATACTAAATTGACTGATACTTTGTTCAAATTGTAGTAAAGAATATTGTTTAAGGTGGCTCAATAATCCAAGAATCCTTTGTCAGAGCAAAAAAAAAATTTTGTTTTTTTGAAATTCATGTGTGATGATTTATATTTGTAATTAAGATAACATATCATCGTTCATTTGATTGACTAGTGGTCCTCTGAATATACATGTGTAAACCAATTCCGAGATCTGTCGCAAAACAATGAATTTTGATAGATAAATACATGATATAGGGATAATAATTTCACATTAAAACCATTCTTGTGATTATTTTCACCATGATATAATCAAATATGTATATTTCTTTATAAATAATGCTTTCATAGAGTATAATAGCTAAAATTGTTCCCGAAAAGTACATTTTGTGCACCCCCCACCCCAAAATGAAAATCAATAAAAAAAAGTACCCTGTACCCTTATTTGTGATCAAAGTGATAAGAAGTCTTTGTCAAAAGTTATTTTCTTTTACATATTTCTCAACGACAAACTCTGTCCTTTAAAAAAAATTATGAAAAAGTACATGTTTTCGTTCAACCTGATTCAAAATACTTGGTTGTCATAGTAACGATTGAAAAAAAAGGGGGGGGGGGGCTAAGGTGGACAATAATGTCTAAAGAAGGGGGCGATTCTGAAATAAGGAACTCAGTAGATGGAATTTTTAGATAAATTTATATTATAAAAGGCGTTACCACTGTAAAATAAGCGATTTTATAAAGTACAACGATCGCCGGGTGTCGGAGATACGGAAATATGAATAAGAGAAATAGAAAAAGTAAACGGAAGCGTTTTTAAACATTTTGACGTTCAAGGTCAATAAGTGGACGTCACTAACCTCCCTCGTTCTCGATAACGCGTGCACTTATCTGTAAAATGAATATATCTTTGAATAAAACAGGGTTAAAACTAAAATTCACTCGCTCAAAGTTTTTAAATAGGGAAAATTTACACGATAACATCTCGCTGCAAACTACGATAGTTGACAAAATTGTAGAAAAATTCGTATTACCTAAGATAATTAGAGATAGCAAACTTGAGATATTTTATCTATTATATTGCTAAAATCTCACAGAAATATCCTGTTTGATCATAAAACTTTAGTTTTTCTACTTGATTTTATTTCCAAGCAACACACGGTTGAATTTCCGATGATGACGTTATAAAAGTAATACGTTTACGGCAATAGCAAGGATGTCTCACTTACGGGATATTTTTTTATATATAGATTTAACGATACATTTGACTACATATTTATTACATTCAGTCTGTAGATGATAATTTTCTGGTTCTATCGATACCAAACTTGTCGAAATCCGTCAAGAAACAAGAAAATTAGAGGAGTTTGAAGACCGAAACCGCACTCGATACTATTCGAACCAGTACATGTATTGACGCCGGGAATGTGATGACGTCAAACGATTATTGAGCCTCCTTAAATTGACAAATGAAGAAAAACATCTATAAAGAAGTGCCTTTAAACAAGTTTTATTTTCCATCATGTATAAAATCATAGCATGGTAGAAATGAATTGGACGGAACTAATTGTAAAATAAATATTAAAGCAAAACGAGGAAAGCTTTACAAAAATAGATGTAAAATAAAAAGCACATACATGTATATACCACTATTGAAAATCATTGACAGGAAAATCATATCTGATAAATAATCATTACATACTCATTTCATCGTCCCTTCATGTACAGAATATGTAAAATCAGATTTGCTAACAAAAAACTGTCTAGGGAAATAAAGGCTCATCATAGAAACATTACTTAGGCAGGTAAAATCCACGAATGTATGACATTTAATATACTTCAAAATGCTTCATTGACAGATTGCTATTAAGGTTTTAGGGGTATAATACTCAACTTCCTTATGTTGTGCATGCAGTGATGGTGGGTGGCTAAAGTCGAATGAACTCAGCAATGTTCAGATATTTTGTGGCAAGTTGAATGAAAACAGAAAATAAATGTATCACATTTGACGATGAAGTACAATTATACCCCTTATGCCTTAACTTGAAATTCAGTGCAAATTTTTCATAAAACGTCTAGTATTTTCTCAATTTTGCAAAAATAAATAGGCCACAATTTAATTCTTTTTATTCAATGAAAATTTGAAAATCCATTTCAATTTCATTTGCCTTTTTCTATTTTCCCTATTGTTAAGTTTACATGGTATGGCAGTATTTCTAAATTCTGCACGGAACAATTTTACGTTTAGAAAGTGAAAGTATCAATTTAAGAACAAGGAATGGAGAGAAAGACTTAAATATGGCAAAGCTATTATTACTGCCTCTAAATTACTTTGTGCCGATAGGAAAATTGTTCAGAAACCTTAATGATATACATGTTTCAATAGTCAATTAGACTTCCTTTATCATCTAGGATTCCCATATCCATATTGGTAAGGGTCGACGTCTCCGTTTACATACATTCCATAATGGTCGGGCGGCATTTGTCCGTAATGGTCGGGCGGCATTTGTCCGTAATGGTCGGGTGGCATTTGTCCGTAATGGTCGGGTGGCATCTGGTCATAGTGGTCAGGTGGCATTTGACCATATGGGTCAGGTGGCATTTGGCCATAAGGAGTAAATGGACGGCCAAATTCATCGACCGGCTCTCCTTGGTTAATGAATCCCATGTTGGACTCTGGTCTAGCGTATGGTTCGTACTCGTCTCCCATGTCTGGGCCATATCTGAAAACAGATATAGACAGTTTCATTTAATCATCAGCAAGATGCTAAATTGGGCCTAAATTGCTCACCTGATCGTCAATAAGGCTAAAATAGGCCTATATTGCTCGTTTAGCACTCTGTCTTTTATAAATAGTAAGTTCTGAGAATAAATATAGTCTTGAGGAAACCTGTTCTAAATTTTCGTCTAACAATGCTAAATTCCCCATCACCCAATCACTACCATCAATTGACTTGTTTGTTAAAGATCTCATCACCATACCTAGTCAATCCCTTGACCCCTAATAATCCTATATAACTGACCTTGACGGTGACCTTGACCCCTAATAATCCTATATAACTGACCTTGACAGTGACCTTGACCCCTAATAATCCTATATAACTGACCTTGACGGTGACCTTGACCCCTAATAATCCTATATAACTGACCTTGACGGTGGCCTTGACCCTGACTGAATTTGAATTAAAAATAACCATATAATTAAGTGAAATTGTGACTACCACACATACAGAAAGATGAATGCCAAATGAATTATCCTCATACAGTATATTTTGTGAAAACAGGATCTTCTGTATTCCGGAATCTTGTCTACATCGGTTCTTTCTTACGGTCCCGAGCGATTCTCCGTAACGATTAATAGTAAAATCTTTTGTGTATTCCGTATCTTGTCTATTCCGTACTCCGGCCGTCAATTAGGGTACCGATCATACTAATTAGGGTTAATTGATCACCTGTATACCGGCCTTATATAAACATCTACACAGGTGTGATTTGGTCAACGGTAATTACACCTTCGGCAACGTATTTTTTTATAACAAAGAATTTAAAGCTATTCAGTGTACATGTTTATCATGGCGATTACGCCGAGAAAAAGAAATAATGTTGATAATACATATCCATCTCATAAAAGACAAAGAAAAGAATTAAACTGGAAGAAAATATCTTTGATTGACGATCCGTAAAAAGTACAAAAAGTCACAGAAGTATGGCATCGGAGCAACTACTGTTAGTGACATAATAAAAACTTGCAGTGATCGGGAAGGCCACGCGCCCTGTGCGGTGTCCCATTCTGATAGAAAATGGCCCATCAACTCACTACGTCCTTGTGCGCATTATTCTTCGTGTCCCATTTTGGTTTTTAAATCTATCTGAAAGTTCTTTATTCCTATTTACGTTGTTACGTAGATCTAAACCAGTGGATCACAGCTTACTGTACATTGCCAGTCAGAAGCACAAAATTCTTCTGTTGACAGACAATTAATGCAATGATACAATACAGGATTGATTTTTCTCTGACATTCTTTTTTCCTCGTTCTGCGCCTGAGATTTAAATCTCCATTGTCCACTTACGTATCTTATCTATGTAGCGGTACTTGTGTATGCGTTCGTCCGTTAAAATGACCGAATGTTACCTTATTTGCAGACTTTACGCATTTTAAAAGAGAATGAAATTGTTAAATGCAAATCATTAAATACTCATCCTTGACAGATTTTTCCGCAAAATGTAGACAATGATATGAAATCTGTTTGATCTCTGTTTATATATGATTAAATCTGTTTGTATTTTGTATTGATATGATGATCAATTATTCTATTCATCAGTAAAGGTATAGCAGTGAGCATTCTTGTGAATATTATTTCAATTTATTTGGGTCAAATATATTGATTTTCTGTACACTGGATCTTGCCGAAACCGGCCGATTCAACCGGAACCAATGAAAGCCGGTTTACACAGATTATACTGTACTTCACTATTGCTTTAATGATGACATAAAAAGGATATTTTCATCATGCTTCAAATTTGTATCGGCACAAAAGCACAAAGCACTTTGGCTAGAAGCATCACTGATGAGAATTTTTATAATATTCGAAACACATGTCTGGTGCATTAAAAATGGTTTGAACTTATCCTCAAGAAGGTATAGAGTTGGAACACTTCCGTATTATTGCTTCAACAAAGCCTGAGTTCACGATAACTTTATCATGAAATATAAGTCATTTTCCCAAGAAAGTCAAAATAAGACGATGGTTATTTTCCAAATAAATTTCTTAAATAACACAGAATTCAGCCATGCCAAGTTATGTTAAGGTATTCATTTCAAGTTTGTCATTTTGACTGAAGTTTCCTGAAATTTTTGGTGAACATTGTTTCAAATAGTCATGCCACCTAGATTGACATATTTAAGTCATCAAATCAAACCTTACCCATATCCTGCAAACGGCCGTCCATCATACATTCCGTTTTCGTCTATATACTCCGGAGTGAGGTGTCCATCCATTATGTAACCATTCTCATATTCATCTAGAAAAAAATGAATGAAAAAATTAAAAGAATTAAAGAAGGATGAATATGAAGTTTGCATGTTTTCTATTTCATAAATTTTTATTTGAATACAACAAGCTAATGTTCATTAATGGTATATCCTCACTGCAGCCTTTTGATTAAAGACAAAAATTGTAAACATAGGTTGGCTTTCCCTCTTCATGATTAAAAAATATCCAAATGTGAAAAGACACAGTCACAAAGAAGTAGCTTAATGTCAACCATAACATGAAAGGGGTCAAACCATAACATGAAAGGGGTCAAACCATAACATGAAAGGGGTCAAACCAAAACATGAAAGGGGTCAAACCATAACATGAAAGGGGTCAAACCATAACATGAAAGAGGTCAAACCATTACATGAAAGGGGTCAAACCATAACATGAAAGGCGTCAAACCATAACATGAATGGGGTCAAACCATAACATGAAAGGGGTCAAACCATTACATGAAAGGGGTCAAACCAGAACATGAAAGGGGTCAAACCATAACATAAAAGGGGTCAAACCATAACATGAAAGGGGTCAAACCATTACATGAAAGGGGTCAAACCATAACATGAAAGGGGTCAAACCATAACATGAAAGGGGTCAAACCAGAACATGAAAGGGGTCAAACAATAACATGAAAGGGGTCAAGCCATAACATGAAAGGGGTCAAACCAGGACATGAAAGGGGTTAAACCATAACATGAAAGGAGTCAAACCATAACATGAAAGGGGTCAAACCATTACATGAAAGGGGTCAAACCATAACATGAAAGGGGTCAAACCATAACATGAAAGGGGTCAAACCATAACATGAAAGGGGTCAAACCATAACATGAAAGGGGTCAAACCATAACATGAAAGGGGTCAAACCATTACATGAAAGGGGTCAAACCATAACATGAAAGGGGTCAAACCAGAACATGAAAGGGGTCAAACCATAACATGAAAGGGGTCAAACCATAACATGAAAGGGGTCAAACCATTACATGAAAGGGGTCAAACCATAACATGAAAGGGGTCAAACCATAACATGAAAGGGGTCAAACCAGAACATGAAAGGGGTCAAACCATAACATGAAAAGGGTCAAACCAAAACATGAAAGGGGTCAAACCATTACATGAAAGGGGTCAAACCATAACATGAAAGGGGTCAAACCATAACATGAAAGGGGTCAAGCCATAACATGAAAGGGGTCAAACCATAACAAGAAAGGAGTCAAGCCATAACATGAAAGGGGTCAAACCAGAACATGAAAGGGGTCAAACCATAACATGAAAGGGGTCAAACCATTACATGAAAGGGGTCAAACCAGAACATGAAAGGGGTCAAACCATAACATGAAAGGGGTCAAACCATAACATGAAAGGGGTCAAGCCATAACATGAAAGGGGTCAAACCAGAACAAGAAAGGGGTTAAACCATAACATGAAAGGGGTCAAACCATAACATGAAAGGGGTCAAACCATTACATGAAAGGGGTCAAACCAGAACATGAAAGGGGTCAAGCCATAACATGAAAGGGGTCAAACCAGAACATGAAAGGGGTCAAACCATAACATGAAAGGGGTCAAACCATAACATGAAAGGGGTCAAACCAGAACATGAATGGGGTCAAATCATAACATGAAAGGGGTCAAACCAGAACATGAAAGGGGTCAAACCATAACATGAAAGGGGTCAAACCATAACATAAAAGGGGTCAAGCCATAACATGAAAGGGGTCAAACCAGAACATGAAAGGGGTCAAACCAGATCATGAAAGGGGTCAAACCTTAACATGAAAGGGGTCAAACCAGAACATGAAAGGGGTCAAACCAGAACATGAAAGGGGTCAAACCAGAACATGAATGGGGTCAAATCATAACATGAAAGGGGTCAAACCAGAACATGAAAGGGGTCAAACCATAACATGAAAGGGCAATCAATAGCAAATGGTGTAGTTATCCGGATCACGTGTGCACAACCCTTTCACTTTTCTGGTTACTCAGAGGTCTTGAAGAATGTAAAATTCTTGTGTATAATAACCTACTCACTGTAAGATGACCAAACAAACAAAACAGCAAAAAAAAAAAGCCAAACTATATCTTTTAAAATCACAAATATATCAATGTTCAACATCATCATTTCAAAATCTTTCCATACAACCAAGGTCTACAAAACTAAGTGGATGTATGATATGTTAAATGTCTTCAAATTCAATAAGCCCTATCATTTTACTAATGAATTATACATGTTATAAGCAAGGTTAAATTAACACAGACAGATACTTCAATACATAAGCACTTGACAACATGATAAACGTGCTGCAAACAACAACATGGGAAGAATTACTGATAATTTGATTATAAGAAGATTTGATAAATCATGAATGGTCCCTATTGCAGCAAAGAATTAACATGTTTTTTAACCCAAAAGGAAACTCCATAGACCAAAACTTATGCAATAAATTTTGAATAAAACTCTACTTTCTTCATACACATCTACATGCCATAAAGGCAGTTTATTGTGATAGTTATCTTTCTTGATATACAAACTTTAGTTGACATCTTAAATAGGGTATGGAGTTCTATTGGGTAGATGATATTACCCTATATGCATGAATATATTAAGTCAAAGAGCTTTATCTTTTATACTCTTTTTTGCACAGAATGCCCTTCCTTCAACCATATCTACATATTGTAACTTTGCATAATACCAAATTTCATCTAAATTCTTAAAGTTGATATTAAGTTGGAGGAGGGGGGGGGGGGGGCTCAAGCAGAATGACACAAAATTATTGAGAGACAAACTGAATGAACTTTCCATTTGAATGAATAAATGATGTCAGCATATAAGTAAAATTGTTTAATATTGTTTAATAATAAAACAATGGAAAAGAAGAAAGCACTCCATTCATTTTCATTTCATTCATTTTCATAAGGCACAATCATTTTAAGGAGCATCTCACTACATAAAAACTTAAATATTTTATCTTTTTCATTTGTTCCATGAAAAAATAATTTCACGTCCATGCACAAAACCAAGACAATGTTGAGGTCTTACCCTTTCCTGCTATAAAAACATTTAAAATTCTATGTGAAATTCGGTTATATTTATTATACCTACTTGTACATATACATGTACTTCATGTATTTCAAATGTGAAAAATCATTTGGAGAGTTTTAATTTCCTCTTCGTTTACGGTCAGTCTCAAACTAAGAGAAGTTTGCCTTAGTAAATTCATGTGTAATCACAAAACTAAAAATTTAAAGGTGTTCTTCATTATAATAATTAAACTTTTCACATTAACGGTAAATCTACTTCTTAGTTTTAACAATTTTTTTAACAAGGAAAGACTGGTTACCGTCATAGAAGAGATCAGGCCTGTCCAGTATATCAGCATCCTGTATGTAAGGATCAAATCCTTCCTCAGGATACATGTACGGTTCTGGTACATCTCCGATCTGACGATTCTCAACCATCTCTAACCACTGGGAATTGTGCCACCGGAATTTCTCTAGCTGGATCTTTTTGGCCCAGTCCTCGTCAAATTCCTAGAAAGAGAGGAATAATTGTATATGTAGATAGTTCTGTAGATATGTATATCTTGCCTTCAAATGGTTGATATAGAAAACTGGAACTAAGGTTAAATGTCATTCTGCACACAGCAATTTTTGTTCGATTTTGTGCGCTACTTCATCTGGAAAAGAAGCTCTGCCATCAGCCATTTGAAACTACTTTTCTTCTGCAATAACTTTCAGGAATGGTGAATCATTAACAAGAAAAATAGCAATCCAAGGAATGCTTGTGTTGCCTGCGAATCGGATTATTATTTTTTTTATTGAAAGTAGGTCAAATATCAAGGGTAAGGTCACTAGGTAAAAAAATTATGGAATATTTAGAAAGGTCTTTTCATAAGAAATACACAGGTGAAATAACAAAGCCCGTTCACTTAGCAATCAAACGATATAGTAAATCTCAGATTTTTTTAAAAGTAGGTCAAATATCTTGGTCAAGGTCATGAGGTATAAAATTATGGTATGTGTAGAAAGGTCTTGTCACAAGGAATACACATGTGAAATATGAAAGCCCTATCACTTACCAATCAAAAGATATAGCCAATCTTTTATTTTTTGAAAAGTAGGTCAAATATCTAGGTCAAGGTCACGGGGTCAAAAATTATGGATGTTTAGAAAGGTCTTGTCACAAGGAATACACATGTGAAACATCAAAGCCCTATCACGTACCAATCAAAAGTTATGGGGTGTGACACCAAAGTGTGACAGAAAGATGATTTTTTGAAAAGTAGGTCAAATATCTAGGTCAAGGTCACAGGGTAAAAAATTATGGTATGTGTAGAAAGGTCTTGTCACAAGGAATACACATGTGAAATATCAAAGCCCTATCACGTACCAATCAAAAGTTATGGGGTGTGACACCCAATTGTGACAGACAGACGGACAGACAGACAGACGGACAGACAAAGTGATCTCTAAGTGTCGCTGTGCTTTGCAGGTGACACAAAAAGACTCTCTCTACATTTTCTTTTCTATAAAACTCATTTGCAAACTATTCCAGAGAAGATAAAACATACATGTATGAAGACATGAAAAAAATTGTAAAATTTCTCGAAGCAAACACACGTATCTTACGTAAGCAAAAGACGCCCTAACCATGCTAACTGCCTTTTGATACATAGCACTTCTATGACATCATAGACTATAAAGTCCGCAAAGGAGAATATAGCTGCAGGCAAGGATACTTTGCTTGCCTAGTTTGTTTCCTTGGGTGTGAGATGGGTTAATGTTTCTATTTTGCCAGAAAGAAAAGTGAGACTAAGGAACAGAAAGATCAACGGTATCAACCTCACCCAAAACGTAGCTTCTCACTGACCTAATATTTATCTGTAAATACTATAAACAGCATGTTACATACATGTAAACTCGCAATGGCACCAGAGCCATAAACTTTTGTAGAGCACAGAAAATTTTGGTTAAAAGCAGCAAAGCAGTTTCATTACATCACCAATGGTAGAACATAATACAAGAGTACTGTAAAGGATTTATCTCTTATTTCTTATACATGTGTACTCAGCATTCTTGAAAAACCAAACATTGTAGTATTTCACTATTTGTACACAGCATAACTTACAGATATAATGTCCAGTGTGTTATCACAGACTTTACGGATTTCAGCATTCTTGTCATGCATCAGGTCTATAAGGTACGCTGGAGCCTCTGAAAATTCTCATTCAGGAAAATACTATAAAGTTTGGTGTGAAATAAAAATATGTTTCAGAAAATCAAATAATTGGAAAATATCATCAGAAGATTTAACTGTGGCTAAGTTTCAAATACTAGTCCAAGTATAAACAGTACTGTATCAGTACCTGTAAAATACCCATTCTTGACTCAGTATCTCAATGATACAAACTACGTAAATTACATGAAAAATATGTCTTTGTACCAGCTGATAAAGCAGCCAACAACA
Source organism: Pinctada fucata (assembly GCA_028142955.1). Taxonomy (NCBI): domain Eukaryota; kingdom Metazoa; phylum Mollusca; class Bivalvia; order Pterioida; family Pteriidae; genus Pinctada; species Pinctada fucata. The sequence goes on along the minus strand of AP027109.1, from coordinate 1,597,112 downwards.
CCATTATCATTTAAAAACGTTACTACATAACACTGTATGAATGCAATTTTAAACGATCAATTAGCATTATTGTATTTTTCATCTATGTCTTTTTCTATACTCTAATAGCATCAAGAAATAAAGGATACGAGTGTCCTTAATGATGACCTCCCTTGTCGACTCGTGGAAAATCATCTGATAAAAGACGTACACGATCTGACATACCATCTCATCGTCTTCTTGTTTAGCTGGAATTGAAATGTAGCATATAAAGTACAGAATTAAAGATATTAAGATAGTGTCTTTTTTTTAACAATCGACAGATGCCCCACCTGAATTTCATATTCAAGTATAAAGTGAAATTGACCTTTGTTACATGATCTTGGGTCAATGTGATGTGAAACTTTGGGTCATAATCACCAATATACTTCAATATAAAATAGATCGAATGATTATGGTTCAAGAGATATAGCTTGGACATGTTTTGTCTCAGATGGACCTGAAGGCAAAAATGGCATCATGTAGGGGAGAAGGGACATAATAAATTATGGTGTCCATATCATAAGAAAGGGAAGCATCCAGACTGAGTGAGTATTTGAAGCTTTCCTATTTCTCCACCAGTTATAAATTTGACATACTTTAGGGATGGTGAAACTTAATGGACGGCTGGCCTCAGCGACTCATTGGTCAAATGAAGCAAAACTTTAAATTAATTTCAATTGAAAAAAATATTTAGATGAAGTCAGTTCATATCACAAATAAACTTAATACAATCATACAGTACATAATACAATTAAACTCAAAAACAATTTCTAGAAAAAAAAACAATAATTCTAAAATTTTGCTCTCATGAATTTCTGAAATAATCACAATAATATAACATATGTGTAATATCTTTATACCCATTATAAAACATGTTAAACATGCAATATAAACAAATATACTCATGCTTAGTATGCAAGACAATACATGTTTACAGCTAAAATGATTTAAGATGTCTTTCAAAAAGAGAGTTTTGTGTTTTCATTGGTTTTTACACTCTGGTCGGTCAACATGAAAATCTTCCTACCACCCATTGCAATCAACCATGTTCACGTACAATGGAATCTATAAACATAATTTTAAAAGAAGTTCGTAACTTAATAAACTCTCAGAAGTACATGTTCTGCTTCTGATATGAAGAAATACATGTATAGTTCATATATCATGATGTATAGTTCATATAGTATTATGATAGATACAGTACATGAGATTTTTCTGATTTTCTAATAACATGCAAAGCTTTTACATATTTCTTCCATGTACAATGTTCATGTAGGTAAATAGAGAACAGGAAGTGGGTATAGGGAAGGGGAGGTTACTCATTGTGAACAACACCAAGACATCTGATTAAAATAGCGGGGAGTGTAATAAAGCCATGTGATAGGTTACCTTCGTCTGGGATGGCAAATCAAATCAATCGTAAATCAATTACTAATCAGATAATGCAGAACTAAACGATTTCATACAGTAACTTCATTACTAGTCTACTTATCTAAATCTCAACTCATGGGGACAACTTCATAAAGCACATTTTAAGGAAAAGAAAACGATCATACATGTTGAACTTAAAAGCGTCAGCATGGTTTTTCCCTGTAGATACATGTATTGTACTTTATCACAATGGTTCTCTATTTACTATTTATTATAATAATTTATTGAAAGCTCAAATTTTCATTTTACGGCAAATTTTTTATCAAAGTACATTTACATAGCTAACTACATACAATCCTCGTTTCATTTGAAATTCATCACTTATCTTTGTGATTCTCCTTTGTATGCGACACTCACATACCTATCTTTTAAAGACTATATATAGCTTTCATGTGCTATTTATGTAAGAGGGTTGTCCCAGAAAAACGTAGACATTGCCCACAATTTGTTTATTTGGCGTTAAATCTTAACAAGATTTTCCAAGATGAGAATTTAACTATCTGGGAAGTATCAAATGTTAAAAGAGTTTAAATCTGCCGTCGATACTAAAAATTAATTGAATTATCAGAAGAGCGGACGGACAGTACTGGTGCAGAACAAAATTTTCAAGATCCGAAAAAAGAATCGATATCAAAACTAGTTGAATACTTATCAATGCATGCATAAATAGTATAAAAATCTAATCGACAGAAAGTACTGAATTTTACAGGTACAGTCATGCTATATTATCTTCATTGGCGTAATAAACAATTAAATTATGAAGCAGTTCATGATGCAAACTCCTCATCAATCATTCAAAAACGGCGACGTCAACTCTATTAGTGGAGCAGAAAACGGTTCTGATATATTGCATTGATCTTGGATTGATCCCGTTTTAAGAAATGTTTATAGAGCATTTGTACATAAGTGGTACAAGAAATTTCCCGACGAATGGACAGACAAAACTAAACAAGGACCCAAGAGGAGGGGCAATGGTCAGACAGTATATTTTAAATTTTGTCAGAAATGTCATTGTTGAAGACCGGCGTTGAACAGTAAAATAAATAATAGAGAAGATCCAGATAAGTAAATTTACTGTGCAGAGAATCCTGTCAAATGAGGGAAATATGTGTCGCGTATATGATCGATGGGTGCCAAGTCTATTTTTAATATGTAACATGAATTTGTGAGTTGCTGACATTTGGCATATTCTTAACCGAAGTCGCTGGAATCAATGACGTTATTTATCATGCGCCAGTGGACATCACCCTATGTGTTTATTTCTTCAATAAAAAATTTACTATTTAAGATTAATTATTGATTTTACATGTACAGAAGCCAATTTGTATGCCAAATGTATCAATACAAAGTTTATAAAGATACAACCCTCTACTCCATTCGTATGAACAATGTTTATGATTTTCTGGGACAACCCTCGTATATAGCTTTCAATAAGAATACTTTAGATTCTTCATTTTTCATTAATTTTGTGGCCGCTTAAATACATGTAATTCTGAGAGAAAGTTGTGCCTAGCATCCTTTTTTTAAAACATCAAAGGCAATTATCATTTTTAAATTTCTACCTTCCAAATAGTTGTTTATAGCTTATGTTAAAATTAGCTGAATTACTGAACGAAACTTTATAAGGAGATGCAAAATGAAGTATAAAAAACTTACAAATCTAAATGAATGAAACATACACAAATCTAAATTGAGAACTTCGGAATTTTTTACATACTTTAAGGTAAACTAAACAAGTGTTCTCCATTCACATTTTTTTTTAAATATGACATGTATGAACATACATGTACATTTAATAAGGCTACCATGGTAAAGTATACTCACCATTCAGCAGTTCAATCAGCATCTGTATGATATTAGATTCCGCTAACATTTTGGCACACGCGTCGTCATTGCACACCGTCCCTACTAGAATGATAATCTCCAATACCCAGTCGTCCTCAGAGGCACCTATATATACATGTAGATAGACTAGTGATAATTGACGTGATTTCCAAAATTGTAGAAAAATAGTCTCAAATAGAATATCAAGGGAAGTACATGTACAATGTACAGTAAAATAAATTAATGCTCCTGTCCCTCCTTGTATTAAAAATAGCAATCCAAGGAATGCTTGTGTCGCCTGCGAAGCGGTTTGATTATTATTCTAGAAAGTGGATCAAAATTATTGGTATCAGTAGAAAAGTCTTGTCATATGAAATTCATTTGAAATATCAGACCTCTTAATTACAAATTAAAAGATATGGTCATTCTCAAATTTTCAGAAAAGAGTGTCAATCATCTAGGTCGAGGTCACTACGTAAAAATTGGTAACAAAAAGGTCTCATCATAAGAAATATTAAAGACCTATCACCTACTAATTAAAAGATATATACAACCTTAGAAAAGAAGGTCAAATAGCTAGGTCAAGATCAAAATGTAAAAAATTATGGTATGTTTAGAATGGCACTGTTACAAGGGAAATACATGTGAAATATCAAAGCCCTATCACCTACCAATCAAAAGATATAGCCAATATTACTTTTCTTGAAAAGTAGGTAAAATATCTAGATCAAGGTCAAAAGGTGAAATTTTATGGTCTGTGTAGAAAGGTCTAGTCACAAGGAATACACATCTGAAATACCAAAGCCCTATCACTAACCAATCAAAAGATATATCCATTCTTAATTTTTTTGAAAAGTAGGTCAAATATGTAGGTCAAGGTCAAAAGGTAAAAAAATTATGGTATGTGTAGAATGGCATTGTTACAAGGAAAATAAATGTGAAATTTCAAAGTCCTATCACCTACCAATCAAAAGATATAGCCAATATTACTTTTCTTAAAAAGTAGGTCAAATATCTAGATCAAGGTCAAAAGGTCAAATTTTATGGTCTGTGTAGAGGTCACTAGGTAAAAATTATTGTATGTGTGGGAAGGTCTTGTCACAAGGAATACACATGTGAAATATCAAAGCCCTATCACTTACCAATAAAAAGATATATGTATTCTTTTTTTTTTTTTGAAAAGTAGGTCAAATATGTAGGTCAAGGTCACTAGGTAAAAAATTATTGTATGTGTGGGAAGGTCTTGTCACAAGGAATACACATGTGAAATATCAAAGCCCTATCACTTACCAATCAAAAGATATAGTGAATCTTTTCTTTTTTCAAAAGTAGGTCAAATATCTTGGTCAAAGTCACAAGGTCAAAAATTATGGTATGTGTTGAAAGGTCTTTCCACAAAGATTGCACATGTGAAATATCAAAGCCCTATCATCTACCAATCAAAAGATATATCAATTCTTCATTTTTTTGAAAAGTAGGTCAAATATGTAGGTCAAGGTCACAAGGTAAAAAATTATGGTATGTGTAGGAAGGTCTTGTCACAAGGAATACACATGTGAAATATCAAAGCCCTAACACTTACCAATCAAAAGTTATGGGCTGTGACACCCAAAGTGTGACAGACAGACAGACTGACAGACGGACGGACAGACAGACGGACAGACGGACAACGGACAAAGTGATCCCTAAGTGTCGCTATGCTTCGCAGGCGACACAAAAACTGACAGTCAAATTTCAATAGGAACTTCAATTCTTCATTTTTTTGAAAAGTAGGTCAAATATGTAGGTCAAGGTCACAAGGTAAAAAATTATGGTATGTGTAGGAAGGTCTTGTCACAAGGAATACACATGTGAAATATCAAAGCCCTAACACTTACCAATCAAAAGTTATGGGCTGTGACACCCAAAGTGTGACAGACAGACAGACTGACAGACGGACGGACGGACGGACGGACAGACGGACAACGGACAAAGTGATCCCTAAGTGTCGCTATGCTTCGCAGGCGACACAAAAATCATCTTAAAAGCTGAAATTACATGCAAACTTCAAAGAGTTATACAATATAATATTAAGGTGGCTCAATAATCCAAGAATTCTTTGTCAGAGGAGAAAAAAATATTCTGTTTAGGCCATGTAAAATAAAATCTATGTTTCTCAGACACCGCCGCGCGCTATAATTCGCCGCCGACGAGACGTTTTTATTGCAACTTCAGAAAAAAATATACGCCGTGTCTCATCCTCGATCGTCGATTAAAAACGAAATATCCATTTATTTCATTGAACATGTTTATTGTCCTTTAAAATCGTCAAAACTGTACCAGATGAATAAATACTTTTAAAAGCCCGTATAAATCACGGCGCGTTCCGTATTTACGTTACGGGTAAAGAATTATCCACGCGTCGTTTAAAGGGAATTGTATTGGATATACTGACAACGTGCCGCGGACACTTGGACGGGTGGCTATTCGCGTGTTTAATACATCGAGTATTACACGTATAGTTTTCTTTATTGATCTCCACAGCATATGTAAAATACCTATGCCGAACAATAGCAAGTGTCCATTGTAATACTTCCGAATCTATTAATAATGACATTCACGTTGTAAAAAGTATAAGCAAGGACCGCCGACGAACGCAAGAGAAACGTAGTTAAATCCTTAAATCTGTGAATAAAAGAATGTATATTGTACCCGGGCCGTGTACATTATTTTATCAGACGATGGTTAATGCTGAACACTTCATTCGATTTCTAAAGATTCTGCTTCATCCAGACTTGACTTCCGAAGATATACGCTATCGGCCAAATTTTTATTCACCATATGAACGGATCCATCCGAGGAAGTGAGGGGTCGTATTTAATTTGAACTCATACGGAGAAATAATGCCACTCTGACGTCACGTCATGGCTCGCAGCCAGATTTGAAATTACTATTGTCGTATATGGGCATCACTGTAACTAAGACTGTTAAACGTCTTCCGGGCATTGGATATGATCCTCGGCTATTTTCTGAAGAAGTTGATGTAAAAAACTTTATTTTCTGTGTTAAATTCGCGGTTCCCACATGAGTTGAAAATTAGTAAGATTCTGTCCATAGGCTATACAGTAATTTCATAGAAAGACAGCATGATTTTGCGAGTTTTGGCAACTTCAATGTCCGTTTTATTAGGTTTCTAGTTTAATAATTCGTGTTCCGGGCATCGCAATTGAAAGTTTATAACAAGTAGTTGAAGTCAGGTATCGTCGTTTTTTCGGATAACTGATTTTGGCGGTTCCCACATATTTTAGAAATTCCTTCTTTCTACGAAATTTCTTCTATTTTCTAGTATCAAATCATTTATGTTTTCTTATAGAATTGAAAATAGGTCATGAATCATCGTTACATAACAAATTGAAAATAATATGAATAACAGAAATTAAATAAAAAGAAGATTTTACGGAGAAAGGCTACTAACTGATTTTAATGGGAGTTTTGCCGAACTTCGTCACGTGACTGAGATAAGTGGCACCATTTCTCCACATGCTGGGTTTAAACAAGATGTGAGCAAATACTATAACAGCCGTCGAGTCTCTTACGCGATTCTACTAAATATACTCACGGCAATCAAAACATGTCATACTTCGTATATCAAATTTTGAATCGATTAGCTTCTTCCATTCAGACAGATGAGCTACGACTCCCCGTTCTCAGAAGGAATATGTTATTTTACTTTTAAAAAATCAACTTATTTACAGGAGAAAGCCATAAATTTTAATGTACCATTATTTTGACTGACGGTTCAAAGACAGTTTTCTATGAAGAAAAACGGGGGGAGGGGGGGGGAGTGGGCAGCATAAGATTTTTTGCCTTACACGAATAATGGGGGGGGGGGGGGGCAGAACAGACGACTTCTTTGCCCTGCATGAATAATAAGAGCACTCTTGATGAAAAAAAAACAAAAAATAAAAACCCTACCTACCTTGCCACTTTTTTAGACCCAATTATCTGAGAAACATATAATTTATTTTACATGGCCTTATTTAACATTGACATCTGATGATTTATATTTGTAATTAAGATGACATATCATCGACCATTTGACTGACCAGTGGTCCTCTGAATATACATATGTAAACCAACCCCAAGATATGTCGCAAAACAATGAATTGTGATAGATAAAACCATGATATATTGATAATGATTCCAGATTGAAACTATTCTTGTGATCATTTTCACGATAATATCATCAAATATGTTTATTTCTTTATAGATAATGCTTTCAAAGAGTGAAATAGCTAAAACTGTTCCAGAAAAGTACATTTTGGGTACCCCCACCCCAAAATGAGAATCTTAAAAAAAAGGACTCAGGAGCCTTATTTGACATCAAAGTGATCAGAAGTCTTTGTCAGAAGTTATTTTCTTTTACATATTTCTCAACGACAAACTCTGTCCTTCAAAAAGAAATATAAAAAAGTACATGTTATCGTTCATTCTGATTTAAAATATTTGGTTGTCATAGTAACGATTTTGTAACAATTTGCAACAAGTCAAATTAAAATGCCCTGTTCCCTTAGTTGACATTATAACGATGAAAACATTTGTTAAAAACTGTTATAATTGACATATTTTTCAAGATCAGACTCCAATCGTTCAACAAAAGTACAAGACATTCCGTCGTTCTCGATAATGCGTGCAGTTATCTGTGAAATGGATATATCTTTGAACAAAGCAGGGTTAAAACTAAAATTCATTCGCGTAAATTTTTCAATAGGGAAACTTTATTCGATAACATTTTGTTGCAAAATACGAAAGTTGACAAAATTGAAGAACAATTCTTTAAACCAAAGATTATTAGAGAAACCAAACTTGAAATATCTTATCTATGATATCGCTAAAATCTCCAAGAAATATCTTGTTTTATCATGAAATTAAGTTTACCGTCTTGAATTTGTTCATAGGCAACAGGCGGTTGAATTTCCGCCGATGACGTTCTAAAAACTATACGTTTACGGCGTTAGCCAGGGTGTCTCACTTACGGGATATTTTTGTATATATAAATTAATCGATACATTTGACTAAATATTTATTACACTCAAATTGTAGATGATAATTTTCTGTTTCCATCGATACCAAACATGTCGGAATCCGTCAAGAAACAAGCGAATTATGGAGGAGTTTGAAGGCCGAAAACTAAAAAAGGCCACATATAAAAGTACTGCACTCGATATCTGATGACGTCAAAAGATTATTGAGCCTCCTTAACTTCACAAACATTTTTGTGGCAGCCTGTAATAAATGTCTTAGTTACCTGGTTCTAATTTTGCTTTGATCCAAGGAATGAGGTCATACTCCTTTAAAATTAGTTCATAATCTAGGTCAGCAATTGTTAAATTTCCTAGAATTCCTAAACATTCTAGAGCAAAGTCTTCGTCATCGCTGTTCAACATAGCACTGGCCAAATCGCTGATATAGTCCTGAAAATATCATGATATTACCTTGTCAATCATGTACATGTACAAAACAATACTTATTGGTGATATGAATTTGAACTGAAATAATACAGCAATTACTTCTTCCTTGATACACTCCAATTTTTAAACTTTTAACAATTCTAAAACTTCCAACTCAAATGTACATGTAAACATTTATGTACATGACTGTATTTGGGATTTTTTTTTCAATTACCATTCAGTATGCATTCCTAGGTTTCAGTCATTACATGAATTATCATAGGTATCAAACTTCAATCTGAGTTTATGAATCTTCTCTGAACTTCAGATATCCAAATATCAAGTTAAGAACAACGTACATGAACGTTATTTCACTTACTAGACATAAAGTTACAATCATAATTACAGCTCAAGGACATAAAAAAACACTTTAAAAAAGGATGCTCAACAGCATGTACAATGTAAATGTATTTTTTTGATAGAAAAGTTACTGGAATAAGACATTTTCAAACATCCTTGTAAACTGACATATAATGTGCATTTGATCTTTTTAACTTACAATGAACAGGTTTTTGCTGGGACCATCATGTTGTGATAAGTTACGTATCATTTTCATCAATAAGCCATCTTTAAATTTAAACGCACGCTTCATCAGCATTTTGAGACCTGTGCCTTCACAAATTATCTGTGCGACCCTTTTATTGGCTGCCAAGTTAATACAGAGGGATAATAACTCTACATCTGCGTTCTCCGGACTTTCTAGGAGCATTTTCATTACCTGAAAAGATTATGAAATATACTTGAACATGTTGAACATAGGAATAGGTCATTTCTGTTATGATATTGATTCCAATATCTTTTGAAAAAAAAAATGAAATACATCTAAATATCTTTCTTAGAAAAAAGGAAAATGCATAAATTTTATCAAACCAATTAAAATTGCTGCTTAGATTATATTAGGCAATCATGACCTCAGTTTCATTTTGAATAATTTACACTTTAATAAAATTCCGAACTTCTGTATCCAGAAGCAATATCTCTGTCAAACAAAACTGTTTGATAGTTTCTTTGCAATTTATGCATCCTTTAAATACACAGAGGGTGTACAGTATTCATTGTAGGATTGATAATCATGATCTTATACATCAAATACACAATACATGCAGTAATCCAATAATACCCAAGTTATAACAGAGAAACTAAACAAGCTCTATGTTTGTGAAACATAAATGCACCCTGTGGCAGCTTTGAGAATATCAAACCTGTTATCCAAACAGATGGTCAAAATTATAAGTCACAGTCACAAGGTCAAATATTTGATACATATGGCAAGGAAATTCCAAATGGAATGCATATATGAAATACAAAGGCCCTATCACTTACTATTACAAAGTTATGACCAAGTTTAAAGTTTGAAAAAAGATCAAATTTCAAGGTCAAGGTCACATTGTCAAAGGTCATGGTCTGAAATGAATGATCTTGTCATAAGTAATCTACATGTCAAATATCTAAGCCATATCGCTTATAATTTAAGAGAAATAGCCTTGTTTCAAGTTTAAGACAAGTAGGTCAAATTTTAAGGTCATATTGTCAAAGATCATGGTCTAAAATGAATGGTCTTGTCATAAGTAATCTACATGTCAAATATTTAAGCCATATCGCTTATAATTTAAGAGAAATAGCCTTGTTTCAAGTTTAAGACAAGTAGGTCAAATTTTAAGGTCATATTGTCAAAGATCATGGTCTAAAATGAATGGTCTTGTCATAAGTAATCTACATGTCAAATATCTAAGCCATATTGCTTATAATTTAAGAGAAATAGCCTTGTTTCAAGTTTAAGACAAGTAGGTCAAATTTTAAGGTCATATTGTCAAAGATCATGGTCTAAAATGAATGGTCTTGTCATAAGTAATCTACATCTGAAATATTTAAGCTCTACCATTTATGGTTCAAGAGATATAGCCAACTTTTAAACTTCTAAGATTTCATCACCATCTCCTCTTTTTCGCTGAGATATCTCAAAAACATGACAAAATTTCTAAGAACCTAATATAAAATATATTACATAGCATAGGTCAAAGGTCAATGACAAGATCAAAAGATAAAAAATTTGGTACCAAACAATGCATCTTCTCTAGATGCATACACAAGCAAAATATTAAAGCCCTATCATCTCTGCTCAAAATTTTATACCCTTTAATTGAAAGCGGGACGGAATGATGGACGGACAGACAGACTGACAGACAGACAGACAAACCAATTGCTATATGCCTCCTAGGTCTATAGACCAGGGGCATAAAAAAAAATCAATTTTATTTATTGCAAATTCCTATTTTCCGAATTCCTAACTTGGCAATGCATAAGTGCAACAAGAAGAAAAAATATGTTTGCACCATAAAACTGGTATCTCTTATTCTGATTCTCATGACGTTATTTTTTAAGTTGTATTAACATTATAAACTTACCATAGGTATACAGTCTGTGTAAGTAAACATGGATTTTGACTTGTCATCCATACTGATGTGATACAGTATACAAAGAACTATCAATCTGTGATTCTCATTGTCTGAAATTATAACAAATTTGTTGTATTACCCTGAAGGAATTGACCCTTCCGATTTCGGGAAAAAAATGCAAAATTTCGTGACGTCACAATGCTTTTACCTCGGACAAACAAGCTTCGAACCTCGGTCAAACATCGAAATTGCATTGTGACGTCATAGAATTTCTGAAATTTTTCCCACGTTCAGAAGGGTCAATTCATAGAATATTCTATATTTTCTGCAGGTATGATGGTTACGATACACAGTCTGTGTCCATGTTATACAGACTAAACATAGGTAATCACAGATTACGAAGCTCACCTCGTGACAGCAAAATTCAATTCAAACATATTTCTAAGTACATGTATATTGGCTTTTAAAGGCAAAACCACTCAAGCAGAAAAAGTAGGTCAAGGTCATTTTATGAAAGTTTGATCAAAGATACATCCAATATGCAAGTTTGGTACATGTATCACTTATACTTTGCTCAATATTGGCTTTATAGAGCAAAATCACTCAAACGGAAAAAGTAGGTCAAGGTCATTTTATGAAAGATTGATCAAAGATACATCCAATATGCAAGTTTGGTACATGTATCACTTATACTTTGCTCAATATTGGCTTTTAAAGGCAAAATCACTCAAGCGAAAAAAGTAGGTCGAGGTCATTTTATGAAAGTTTGATCAAAGATACATCTAATATGCAAGTTTGGAACATCTAGCACTTATACTTTGCTCAATATTGGCTTTTAAAGGCAAAATCACTCAAGCGGAAAAAGTAGGTCGAGGTCATTTTATGAAAGTTTGATCAAAGATACATCTAATATGCAAGTTTGGAACATCTAGAACTTATACTTTGCTCAATATTGGCTTTTAAGGTTCAAGGATACACAATCCGAACAACAAATCACTTCGAAGTCTCTCTCGTCGCCAAAATCGACGTCACGTTATCTATGACGTCACGAAAAAACGCGCCAAAATTGCATCGGCACTCTTATTATTTGACGCTGACTCACCTGCGTCCTGAAACATGGACTAGTATTTTAGGGATTGTGCTAAATAAAACTGCTGTATTTTGATAAGATTGGGACTTCTAACGTGTTCCTTTGAATCTTGATTAAAAATTGATGTAAAACAATTCTTTGATGGGTATGTTCATTCAGAGAAAAGGCTTATTACAGCGCATTCTGCCGCTCGCCGTCATCTCTACGAGAAAATCACGAAAGAATAATTTTATGCTTGTTTTATTTGTAAACAACCATTTGATTTATACCCGGGTTTAAAAGAGCAATTGAATCTAATTAAAATGTGTGTGATGCTTATTTTACACGCGGGGTTTGAATTTACACATCTTACAAAATTGTACATTTCATTAGACTTTTTCACCGTGACGAACTTCGCACTTCGCTTTTCGAACTTCGCAATTTAATTTCATAAGTGGGTTGCCGAAAAAAGCGCGCCAGTTGTACAGGAAGTCCAATATACCATTCCATTGAGTATACTAATCAAAATGAAGATGATTCCCCTTATGAGTTTATACGCGAACGGCAGCTACGCCACTTTTTCTTCAATATTCGAAAAGCGAAGTATTTCGATTCGAAGTGCGAAGTACTTCGATTCGAAGTGCGAAGTTCGTCACGATGAAAAATGTCTAATATATTAGGATACAATTCCTTATTTTACATGCGGGATTTGGGTAAAACAAATGAATTGACTTTTCTATGTCCATATATCTAAGAGAAGTGATATTTAGAACAGCAAGCATCACGATAACGGCAAAGGGGAGGGGGGGGGGGTATTACTGCTACATCGCAATTTCTCTCCGCTATGTGTAAGATTCGCCATTTATTATAAGCGAACCGTAATAATTATATTTTGAATTTATCGAACAGAAGACTTTTCATGACAAATGACATAGTACTATAAGTCAAATCTTCTCAAAGTGAATCCTCCTTTTGAAAAAGTTCCCTTTTTTACATTATTTGTTCTTCTCCTTTTCCTACAATGCGAATATTCATGGACCTGTTATAAATCAATGATTTCAGGATTATTGTCTAAATTTAACCCTCTCCCCGGCAGTGAATTATTATTACCGGTATACGTTTAATATAGGAATGGAAAGTACATTCATATTTTAAAATTACCAGTGGTGGATTCAGGGGATGCGGAGGGCCCCCCCCCCCCCCGGCAATGACCCCAAAATTTTCCAAAAACAGGTATATTTTTGCCCATTTTCAGTAAAAATCGGCAAAATTCGCCCCTTGACCCCTTGGCAAAGGGGGCGCTGGATCCGCCACTGATTACCTAAAGGATATTTGATTCTGAACAAGTCACACTGACCTTGAGGATGACCTTGACCCACGTTGGATGCCATAATGCTGAATATCCCAGCATGTTTGATGAAAAAATGCGAATGCCGACTTACCTACATTATATGATCTCCATAGATACGTAAATGCAAGGAATACTGTTTTTATCGTCTTACATTTTAGTACACTAAAATTATTTTGCAGTCAGGAAAGAATTTGTCATTAAACGCCTATAATGAAATATGTGCACGTAGACCAGTTAAAAAAAAAGAAGGAGGGGGGGGGGGGGGGGGGGGGGGGGGGGGGGGGGGGCGGGGGTATGGCACTTATATAATAGTAATCGAAGATAGAATTCAGTTGCAGCATTGTTTTACTGTTATAAGTCAGTTTGCATTTTACATTGTCTATATGGATTTTTTTTTGTTAAAAATATTTTAAAAAATCCTTTGAAATGTTTTCTGTTTTGAAACACAGATTCTTACAAATAGGTTTCAAAACGCCTAGCAATTATATTAAGGCGACGTCCTGGTTCAAAACGACGTTGTTCGTGCTATTGTTTACCATTTCTTAGAAGAAAACAGATATCATGCGGAAATAAATATGATTTTTCATAAACATAGGAATTAAAAAAAAAAAATTTCAAAAAGATACTCTGTCACAAGGCCGATTTTAGCCCTTCCCGGCTTTTCTCCTCATCTAAAACCAATGGATAGCAACATACATGTACTTTTAAGCCTGTATATTAATTGTAACGTGTGATTGCACTTACATTCAAGTTTTAGTAATTTTCTTTGCGTATTCTTTTATCTGAATACATTCTATTTATTTATAATTCTATTCATAAGATAAACATCTTTGTTTTCATCGCCCCATTTCATTCTGGACCGTTTTTATTTCTTTATCAACTTGATTTGACGTTCAAATGGCCAAATGCATCACGTGACGTCATTTGCTTAAAACTGTTGCAGGCGTTTATATTACTGATATAATGGGTAAATATTATAAAATGGGTTACAGAATTCACATTTTGATTAATTCTATTTCCAATTGATATATGGATGATAAATGGAGTAATTTAGATGAACGGTTCAGGAGATATCAATCCAAATAGAGCATGGAAGGGATATCTTGCCAGCATTTTGTAACAAAATCTGGAGGGAGGTAAGGTCATAATTTTGTATCAAACTTAAAATTTTGTGCGATGATTGCTACATTTATTTTTATTGTTGAAAGATATGTTAACTTAGATAAAGATAGCAATTTTTCCGCTCAAAGGCATGTTAACAAAGTACTTAAACCCATCATTTACTGGTTGGACTCTAAAAATAATGACGTCAAGAATAGAGCCTAAAATGGTATAATATTTACTATTTCATAGAATTTGACTTACCAGCATTGATGTATTTTCTATTTTTTATTTGTCTTAGACCTTCTTTCGTTATTAAAAGAATGACCATATACATTCATGCATCAGGTTTAAAATAACAGGGGTCTATTGATGATATGATGCAAATTTGGGGAAAATTAATGAAAATTTGGACATGTACTTCTTTGGAAGGTCATAAATCAACTGGAAGCTCGATGACATAATTTTAATTTTTCATTAAAATACTATACATTACATTGTTCTCTACCAATAAAATCAATAAAACTTAACCTGTGATGTTTAATAGTGTTTTGGGGGTGTTTTGGAAAGAGTGTAACCATGAACCTTAAAAGGCAAAATCACTCAAGCGGAAAAAGTAGGTCAAGGTCATTTTATGAAAGTTTGATCAAAGATACATCCAATATGCAAGTTTGGTACATGAAGCACTTATACTTTGCTCAATATTGGCTTTTAAAAGCGAAATCACTCAAGTGGAAAAAGTAGGTCAGATGCTGCATCCGATGCATGGGTCCATCTCGGCATCCAAAGATGAATCACTTGTGCAAGTTTGGTTACTGTAGCATCAGTACTTTGTCAGATACTGAGCTACCCCAAACTTCTTATCCAAATCACTCAAGTGGAAAAAGTAGGTCAGATGCTGCATCCGATGCATGGGTTCACCTCAGCATCCAAAGATGAATCACTTGTGCCAGTTTGGTTACTGTAGCATCAGTACATTGTCAGATACTGAGCTACCCCAAACTTCTTAACCAAGTCACTCAAGCGGAAAATGTAGGTCAGATGCTGCATCCGATGCATGGGTTCACCTCAGCATCCAAAGATGAATCACTTGTGCCAGTTTGGTTACTGTAGCATCAGTACTTTGTCAGATACTGAGCTACCTCAAACTTCTTAACCAAGTCACTCAAGCCGAAAATGTAGGTCAGCTGCTGCATCCGATGCATAGGTTCACCTCAGCATCCAAAGATGAATCACTTGTGCCAGTTTGGTTACTGTAGCATCAGTACTTTGTCAGATACTGAGCTACCCCAAACTTCTTAACCAAGTCACTCAAGCGGAAATGTAGGTCAGATGCTGCATCCGATGCATGGGTTCACCTCAGCATCCAAAGATGAATCACTTGTGCAAGTTTGGTTACTGTAGCATTAGTACTTTGTCAGATACTGAGCTACCCCAAACTTCTTAACCGGACGCGGACACGGACGTGGATGCAGACACGGACGCGGACGCGTGGGGTTATAGCATAAGCTCACTCAACTTCGTCGAGGTGAGCTAAAAACAACATTATCACATATTATCTATGATGTGTTCTACATGTACACTAAGTTTGAGGGGTTGTGTCAACTATAACAGCTGTTACAATAAAACATCAAACCTATAAGATTTAAGGATCAGGTAAAAAACATTTTATTTTATCATATGACTTGTGTTCCTTTTCTACAGCTATATCATCATTTTGAAGAGGCAACAATAAAAATTCAGAAGAGTGTGTGCATGTACAAGGTTTTATCAAATACATGTATGTTAACTTTTGTTAAATTCTTTTGAAACTCATTCTTAATAATACTTACTTAATAAACCAACAAGTTTAGGTAGAAGGCCGAACTTGAACATTTTGCTGCGTAGTTCTGTGTCGAATGAGAGGTTCAGTAAAAGACGTAACGTTATGTTTAATAGATCCTCATGGTCACATGGTACCAGCTTAGTTAACTTCTCTATGATGTTTAATTGAGCCTGTAAATAGATGAAAAAAAAATAGAGCAATTTAAAACAATAATACATACAGACTTAAAGCAACAAAAACACAAGGAATGCTACTTACATGTATCTATAAGATGAAGAAAATCCTACAATGTACAAGATTTTTATTTTCTTTGTCAAACAGAATTTTAGTCATACAATTTAAAGACTTTTCCATGATTTCAGTCCTGCCTTTTGTAACATTAGAAACAGTCAAAGGGAAGATAACTTTATTATTTTCGCCTAGTATAATACTGTACATGTACATTAAAGGTTTTGAAATATAACATGTATCAAAACATACAGAAATTGATATACAGAATTTTTTCACTAAATGTCTCATGCAAGCATCAATTCAATCATTCAAGTTTATACAGGGTAAATTAGTGAAATATTTTATGAATATTGTAGAATTTTGGTAATAGAATCTTATATAAAAGTTCCCTTAAAAATCTATTTATTGTTTTTCTAATTGTTGATAGGGATGTGAGATGTGATAAATATCTTAAATACTTTAAAGTTTAACAGTAACAGCAACAAAGCATATTTTCTACTATCATAATTTTACTACAAACCATTTCTGTTTTATTTTCGAGGAATATGCTGAGTTTCTTCAGGAATGAGACGACTAGGATTAGCAGTTCAAAGTTTTCACGATCCAAACAACGGACCAACATTTTAACGACACTTTTGTTACGCATCTTCATCTCTACAGTGAGATCCTCTGCCAAGTTCAGCAGCAAGTAAAAGGCAACTGAAAAAGATCATACAAAGATAGTTAAAATGTTGCTTAAGGAAAATTGTACCTCTGGTTTGAAATAAAATAAAATCTTTAATGGGTAAATCATCTCTTTTAACATCATTGAAATTGGATCAAGCAAATTCAGTTACAAAAGAAATTTTGATAAAAAATAAAAAATAATAATTTTACACAATGTCAAAATTTGAAATGTCAGATGCATTTAATACATACATGTATATGTATTCTACAGAAATCATTGCATACATGTACTATAAATGAAAGTTTCCTGTGTCACTGTTTACCATAATCCTTGTATATATAATTTTTCATTCTTCTTTTTCAAAGTTGAATAACTTATCTTGTATCTGTTGTTATTGGTACATTTTCCTAATCTAGATCTTAGAATTTTAAGTTATACTACTCCATGGTAAACACAACTACATGTAAATGAATATACATATAAATTCTAACCCCGTAATAACTGTTCTTGTTTCCTGACAAGTTCATCGTATTTCTTTTTGCTTGTTTCGTATTCATCTCTCTGTCTGTGATTTTTCTCTCCATCAGGTGATTGTGAGTTAAGGATGAAATAAACTTCTTACTTTTTTTTGTTCTGAGAAGAATTTCAAAATAAATAAATGTATCGAACACATTTTCACAGATAATGGATAATTATAAATTTACTTGAATTATTTTTGATCTATTATCAATAGGTGTTTCACATTCTTCTTAAATAAATGTCACGTAAATGACAAAGGGGATTCCTTGACTTTATTTATTTTTATACTTTAAAAACTATAAGTTCCCACTGGTAAGTGGGTAGGGGACTAAAAAAGAATTCAGGGAATACTACCATAAATTTTTAAAAAGTCCATTGCCATTTTACAAAGGATATAAGCTTTCTTCTTCTTCTGTAACTCGTCATTCCACATGTCATATTTCTTTAATTCATGTTCAATAATGTTCATGCACAGTGCACCAATCTTGAAGTGAATAATGACACCATGAAACTGTGAAAAACTTGAGAAGCAGAAAAATATGTAGATAATGTTGGTAGCTAACTCTGTGCTCCGTTTCCAGTCGTCTCTAAGGACTCGATGTAACGCACTGACAACCGTCTCTGTTAGAACAAAATCATACATTAAATGTTATTTCTATGCTTCAGGAATTCATTAAAAACTACATGTAATTTAACTGGAATCATAATGTACAATATACTAAAGGGACTTCAACACAGTTGGCCAGGATTATTGCTCGAAAAAAATTATGTCTCATTTTTGGACTTTAAAATAAAGATTGAACAGGGCTAAATATTACAATGAATCTTATCAATCAGTCCTAAGAGGCTGTACAGAAGAAAACGTTCACTGTGAGCATAATTATTGTTGAAGGCAAGTCATTTCATACCTAAATAGTATTCAGTATATACATGTACATGTACAAAACACATGTCATGTGCAAGTAATGTTTATTTATGAATACTTTTAAAATCATTTTGTCACCGACCATGCCAAACATTGTAGCATTAGAGTGTATAGCTTTCATAACATAGTCTCTTGATCGTGTTAACGTCCATTTCAAGTAATCAATCTTAATACATGTATATGACAGATCTACAAATGTAATGCTCTCTACTTGCACAAAATTATAACATACATATAACTGATTACATGAATTTATTTGAATGAAACAGCAAAATTTGTATTTCTTGATAGACATCAAGTTCTTTCCCTTTTCTAACTCATTTACTTTCAAACTCAGAACAGAATTTTTTAAATCCTTGACACAAAAACTGCTAATACATGTAGATACCAGCTACAATATTTAGAACCCATATTTAAATCAAGAGGCTCGCACAATCATGCTCATTTAAAACATCCAGGGCTCGCAAAATACAAATGACATGTTTTCATACCATTCTGAAACAGTTCCTGTAGATTATCAGGGTTCCTGGCCAGCTGTAACAACAGTGCCGACCCTCGGACTTTCTCTGGTATATCCTCATACAACAACTCCAAGTAATCGTCTACATCGTTTATATTTGCCGTCTCGTCAATTTCAGTAGCGTCATATGTTGGTACTTCAGGTTTCTCTTGAAGCTGTGTCTTACCAGATGCTGTAAAAAATTTTGTTTTTTAAAGATGCACCACTCACATGTAGTCACAAAACAGAAAACAGTGATTGAGAAGGAAATTCTGTGAATCGGCCATTTTCCATGATTTTCAAAAAACTCAATGGGCCATTTCTTGAGAAAGTACTGAGACTTCAATTGGCCATTTTGCAAATTAAATGGACTATGGCACATGGCCCCTGTTCTTCATGCATAACATGTAACATGAAAGTGTATATACATTGTGTGTCAGCAGAGCCACAGTACTAGTGCAGTACTAAGGTATTTTGGTAACTGGCCCTACACCTTTACCACTAGACAACGGCTCATACAGATGCTGTGTAAAATGTTTGTTTCACAAATGAACATGAATAACGGCATTTTAACAATATTTTACTGCAGAAAGAAATCATGTTCATAACATTATTGTTGATTTTTTTTATAATCAGTGATATGTGCAGAGTACATGAGTACTGATTAATGCAGGAAAAGAAAGATTCATGAACACAGTAGATGTGAACTTAATATGGGAAACAGGATATAACATAATTGAACATGTACGTCCATAATATTCTTGTTAATTTCACGAATAAACTTTTAAAATTGATAAATAACTAAAAATTGTTTAAAGGATCTTAAAATCAACAATAAAAAGACTGTACTAAAACCATCTCTTTTCCTGGGGAAGCAAATACATACCTAAAAATCAAATTCAAGGAATTGTTGTCCCCGCTTTTGGGCGTTTGTCTTTAAAGAAATGCTTACAGACACCCCCCCCCCCCCCCCCCCCCCCCCCCCAATTTTAAGTTTTCATAATCATATATCTCATATATTATCAACATTCTAAATATGAAAGATTAAACTCCAAGAAAAGGTCAAAGGATCCAACGTGAAACTTTTGTTTTGTTACCAAGGGACAGGGCTTATGAAAAGGTATGCACAAGTGAAATATTAAATTCCTATCATTTAAAATACCATCCAAAACTTATGGTCCAGGTTGAAGTTTTTAAATGTGGGTCAACCTCCAAGGACGAGTAACAAGGTCAGAATGTTGTTACCAACAGAAAGGTCTTGTCACAAGGAATACACATGTGAAATGTGAAAGCCCCATCACTTTCCGTTCAAAAGTTTTGGTCAAGGTTAAAGCTTTTGAAAAGTATGTCAAACTCCAAAGTCAAGGTCACAAGGTCAAAAACTTTGGTATCCATGGAAAGATCTTTTCACAAGGAATATACATGTGAAATATCAAAGCTCTATCACTTTCCATTAAAAAGTTATGGACAAGGTTAAAGTTTTTTGAAAAGTTGGTCGAACTCAAAGGTCACAAGGTCAAAAATTTTGGTATGCATGGAAAGGTTTTGTCACAAGGAATACACATGTGAAATTTCAAAGCCCTATCACTTACCATTCAAAAATTATGCACAAGGTTAAAGTTTTTGTAACTGACGGACGGACAGACAAACAGATTTAAATGTCCCTGCGCTTTAGTGAAAGCGGGGGACAATAAATATTCCTACACATACCTTTACTCGGACCAGTCTCCTTTCTGTTCTGAAGATAATACAGTAGCTGTTCGACCTCTGGCAGTTTACTGGGATGGATCAGTTTACATTTCTCGATGATTTCTTTGGCCAGAGAGGATAAATCACTGTTGGCATTCAGACTCTTCACTCGGATACTACAAAGTTAATACACAAAATCAATTTGTATTTTTTTTTAAATACTAAAAGGTCAATATCATGAATATCATGAAAAGTCAATTGTGTTTACATTTTCATGATTTTATACATGTATTACCCAAGTATGATTTAAATATTAACCATGATTTATATATTTACAGAAGTATGATTTGCATGTATTTACCATGCCTCCTTTAATATTACAAAGACAGACTGTGTCAGACAGACAGACAAACAGACAGACAGCCTCATACAATGCATTGTTTACCATAACATGAGTTTAATTCGGAAATTGCCTATGAGAATCACTAGCACATGAGGTCGGACCGTCCTCTAAAATGCTGCATCTGTTAATCTTTTTATTAATAAGCTAATCTAATCAAGTCTAAGATTTACTGTAAAATGTTCAATGTAATTTCTATAATCCAAGCTGACAAAGCACAAGTTTAGGGTATATTTTCCCTCACAGAGATCCTTACACTTTCTGACATTCTTTCCATTCCCTCAGCATGGGATCTCCCAGCTCTCCCAGGATGGTTGCCTCCAACTCATAATTAACGACCAATGCTTTCTCCGTGGGATGTACATCTATACTACCTCCCTTTACTTTCCTGTAATGACCAATTATTATAAAATTTTATGCTAGTACATGTTTACATCAAAATTTAAAAAAAAGAGGCCTTGGTGCCACATCGTTCACCAGAGAACACTGAAAATCACAGGGAATGTGATTTATATTATGCTTATCACGAGCCTTATGAAAATATAAGTTAATCAAAGATTACATGGCTGGCCATTTGGGCTGTAACAAGTATATCCGAAATGTCGGTTAACCCCAGTTCAAAATCTCTGGTTCAATTCCAAAATTTCCAGCTAAACATGCTATAAAGAGTAAAAGAATTTATTAAATTTAAAAAGTTCATTTTTTTTCATAAAAATTCAAACACAAAAGCTACCAATAAAAGTATATCAATATTATCTTAGAGGAAATTAGGAAAAAAACTTACTTGAATAAAAATGTTGAAGTGCAAAAACATGTATCAGAAATGAAACTAAAACCATTTAAAATGCATTTATTACGTAGAAGCTCAGAAAATGAAAAAAAAAAACTGACAGGGATTCTCCAGGGCCAAAATTCGGCCCCTTTCCCAATGCTGAAAAACAGGCATTTTTCCCAATTTCTGAGCTTAAAATTCCCAATCTGAAAAAAAATTAAATTCCAAAAAAAAAGTATAAAAATCCTTTGAAATTACTGAAAATACATTTATAATAATCTGTTTTACAATGTACACTATCTGAAATGTAATATCATTTGTACTACAGGTGTCTATATGCGTTTATTCATCTTCATTAGAAGCAAATGTTTGCTCGTTTTCTCAATCAATTTGTATAATTTTTTTCCCCAATTTCTACCATATGTCGCTATTTTTCCCTATTTTGAAGGCCCAGGCCCCTGGAATCAAAGGGTAAAAAAACCCTGAATTGAAAAAGGAAGGAAAAAATTGGTTTGGTGCTGCCAGGGTTTGAACCCACTACCCTTGGATCACTTGGGCATGTTAGGCATGGAAAACATTCCTATGTACAATCTTAAAAAAAAAATTAGTTAAAAATCCAAAAACTGATGAAATGATATTTCTTACTACAAATAGAAGTTGAAAATGTTTTTTTTTTTATTATTTATTTTTTTTTATATTTTTTCACATATTATTTATAAAAACACATAACATACATCACATACACATTCCACATATATGTACTAGAACAAAATCATATGCCACATACACATTCAACACATTGAAACTTGTACATGTACATATCACTTGACATATTAGTTACTAAGTTTACAAACACAAAACAAACATCACTAACACATAAGTTGTACAGTAGTATGAACGACACAGAAATGACACAATTACACATTCAACACTGAATTGAATTTACCCCATATTTTATCAAATTCAGCTACATTTAAGTTCTTCTTGAATATATATTTTTGTAATTTCAAATAATTTAAGAAATAGTTCTTTGCATTATCAAAACGTGGAATCTTTTTGTTCATTTTTTCCTTGTATATGTAATATTTAAAGTTGCATATAATAATATTTAAACTATAATATTTCTTTTCTGTAAAGCCCAATAAAATTGAAGCATTATCTATATTTATGTCAAATTCATAGAAATCTTTAATCCAATTTTCGAATCTTTGCCATAATTGAGAAGAATATTCGCAATAGTATAACAGATGTGAAATTGTTTCTACAGAATTATCACAAAAGGTACATAAATTAGTATTACTATAACCAATTTTATTCAAAAAAGCATTTGTGCCTAAAATCCTATGAATTATTCTGAATTGAAACCATTTCAGTTTACAATCTTTGTAATTCTTATGAATTGTTAAATTAATTTTTTCCCACCATATGATATTGTTTGCAGTGTTTACAGAAAGTTCAAAATCCCACTTCACTTCACTATTAGGTTTTACATAGAGTTCATTTATAAAAACATCATAAAAGTCTCTACATCCTTTTGAACTTTTCAACAATATACTAAGATGTTTTGGAAAAAAAGGATTTAATTTAGTGAATGTTTCTATATTAAAGTGCCAATTATTTTTTTCTGATACTTTTCAAAATTCCATAATAGGATGTGAATGGTGGATAAAACTGAAATTTCCTACAAAAAGCTGCATAGTCTAAGAAGTGACCATTTTCATCCAATAAATCATATACATACAATATTTTCTTGTCAACCCATTCATTATAACAAATAGATTTTTTTATTCACTTTAATTAATTTATTATGCCATAATGGTTGAAAAAACGAAAGTTCTTGTTCACATAATTCCCTTAGATTGTAGTATGATCTGAATACATCTTTCCAAAAAGAGTTATCTATCTTTGATTCTAAATTCTTCAAAAATTCATTTCCAAAAATTAAAAAATTCATAAGATTTTCACACAGGTTGTCGTTTAAAAGGTTTATCCAGGCAATATCGTTACTAATTGGGTTATTAAAAATTCTTCTTAACCAGGTCACTTTTAAACTATTCATGAATGATCTGATTGAAATCATTTGAAGGCCACCTTTCCTGAAGTCTTGAATTA
The DNA here is from genome assembly GCA_028142955.1 of Pinctada fucata. Taxonomy (NCBI): domain Eukaryota; kingdom Metazoa; phylum Mollusca; class Bivalvia; order Pterioida; family Pteriidae; genus Pinctada; species Pinctada fucata. The sequence goes on along the minus strand of AP027109.1, from coordinate 1,572,791 downwards.
TGTTTTTTCTGGCAATTTTTTCATTTTTATTATTCCAAATATATGAAAAAAAGATTTTTTCTATTTCTCTTATTAAGTTTTCATTTGGGTTTGGTAATGCCATGATAATGTGAGTAAATAATGGAAGAACAATAGACTTAATCACTGTGATTCTGCCTAATGTACTTATTTGACGTCGAGACCAGGATTTAACAAGATTTTTAGCTTTACAAATTACTTTTGAATAATTAATTTCAATCATATCTGACAGATCAACTGAAAAGTGTATACCTAAAAATTTAAAATGTTCTTGACTCCAATGTAAGCCATATTCTTCACAGAAAGTAATGCTACTAAACCTTAATGGACCAATTTTTATGCATACTGTTTTATTGTAATTTGGCTTGAGGCCAGAAAATTTCGAAAATTGTCCTATCAATGATAATGCATTTTTAAGAGAATGTTGTGTTCCATCTAAAAGCAGCGCCGTGTCATCTGCATATTGAAGAACTTTATAATCATGTTTTAATATAGTAATACCTTTAATGTTTTTGTCATTTCTTATCATTATTCCCATAATTTCTACACATAAAAGAAATATATATGAAGAAACCGGGTCCCCCTGCCTGCATCCCCTGCCAATTTTGAAAAATTTTGAGAAAAAACCATTTTGTATAACACATAATTGAAAATTAGTACAAAATATAGTTATCCATTTTATCAGATTATCGCCAAAATTAAAAAATCTGAGAACTTTGTTTACATATTTCCAGGAGATTGAATCAAAAGCCTTTTCGAAATCTAATAAAAGAATGAATCCAGGAATGTTTTTATTATTACAATTATTAATGACATCATATAAAAGCCTTGTGTTTTCCCCTATATATCGTCCTGATAAAAAGCCTTTTTGATTCTCGTGTATTATTTTTGGGAGAACTGATTTTATTCTTTTTGCTATTACACTAGATAAAATTTTATATGATACATTGAGTAATGTTATTGGACGCCAATTTTTTAAGAAATGTCGAGGTTTGTCACCTTTTGGTAGAATAGAAATGATTCCGGACCTTTGAGTAATGGATAGTTCTCCTTTTTCAAAAACACAATTATATGATCTTAATAGAAAATCTCCTAAATCTTTCCAAAAGAACTTAAAAAATTCAGCCGAAAAGCCCGATGTACCAGGCGATTTATTATTTTTGCATGCCTTTAAAGAATCTAATATCTCTAACTTGGTTAATGGTTTTTCTAATATTACTTTGTCTTCATATGAGAGTTTAGGTATATCATATTCATGAAGGATATTATCAAGATCTATGTCCTCTAAGTTTTCATCCTTATTTTCATATAGATTCATATAGAATTTTGTTATTTCATGGAGTATATCCTTTTGATCTGTTATGTCTGTTCCATCTTCAGTTATAATATTAGAAACAGTTTTATTAATATAATTTCTTTTTTCTAGATTACAAAAATATTTTGTTGGTCGTTCTCCTTCTTCAATCCATCTAGCATTAGTTCTTATCATCAAACCTTCTATTTCATATTTTCTTATTTGCTCTAATTGTGTATTTAGTTCATCTAATTTTTTAGCTAGATCATCACTATGATTCATGTCAAATAGTAACTTAGACTCATGGATTTCCTTTTCTATTTTGTCTTTTTCTTTATTTCTATTTTCCTTTAGTTTTGAACAATAAGGTAGAGTTTTTTGTCTGATGTCCATTAGTAACATTTCTAAGAACAGATCATCATCAATAATTAATGGTAGAATTTCATTAGATATATCATTAATTTTTTCTCTCAAAATAGGTATCGGGGTATATAGCATTTTGGTTTCAAATATAGATTTTTTTACAATACTAACATACTCAGGATCTTTAAGGAGGGAATTGTTAAAGCGCCAGAATCCTGAACCTTTATCTATATGATCAACTTTAATTTCCAGTTCTATAAGGGAGTGATCCGTTCTGTATCCGGGTAGAATATTAACTTTGTTTACAATAGACATCAATTCTGAAGAAATAAGAAAGAAATCAATGCGACCTTGTTTAACCGGATTAGTTCTATGCCATGTAAATACCTTTTTTTGAGGATTTAAAATTCTCCAAGGATCAATGAGATTGAAATCATTTTTTATTTTTTCTACGATAGATCTACTTCTGGGATAATTATGAGCTATGTAATTATAACAGTCCAGGTTATAATCTTGTAAAAGGTTCCAGTCCCCACATAAGACTATAGATTCATTGTCAAAATCATCAAGTATATTATATATATTTTCAAAAAAGGAGGGATCATCTTTACTAGGACCATATAAATTAATAAGGGTAATCGTCAACTTACCAAATATAACAATTTCTGAAACGAGTATGTTACCATTATTATCTTTTTTTGTCTTTTTAATTGTATAATCAAAATTATTGTTCAAAAGATTCATAACACCTCTAGAGTCATTTCTACCTGGGTTTAATAAATGCTCATATCCCCATTGAGCATGAACTATTTTCTCATCTAATTCAAGTAAGTGAGTGTCTTGTAGACAATATATTGACGATTTTTTTTCCCGTAGAAATTTGAATACATCTTTCCTTTTCTGATTATCTCTAAGACCTCGACAATTCATTGATGATATTTTAACGATAGGCATGATTTACTTAAGTACACAAAAGATTTTAATTTATGTTTTGATAATTACATTATGATATTGTTTTGGGAAATAGCAAAGTTGAAAATGTTAATAATGACCATCTCCCGTACCTTTTTGCAGTTAAAAATATCATGAGCATTCCTCTAGTTTATCATGGCTTAAATGATCTGTACAAGGGGTTGCCAGAGATTTCATACAAAAACTTGTTTCGACTGAGGTTTCAGACAAAATCAAGTTTTTGGCCCCCACAGTCAATCAGAGGTTTCCAACAAAAACTCTTTCAGTCTGGAGTTGTTTTGGACAAAATCTCAGGTATGTCCCTCTATATTATAACTATAACTTATAAGGGCATGGCTAGCAACATAATATTTCCCAGGGTTTTTTTTAACTGTCAAGTGGCCCTGTGGAAATTTAAAATCAAAGGCCAATTTTTAATCCCCCCTCGAATAAACAAGAGGCCCAAGGGGACCACATCGCTCACCTGAGTTGCAGACAAAAGAATGATAGTGGACAATTTGGTGGAGGACCTTAATACTGTAAATTGGTTTTTATTCGTCAGGTACCTGTACCAATTTTCGTCATTTTTGTCAGTGCCTCCCTTGACGAAATTATGTATCAACGAATATAAATACTCCTGACAAAATATAGTGTAGAAAGGAAAAATTGAATCTTAAGAGTTAATACGATAGGGAAATGATAAATCACTGAAAACTGAATACGCACACAAAGTCGCAAATAATGTACTTCTAATCACCAAATGATATGTTTTCACAGCAAGCTCAGTAAGGTGGTATACATATCTCTAATTGTTTGTTTACCAATAATTGTTAAACAAACAATGAAAACAAACGCATACGGCCTATACCTGAATGTTAAGTTGGCATTTGAACAGACAAATGTATATTTTAGGGACCCTTGGATGATGAATTTACGTACTGAAGAAATGGTCATTTTGAGCGAATTGACGAAAATTGGTACAGACGAAAATAAAGCAATTTACAGTATTTGCTTCCTGTAAGGTTTTCTGAAATTCTTTGCAGCAATTGAAAAGGAAAAGTCCAAAATGCATCAGCCAATCAGAGCACTGGGCGGACATATTTGTTGTCTGATCAGCACGAAAAACACAAACTTGGTAGAGGACCTAGAGTACTTGCTTCCTGTAAGGTTTTGTGAAACTCTGTGCGGCAGTTGCAGAGGAGAAGTCAAAAATGCGGCAGTCTTTCCCAAAAACTTTCAGCTCAAATAGGTCATTTGGACCTATGTATTAAAGAAACACATAGGTCCGAAACAAAAACTGTCTGTCCGAAAAAAAAGAGTAAAAATGCAAAATTTAGCAACATCAGCAATATAGCAGCCCTGGCCCGAACAACCTCTGACTACTTATGTAAAGTTCTCTTAAATGCTATAAAATAAAGAGAGTTTGAAAATTATAAAAACTTGCACCAGAAGGCATCGATCATTCAGACTGACTACAGAGAGGAAAGCACCAGTCTGACTCTGAACGTAATAGGACCGGCGGACCTATGTTATTGGGAAAGACTGAATGCCTCAGCCAATCAGAGCCCTCAGCGGCCATATTTTTTGACCGATCGGCATAAACACAAACATGGTAGAGGAACTTGAGTACTTGCTTTCTGTAAGGTTTCGTGAAATTCTGTGCAGCGGTTGCAGCAGAGATGTCGAAAATGCATCAGCCAATCAGAGCCCTCGGCAGCCATATTAGTTGACCGATTGGCACAAAAAAACACAAACTTGGTAGAGGACCTTGAGTACTTGCTTCCTGTAAGGTTTCATGAGATTCTGTGCAGCGGTTGCAGAGGAGATGTCGAAAATGCATCAGCCAATCAGAGCCCTCGGCGGCCATATTTGTTGTCCGATCGGCACAAAAAACACAAACTTGGTAGAGGTCCTTCGTCAAGGTGAGCTAAAAAGTAAAAACTTCTTTGTTACAAAGCAACTACATAAGTTAAAGTATCATAAATGACCAATTTCATATCAGGTCAGGGAAACGGCAAATCTAGCTATTAAAGCTACATCTAGCTTTAAAAGCTTGTTCTAGCTATAAAAGGGAGCCAATTGAGCCACATTATTTAGTATTTGTGAAAATAAAGACGTTGCATACTTGCCCCTCCACGGAAATCGTAATGTTTACTTACAAAAATGAACATTGGATCTTAAAATAGTAAACTCAGAGTTGCATTTATGTGTGCAGCAGCACATGTCATGATGTGCATTCCAGTAAATATTCACTTGCTTTCACCTTAAATGACTTACCTTTGTAGATTTTATGTCCTTTTGATCTAATGTTGCTCCCGTTTTTGCATTTTAATTCAATCTCTTAATAATTGATTTTTTTTTTTTTTTTTTATTTTTACCTTTCTTACAATTACATTTAAGTTATGTAAAATGAAAACAAAATACGAATTGAAAATATCAAATTTTATACAAGAATTTTGATCGGGTAAAAAATGTCTTTGGCGATCCTACTTTTATACCGGAATATTGCACATCTGTCTGCTATTTGATCTTTTCTCTTGCAAACAGTGCATCCACCTCCATCGGTAAATTACAAATGGTGGATTTGCAAGTCACATGTATTCTTTTAAATAAATGAACATAAAATCTACACAGGTAAGTCATTTAAGGAGGTCCAGGACAGCCAGACTAAACAGATCCTATCATCATGATCATTTAATTTTCCTAAAAATCATAAATGTTAACATGGTTAATAACTGAAACATACTGTCTCTACGTGCAAAGTTTCATCAATTTTTACCGTTAGTTTTGAAGCTATGAACGTACATATACACCCATTAAAAGCCCCAAAATCTGCCCTAAACATGACATTAAAATTAACACACTTTGAGTAATGAAAAACAGTTACAAATCTTCTGTAGTGTAGAGGCAGAATATTAATGAGTTCTGTATTTTTCATCTAAGTATGCTGTGGGCGATCGGATATGAATTCATAGAATTATAAATGATCACCAAGGTTTTGCAAAGAAATTGTCGAAAGGAGATAAATTTATGTCCATTTTCAGAACATCTTTGAGTTTGATTTGTTAATTTTTAGTAATACTAAATAAAGGCCATTTATCTAAAACCCTTTCATTCATTTTCCATAAAAAATTGATATTATCTTCGTCATATGTCAAGTGAAACACCGTTAAGTTCCTAATGAAATTTGACAGTCAGTTTTTAAGTTATAGAGATTTTGTTACCCCCTCCCCCCCTATATTTATGTTACCTAATGCTCACGTTCTTACGAAAAACTTGCCAATGTCACTGTTTCTATTATGACGTCATAATTGATCTAGAGCTTTCCGATGGAGTTCTTTCGTATACTGTTCTGGACCCCCTTAAGCAGGGATCACCCTAGGCCGCGATTTTGCGATATTCTCACATTTTTTGCTCACATATCGCATTATTACTGCGTTGTCGCGCTAAAAGATTGCATACCTCCTTTGAATAAATCGCACGTAAGGTAATATAATGCGACAGAACAGGAGATTCGTCTTTAATCTTCAAATTTTCAGCTGATTCCTAAGTATTCGAATCCCGCGTGTGGCATCACGTATGTATTTATGAACTCGGCGAGTATTTTGGACTTACACCTTGCAATCTATTCCCTGAAATTCCCGTGTGTCGTACTGACGTTTGCACGCAGGTATTTTTTTATCCGTCGATGTGAGGATTTATGTTGCTCTAGTGGTTGTCAGCGGTACATGCTCTTTTGTCATTGTAATATCAATAGAGTATGAAATATAACAATGCAGTCTTGATATTGAGACCGGATAGTATTATACATGTACAAACACTTCAAGATGTATTGCGCATGCGAGTAGAACGGCTTTTTACATGTATTTGTCGTCAGAACGTGGCCAGTACTAAGCTATTACTAAGTATCTTCAAATACTTATAAACAGTTCACAAGTCCTTGGAATCGGCAACATGAACAATAGCTATACAATTCTTCTATTATCTAAATATTTACAATGCGTAAATAAAGTCTTGACGTAAACATTCTGCAGTACACCCTAGTGATGAACCAATTGTCGCCGACAATCGATTGTCGATCGCTAAAACTCTTTCGATTCCGATTATTGATTTCTTTTTCTTACAATCGATTGTGACGCTGAAAGAAAGGTATTTTGTGTAAAGGTATCTTTTTTCCTCTTTTCACATGTAACATTAACCATTACTTGTTGTCGTTCATATAAACAGGCAGACACTTTGAAATTGAATGCTTTATATTTTGTTTTCAGCAAAGTTTTCTGAATTTTATGCAGAAAAATACAATTTTTCTATCTTTTATGTTCCATTTTTCACGGACTTTTGTTTTCCGATTTAAATCGATGATCGATCGGTTTACTCTTTCCGATTATTTTCCGATAACCGATTCTTTAAAGTCTTCCGATGTACAACACTAGTACACCCTTTACTCACAGATTAGACGTTACCGTAAAATGACTTGTCACAGCGCGCTGATATACTTTTAATGTGTTCCATTAGATATGATTTATTAAAAGACGTTCACAAGACACTAGAGATGTAATTTCCTTTAGATGGATAGATACTTCATATATTTAACCAGCGAGTGTAATTGCGGCACGGCAGATATTTTTTCTGTAGTTGTGAAAAAACGTCTTGTCGGTAACTTCTAGCATGCGCGTGTGGCGGTGTTAAGAGACAAAGAATTTTAAATTTCATTTGACCTCATTTTTTATTTAAAATGTCATTCAAACAAAGGAAATAGAAAAAGTCCAGGGCGATTCTCACATTCAAATAATGTGTTGCCAGATGTTCACGGAAATTAACAGAAGCCGAAGTTTTTTTTTTCACTATTTTTTCGAATAAATACATTCAAAATCTCATTGAAATCGAGAATATCTCATTGTTTTTTAGCAGGGCTAGGGTGATCCCTGCTTAAGGTGAAAGCAAGTGAATATCTACCTTTTTCTGGAATTCACATATGCAGCTGCACTGGTAAACCCTTACTAAACGCAACGCTGAGTTTCCCATTTTAAGATCAAATGTTCATTTTTGTAAGTAAACATTACTATTTCTATGGAGGGGCAAGTGCGCAACGTCTTTATCTTCACACATTCTAAATAATGTGGCTCAATTTGCTCAACTTTGAAGCTAGAATGAGCTTTTAGCTAGATTTGCCGTTTCCCCGACCTGCATATTACCACTAGACTTGCATTCTTGAAGTCGGACTGGTCACATGACCAAATTTCCGCCGTGTTTACAGGAGGATGTGCCTCTAGATTTTTCAGTGTGCCCTATGTAAAATCCGTGATTTTGTTTGTTCCTTCTTCAAATCTCGTTTTATATTGGGGTTTGTGGAGCTAAGGGCTAATTCATCAATGGTTCCTTCAATGAATTCTAGTAGTTTTATTCTTGATATAAACATTAGATTCTAGATATAAAGCAATTTCCATACAAGCTATGCTCTATGATAAACACCAAGTTTATCCCCCAACTATTTTTGGAACTTCTCTGTGCTTATCTCTAATTGAACCTTTGTGTGACATCACGTCGACTTAGAGAATTCTAGACACTACATGCTCCAAGATACGACATCATAACGTTTGACATAAATTTCCATTTAGATCTGTTTCGACGTCATAGTAAGAGATCTGATGGAATTAGCAAAACTGATATTTCTCAAATTCATTTTTCGAAATCATTCACTGCTCCCCTGAACGCATTTTTCAAAATCATTCAAAATTCACTCCCCTGAATGACCCCCACCCTTGGTAAAAATTCTAGATCCTAGTGTCGTTTTCTGTTGAAATGAACGACAATTCAAAAAGGTGAAGTTGAAAAAAATCTTGACAAGGGTGTACATTTATGTTCGATAATATTGCTTTAAAAATTATCTTTTACTCGAAAATTTTCAAAGAAGATTTATTGCATTTGTTCGTGTCATATACATACATATCATATATCATTTTGTTCAGAATGAAATTTACTAGCTATTGTAATTCTTTGAAGAATTAAATTGCCATATTTTTCACTATAAGGGTGGTTTTCGCTCAACGTCATCTTTTTGTCTCGGACTTGGATCCATATTTTATAAGAATCGACAATTGAAACAAATTGTATGTAAATATTACGAGGTCGAAAAGTCTCTACTGAACATGCTGAAAGGCCGAAAAGTAAGGACGAAGTAAGAATTCGACCTGGTCGAATGGTCTTGGGTCGAAAGTTCAAAAGGTCGAAAAGACTGGGGTCGAAAGTGAATACGGTCGAAAGTACTGGTAACCAAGAAATCACAGGCACCAGATTCTTTAAAATATTAAAGCCCCATCTTTATCTTCGTCACGGTTTTTCTCCGTTATAGTTTAGGTTTTGTAAAATGATCCGTAGGCTGGTGACGAATAGCCTCTACCCATCTTTAACGCCCTATTGGGGTTTTTATTTAATTTTGTTAGGAATCTGGTGTTTGAGCTGTGTAAGAAATAACGTCAATGGGCCTTTTTGAGTGAAAATTATTCAAGTCTACTGCGTAAGTGTGAAGATCGTCCATTGAAATAATTATTATAAACTAAGTATCAGAGGAAATTCGTAAACTTTTCGCACCATTTCGAAATTAAAAAAGTACCTTTTCAAGTATCGCGCATCTTCTGCCTGCATCATACTTTAATTAAGACCTCTCTACGTCTCTAGTGTATAGAAATATATCAATCATACTGAAATAAAATACATAGCGACAAAAATGTTTACAAATTTTCGAGATCCAGCGAAAATGAAAATATTTTGTAGCCTCGAATAAAATGAAAAATGTTATTTTTTGATTGCATGATATTTATCTGTTGTCGAAAATTCTATTCTAAATTTATCATCTGAATAGCATAATTTTCATTTTGATTTTGTTCATTTTTATCTTATTTTTATTTTCAATATTAATCTCGTATGCAACAGACTAATATTCGGACCAGAACGGACTGCAATATTTCCTTTTTCAGGGGATCAACAAACAAATTTTCTCCATGTGAAGAGAAGAAATGTGAATGAGACTTTAATTATGGCCGAGGCGGATTCAGCCACTCTCACTACAAGTCAAACTGTAGTCACTGAACAAGAGGTACTTGAAGAGGCTGACCATAGGGCAGTCAACCCCCACCCCTGGCACCCTCCCCCTAAGGCCTATCCCCCTCCAATTTTATGTACCAAGGCTTCAGAACCGCATGCTACGGGTGTCGGAACAGTTTCTGGACGATTTTGAAGGTTTTTCGGGGATAACTCCTCCGTCCATCAATGGAAAACATATTTCTCTCAAATAATGCTATGCCCTGCCCACAGATACTCGTGCCATGGTGAAAGAATATATTAAATCTCGCAAGAAATATAGTTTCAAGACCGATTTTAATATGAATCAAGGCAAAGCCTTTTTGTGCGAGCGGAGAGAAAATAGATATGATTAAATCCAAAAAAAAAGATATTTCTTTTTTATTTTCTTGGTTTTATTTTTAGACTTTGACGTTTTATCTTATTTTACAAAATCTGTGAAAATTTCTGTTTGATGATTGCCAAAAAAAGGTAGTTAGGGCGAGTGGAAACACGGAAGTATTTGTTCTTTTGGTATAGACCAGCAGATGAAATTTTTTAGGGGGGGGGGGGGCTAAAATATGATTAAAACCTTAAACATCTTTCTTTTTTATAATTGTACTCGGCATCTTAAACTAAATGATAGTTTATCATATTCTTGGTGTTAGAGGAAAAAAAATGGGTAGCCGGTACGGTAAGTGGAAACAAAAATATTTGTTCTTTTGGCCAAGACCGGCAGATATTAGATTGGGGGGGGGGGGGGGGGGGGTCCGCTGGTTAGATTTACGAAAAACCTACGAGTAAAAAGAAAGTTGTCTGATTTTGAAAACTTATATAAACGATCTAGTTTCAAAGAACTCAGTAGACCGTGCTCAGCTAGAAGTCATCTTTGCTTCAACTGGTCAGACCAAGGACTTATTTATAAACAGACCGGGTTAAAAACGGGATCGACCTAAGCTCAAATATTTCCTATATGTGAATTTTTTTTATTTCAAGCCAATTTAATTTTGTAGGAAAAAGGTTAAATGAAAATAAATTACTCATTGCATATCGAATGAAAGAAAAAAAAAACATATTCCGATTTCTGACAGTACGAGACCACCCGAGACGAGAAAAGCAATCAGAGTGGAACGTCTCGTTTAAAACCGGAAATGTCGGATTTCAAAGATCCCGTGGTTACGCCGTCTTGTTGATGCTTTATCGTTACCTGATGTACGAAATATGTTTTCAATAAATATAACTTATAAACAAAAATTGAGTGTAACATACACGTCTATACTTGGAGTCAAAAAAAAAAATGAAATTGCAATATCCAGCATCTCCGCAGCAACTCTGTCTGCGAGGGGACGAAAGTTTTTGAAAGCATAGTAGTACATTATCATTCTTTAATTCAGCATATTTTCTCAATAAGGTAAGCGTATACGCGTTACCATAAGGCGAGCTTCGCTCGCTATGACCCTATATTTTGGCCATTTTTCGGAAATCACTGGAATAGTTTGGACACTGGACACCTGATTTTAAATCTGTTAATCTCGATCAATTTCAGCCCAAACTGGATGATATTTTGGATTTTGTTTTCTACAATCTTATTTTCAAATGACTGTGTAAAATAATTTTGAAAATAGATCCGAAACTTCTGAAATCATGTAGAATAAAAAAGTATGGTTCTCGGAGACTTCCCCCAGTGCGCGATATTAAACGGGGCAGAAAGGGGTAATAAGGTGGGGGTGCAGGACGTTTCGGTACAAGGACGTTTTGGTACAAAGAAAAATGTCGTTTCGGTACATGATTTAGGTCGTTTCGGTACATTTTTTTTGTACATTTCCCAATTTGACTTGATACATTATCAATATGTTGTTTATTAAATACCATCGTAAGAGTTGTTTTCGTACATAAACATATGACACCCCCCCCCCCCCCCCCCCCCCCCCAAAAAAAAAATCATGTTCCCGAGATGATAGAGTGGAAAAGCAGAATTTTTTTTAAAGTACACCAAACATTATTTTGATTACATAATATATTTAATTTCTGTTTATTTTTTGTTTGTTTGGTTTGTTTTTTGTTTTTTTTTTTTTGGAGGGGGGAGGTTCTTTTGTCATAGATAATTGTTATGTCTAATGACAAATTAATTAAGTAATCCGTTTTCTTTGCAATATTTGATTAGGCCTATAATTGTTAGGTATTGGACAAAAAGTTTGTTCACCGAAAAATATCATTTGACTTGTCATCAAATATGTTCCGAAACTTATCAAAAACAATTAAAACAAACACAAACTCATTATTACCGAAACATCTTTTACATTGTACCGAAACGTCTCTACTTGTACCGAAACGTCTTTCTATTGTACCAAAACGTCCTTGTACCGAAAGGTCTTTGTACCGAAACGTCCAGCATTCATAAGGTGGTGTGATACATATAGGATCTCAAATGAATTTTCATTTCAATGACATACGATGTATTATGAAACGAGTTGTGCGTTTTATATCACCGAGCCTTGGCGCCTGGTATGAGTGCGTATGTGTACGACCTGTGTATTGTTTAAGGCCAGTATCTTGCAGATACACAGTCATGTCAAATTTCTAACTTCAACCATTGCAAAAATTTGCTTAAGAGGTTCCAATAAGATCATACTTTCTACATGTACGATTGTACATATATATTTTATCTACTACATCACCAAATTTCATTAAATAATTCCCCGTATTTCCAGTCTCGAGAGATATCATAGGTACCATTTCTTCAGTGACCAATTTTTAGCTCTACTGGTCTCAGACCAGTCGAGCTTATGCGATCACCCTTTGTCCGGCGTCCGTCTGTCCGTAAACAATTCTTGTCCGGACAACTCCTCTGAAACTGTTAGAGATAGAAAGTTAATTCTTTTTGCATTTTACTTGGACCATGGTCTAGTTGTGCACCTGACATTTAGTTTCAGTCCCTGACCCCCAGGGTCTTAGAAAATGGGCGTGGTCATTAAATTCTATGTAATCTTGTCCGGACAACTCCTCTGAAACTGTTAGAGATAGAAAGTTAATTCTTTTTGCATTTTACTTGGTCCATAGTCTAGTTGTGCACCTGACATTTAGTTTCAATCCCTGACCCCCAGGGTCTTATAAAATGGGTGTGGTCATTAAATTCTATGTAATCTTGTCCGGACAACTCCTCTGACACTATAAATGATGGAGACTTAAATCTTTTTGCAATATGATGGGTCTGTGGTCTTGATGTGCTGTGCACCTGATATTTTGTTTGAGCCCCTGACCCCCAGGGTCATAGAAATGGGTGTGGTCATTTTCTCCTATATAACTGTATGTAATCTTGTGCTCGCTACTCCTCTGACACTATAAATGATGGAGACTTAATTCTTTTTGCAATATGAAGGGTCTGTAGTCTAGTTGTGCACCTGATATTTTGTTTGAGCCCCTGACCCCCAGGGTCTTAGAAATGGGTGTGGTCATTTTCTCCTATATAACTCGCAACGCGTGTTTTTACCCTGTCAAATCATCCCCGCAATCTTTTTTGACCCAGGGTTTTAAATCCCCGCGGTCATGGATTAACAATTGAGTTGACTCAACGCGGACATCGATCCTGGCAATTCACCGCAACGATCGCCGGGATACGCGGGTGGCGATCGCCGCAGTTCTCAGCGGCAATTAATAACTTGTTATTTACCTGTAACAGTACTATAACCATTCTTTTATTAGCCGAGTTGCAAAACTCGGCTCTTAATTTGATGTGAGACGGGCGGGGCGGGCGGGCGTCTGGGCGGGCGGGGAGGGCGTCAACAATTGGTTTCCGGACTATAAGTCAACTACGAAAGAGGCTATAACAATGAAACTTCATACACTTACTCACCATTAGTCAAGGATGAGCCCTATTGATTTTGGGGTCAAAAGGTCAAAGGTCAAGGTCACAGGACTCAGATGATTGAAAATGGTTTCCGGACCATATTTCAGCCTGTATTGCACCTATAATCATGAAACTTGCCAGAAATGTTTCCCTTGAATCAAGGATGAGGCCTATTGATTTTGGGGTCAAAAGGTCAAAGGTCAAGGTCACAGGACTCAGATGATTGAAAATGGTTTCCGGACCATATTTCAGCCTGTATTCTACCTATAATCATGAAACTTGCCAGAAATGTTTCCCTTGAATCAAGGATGAGGCCTATTGATTTTGGGGTCAAAAGGTCAAAGGTCAAGGTCACAGGACTCTGTTGATTGAAATTGGTTTTCGGACCATATTTCAGCCTGTATTGCACCTATAGTCATGTAACTTGCCAGAAATGTTTCCTGTGAATAGAAAATGACCACTTTTGATTTTGGGGTCAAAAGGTCAAAGGTCAAGGTCACAGGACTCTGATGATTGAAAATGGTTTCCTAGCCATATTTTAGCCTGTATTGCACCTAAAGTCATGAAACTTGCCAGAAATGTTTCCCTTGAATCAAGGATGAGGCCTATTGATTTTGGGGTCCAAAGGTCAAGGTCACAGGACTCTGTTGATTGAAATTGGTTTTCGGACCATATTTCAGCCTGTATTGCACCTATAATCATGTAACTTGCCAGAAATGTTTCCTGTGAATAGAAAATGACCACTTTTGATTTTGGGGTCAAAAGGTCAAAGGTCAAGGTCACAGGACTCTGATGATTGAAAATGGTTTCCTGGCCATATTTTAGCCTGTATTGCACCTAAAGTCATGAAACTTGCCAATAATGATTCCCATGAATCAAGAATGACCCCTATTGATTTTGGGGTCAAAAGGTCAAAGGTCAAGGTCACAGGACTCAGATGATTGAAAATGGTTTCCGGACCATATTTCAGCCTGTATTCTACCTATAATCATGAAACTTGCCAGAAATGTTTCCCTTGAATCAAGGATGAGGCCTATTGATTTTGGGGTCAAAAGGTCAAAGGTCAAGGTCACAGGACTCTGTTGATTGAAATTGGTTTTCGGACCATATTTCAGCCTGTATTGCACCTATAGTCATGTAACTTGCCAGAAATGTTTCCTGTGAATAGAAAATGACCACTTTTGATTTTGGGGTCAAAAGATCAAAGGTCAAGGTCACAGGACTCTGATGATTGAAAATGGTTTCCTAGCCATATTTTAGCCTGTATTGCACCTAAAGTCATGAAACTTGCCAGAAATGTTTCCCTTGAATCAAGGATGAGGCCTATTGATTTTGGGGTCAAAAGGTCAAAGGTCAAGGTCACAGGACTCTGTTGATTGAAATTGGTTTTCGGACCATATTTCAGCCTGTATTGCACCTATAATCATGTAACTTGCCAGAAATGTTTCCTGTGAATAGAAAATGACCACTTTTGATTTTGGGGTCAAAAGGTCAAAGGTCAAGGTCACAGGACTCTGATGATTGAAAATGGTTTCCTGGCCATATTTTAGCCTGTATTGCACCTAAAGTCATGAAACTTGCCAATAATGATTCCCATGAATCAAGAATGACCCCTATTGATTTTGGGGTCAAAAGGTCAAAGGTCAAGGTCACAGGACTCCGATGATTGAAAGTGGTTTCCGGACCATATTTCAGCCTGTATTGCAATTATAATCATGAAGCTTGCCAGAAATGTTTCCCATGGATCAAGGATGACCACTATCAATTTTGGGGTTCAAAGGTCAAGGTCACAGGACTAAGATGATTAAAAATGGTTTCCCGACTGAATTTGAGCCTGTATTGCACCTATTATCATGTAACTTGCCAGAAATGTTTCCCATTAATTTTGGGGTCAAGAGATCAAAGGTCAAATTCATAGGACTCGTTAATTGAAAATGGTTTCTGAATTATATATGAATTTGGATCAACCTGAAACATGCTAATAATGTTTCCCATCTGTCGAGACCATATTCAAATCATGTATATTTTACTTATATTCAAGTTTTGCAACTCGGCACTTTGCATCTTTGATGCATTTTAAGCTTATATTTTACTTATTCTTTTAAAATTTACGTCCTTTATTTTGATGTATTGTTATCATTGTTATCATTGATGACATAAAAATGTCCTTGTAAAGCGTTACGTTGTACATACGAAAAGAGAACCGTGTGACTGAATGATAGAACTAGTTATAATGTCCAGCTGTGTTTAGCTAAGGATTAGAGAACAATTGGCAGTCTACGGGAGCAGTACGGTCAAGCAAAAATGAGTTTAAAGTCTCCGTCTTTCGACTTTGAGAGATACATCGACTGGAGCCGAGGCTTTACCACATTTTTTGTATATCTTTACTGTTCAAGTCCAAAGCACTGGAGACGGGTTTTTTTTTTTTGTAGATTCTTCCGTTTGAGATTACTAGTTAGCGGTGTTTTATGTTCGCTAGTTCGTATGTTAAAATGTTGAAAAACGTCCATCTCCCAATTAGTCAAATATAGCCTTGATAGCCTTATTTAGTAACTTATTGTTTATTTGGTTGTTTTGTTTGCGCAAGTGAGGACAATGACAATGACAATGACAATTAATTTATTCTCATTTGAACAGAATAGTACAGTTGAGAACAATATTAACAAATGATAATTACAGTATTTGCATGCATGATTAACCCGGAGATGTGGCTCTCTCATCTATAACATTAATAAATTTTACAATTTTCATCAAAATATTTCTATTTTTGGAATTAAATAAAGAATCAAATTTGAATGTATTTGGATTTTCACAATAATATTTTGATTGGCAATTCTTCCTTTTACTAGAAATAATGATATCTTTACAATTAAACAAATAGTGGAATTCATCTCCAATTTCATCAGAATTACATAAAGTACATTTTCTTTCATTTCTAGGAATATTTAACCATCGACCTTTTTCAATAGGAAGATTTATGTTGCAAGTTCTAAATTTGCATAACTTTACAGCATCTTTAAAGTGCCATAACAGTCTAAAATTTTCCATTATAAACTTACAGCATTTAATCACACTACCCTTTCCCCGAAAACGCGATATCTCTACTCTCAAGATGTAAGGAGTTATATGTTACATCTTTTGACCACCTGTGATCGGCGGTTTCTGGCTCTCTCGGTAGCTGGACGTAAGAAGCAGGACACGCTAGCCCAGAAGCAGTGGCCATCTATATATGTAAACACGTACTTCAGCCATGGGTTTCTGTACTTTCAGAGACAATTTTAATATAAAATAATAAAATTATGTGCAGACATGAAGTGAATATGGGAAGTGATATGGGAAGGACATATAACTCATGGTATATGAGTGACAAAAATGGATCGTGATATACGCGTAGATGGGGGGGGGTATGAATATTCCATTTTTCGTCCAGAATGAATATTCCATTTTTCGTCCAGAAAGACGTGTGAATCTTGTGGATATGAAATATAGAGTAAAACAGAAATTGATATGAAAGAAGGAGACTATAAAAATTCTGTATTTTGTTGTACTTATTTTGAGAACAAACCATACATTAATTCAATCCATTATCATTTGAAAAAAAAAAATATCTCGTGAAATCGGGAAAGACCAAAATATTCCAAACTACACAAGGAAGCAGTTCTGAATACACAGCCAATGTGCCTCACTAAATTCATATGAAATGAGAATCATGTAAATTTCACATAAAAATGTTAATGCGAAAGTCATATAAATTTCACTTGAGATTTATAAAAATGTTTCACATGAACTTCACATAAATTTATTAGTCCCCTACCGGCAACGCCGAAGGGGACTCTTAGTTTCCTCTCGGTCTGTCTGTCCGTCCGTCTGTCCCTCCGTCTGTCCGTCTGTCCGAATATCAGTTTTCCGGACTTTTTTCTGCAACGAATGGAGATATCAAGATGAAATTTGATACACGGCTTGGTCTTGGATAGTTACAGAGCAAGTTCGACTTTCGTCACGCTTGACCCATTTTTCGGGGAGTTATGCCCCTTGATGACTTGGAAAATTCAGTTTTTGTCTGTTTTCCGGACTTTTTTCTGCAACAGATGGAGATATTCAGATGAAATTTGATACACAGCTTGGTCTTGGAAAGTTACAGAGCAAGTTCGACATTCGTCACGCTTGACCCATTTTTCGAGGAGTTATGCCCCTTTATGACTTGGAAAATTAAGTTTTTGTCAGTTTTCCGGACTTTTTTCTGCAACGGATGGAGATATTCAGCTGAAATTTGATACACAGCTTGGTCTTGGATAGTTACAGAGCAAGTTTGACTTTTGTCACGCTTGACCTATTTTTCGAGGAGTTATGCCCCTTTATGACATGGAAAATTCAGTTTTTGTCAGTTTTCCTGACTTTTTTCTGCAACAAATAGAGATATTCAAGTGAAATTTGATACACAGCTTGGTCTTGGATAGTTATAGAGCAAGTTCGACTTTTGTCATGCTTGACCTATTTTTTTAGGAGTTATGCCCCTTGATAACTTGGAAAATTCAGTTTTTTGTCATTTTTAAAGACTCTTTTCTGCAACAAATAAAGATATGCAGGTAAAATTTGATACTTAGCTTAGTCTTGTATAGTTACAGAGCAAGTTCAACTTTCGTCACGCTTGACCTCTTTTTCGAATCGATAAAGCTAAAGCAGATAAAACCTCAGAACTGAGCTGCACAGACAGTAAGTTTAATTAAAACTCATACATGTTTAATTGAAGAATAATTCATAGGCAGAGTTGCAGGACATAAATATACGCCGCCGGTAGGGGACTATATCGCTCAGCGATCATAACATTTTTTCACATGAATTTCACATGAGTTTTTCTTTATGACATGAATTTTATGTGAATTCAATTTCGCATGAAGATGTGAAATTGAATTCACATAAAATTCATGTCAGACGCTTCAAACGAATTTTACGTAAAAAAAATGTAAAGTTCATGTTAATTTTACATGAATTTCATGTGAGGCACAATTGGCTGTGTATTTTTCCAAACTCATCCAACTCTTCTGGAAGAAAAAAAAATATATGCCGGTCAAAGTGCGTATCCCTTGTAATAACCACATTAATTCAATTCATGTGATATGATATGAGCTATATTTTTTAGTGAAATGGGGGACTAAAATTCTGGACCGTGTTCAGGTTGAAATAAATAACCAGTTCGAAAGAGAATTAATGATGGCACGCACGACCTGAATAGGAGGGGGACAGAGGGCATTCGAATGACTTCGAAAAGTTTATGATCGATCATCTCCTAGAATAAGGCACGGTCCATTTGATATTCGAGTTCCCGGCGATCTTGGCACCGCGATGAAGTGATTTGCGGGGGTCAGCGGCGATGCTGAGGTGGAATTCCACCTTAAATAAGCCAGCCGCGATAGGTGGGCTCAGTAAAAAAAACGCTTTGCCGTATGTGTAACTCTATGTAATCTTGTGCTTGCAACTCCTCTGACACTATAAATGATGGAGACTTAATTCTTTTTGCAATGTGATGGGTCTGTGGTCTAGTTGTGCACCTGATATTTTGTTTGAGCCCCTGACCCCCATGGTCATAGAAATGGGTGTGGTCATTTTCTCCTATATAACTCTATGCAATCTTGTGCTCGCAACTCCTCTGACACTATTAATGATGGAGACTAAATTCTTATTGCAATATGATGGGTCTCTGGTCTAGTTGTGCACCTGATATTATGTTTTAGCCCCTGACCCTTAGGGTCTCAGAAATGGGTGTGGTCATTTTCTCCTATATAACTCTATGTAATCTTGTGTTTGAAACTCCTCTGACGCTATAAATGATGGAGACTTAATTCTTTTTGCAATGTGATGGATCTGTGGTCTGGTTGTGCACCTGATATATTTTGTTTGAGCCTCTGACCCCCAGGGTCTTAGAAATGGGTGTGGTCATTTTCTCCTATATAACTCTATGTAATCTTGTGCTTGCAACTCCTCTGACACTGTAAATGATGGAGACTTAATTCTTTTTGCAATATGATGGGTCTGTAGACTAGTTGTGCACTTGATATTATGTATGAGCCCCTGACCCCCAGGGTCTTAGAAATGGGTGTGGTTATTTTCTCCTATATAACTCTATATAATCTTGTGCTCGCAACTCCTTTGACACTATAAATGATGGAGGCTTAATTCTTTTTGCAATATGATGGGTCTGTGGTCTTGTTGTGCACCTGATATTTTGTTTGAGCCCCTGATTCCCAGGGTCTTAGAAATGGGTGTGGTCATTTTCTCCTATATAACTCTATGTAATCTTGTGCTCGCAACTCCTCTGACACTATAAATGATGGAGACTTAATTCTTTTTGCAATGTGATGGGTCTGTGGTCTGGTTGTGCTGATATTTTGTTTGAGCCCCTGACCCCCAGGGTCATAGAAATGGTTGTGGTCATTTTCTCCTATATAACTCTATGTAATCTTGTGCTCACAACTCCTCTGACACTATTAATGATGGAGACTAAATTCTTATTGCAATATTATGGGTCTCTGGTCTAGTTGTGCGCCTGATATTATGTTTTAGCCCCTGACCCTTAGGGTCTCAGAAATGGGTGTGGTCATTTTCTCCTATATAAGTTTATGTAATCTTGTGCTTGCAACTCCTCTGACACTATAAATGATGTAGAATTAATTCTTTTTGCAATGATTGGTCTGTGGCATAGTTGTGCACCTGATATATTTTGTTTTAGCCCTATACCGGCCCCCAGGGTCTTTGAAAATGGGTGTGGTAATTTTTCCTATATAGTTGTGTTCTCTACTCGTTTAAAGTTATTTATGATGGGGAGTTAATTCTTTATCCAATATTATGGATCTTTAGTCTTGATGTGTCATTGATAGTTCATTTGAGCTAGCAGCCCTTGGCCCCTAGGATCTTGGAAAATGGGTGTGACATTCTTTTTAGAAATACTTTATCTCGGATATTATGAATTATATGAGTGCTATTATAGTTGCAGTATAATGGATATGTAGTTTTGTCATGCTACTTATAATTTGTTAGAGCGCCTGCTCCCTATGGTCTTGGTTTAAAAAAAAAGAAAGGAAATTGATGTTTTAGAAAAAACAGACTTCTGGTTGTTTACTCGAATTTAGCGTGTCCGTTCCAGCCCTGGCTCGGTGTTCAGTCACTGTGCATTCTATTTGCGAGATGCGACAGACCAATGCGCTATGAACGCTTGATTGTTTGTTTATTCTTAATTGATTTCTATTCCTAGAAGTGTAATGTATGCCTGTTACTCCTCGTTAATTGATTAAACACTCAATCTGCTACGATTTTAATATCAGCACCTTCCATTTTACTTACATAGATCGGACTGAATTGGAATAAGCGATCTGATTAGACGAACTTTTACAGTAGCGATCAGAACAAAACTACTGTAAAAGTTCGTCCTATCAGATCCGATTATCGATTATAATTTAGTTTCCGATTGCTCAACACTGCGCGTTCGCAGACCCTCCGAGAAGAGGGAGGGTTTTGATACATGTATGATAGGGAAAATTGGGGTTGTACACTGTAACTTGAGGTAAAATGTCGCAATTTTGTTTTGAATCTGACCGTCGCTTTGCGCGGTAATCCTGACGTCACAATGCGATTTTCGTATGGGAAACAATGATACCAAATATTAATTATTTTACGTCATGCAACTGTCATTTTGTACGGGAGATCTAGTGAATCAACTACAAACATGAGTTTGAAAGGGGGAAAATGTACGAAGTCAAGCAGCGTTTGAAATGTTATTAGTTTAAAGCCAGTGAGGGAGGAACCATTTGATTTTGGGGGGGGGGGGGGGGGCAGGGAGACTTTGCAAAAAAAAAATTCCGGATTGAGATTGTAAGGGGAAAAAAAATTAACATTTTTAAAATATGCAATTTTTACATTTTGCATAGCAAGGTACCTACATTGTATAAATTATAATGAAGTAATAAAACTTGCCATAGAAGTAGAACATAGTTAGTGGAACTGGTTTCTGACACCGAAGTATAACCTCAAGGATTGACCTTGACCTTGAAGATATGATTTTGAATTAGACTAAAGTGTGTCAAAACTATATAGAATCTCACATTGAAACTTTGAAAAGAGATATTCGTAATATTTGCACTCTGTTCCTTTCAATGGACATACTGTTTCAAAACACAATCTACTGCCAGCATTCCGTCCATTAATAGTGTTTTTAGAAGTGTCTTGATTATTTATCTATTGTATGATTTTATGCACTGAATTGCTCTATATTTGTCTCATTTAAGTTTTTAAATGGTTTTATACAGGTATTTTGGTTACATCGATTTCATTTGAAATTTAAAGTTCAAAATTTGATCTCATAATGTAATCAAAAGTTGTCTTTCTTACATACATCCACAGACAAGTACAAATATCAGAATGTTTTTAGGTAAAATCAGCTGTCAGTTAGCTAAGTTTTTTATGTCTTTTCTTAATATAATTCGATGAAAAAAATTAATTGATTGTTATTTTTCCAATATTTATCATCTTTTTACAATGTATTCTGGTGAAAAAACCCTAATCGTTAGACTTTGTGATTATTTTTTTGCAGCCGTCAACAAGCCCTAATCTACGCCTTAAGTTACGGAAACCAAAAACAAATCGTCAAGTCAAATGGACCACAGATACAGTGGACAATGAGCATATGAACAAGAAAAAGTCAAAATGTAAGAAATAAAACAAAGATAGATTGATTTTGTTAGCTCGCCGGGACGAATGTCCGGAGAGCTATTGTCATACCCCCGGTGTCGGCGTTGGCGTTGGCGTCTGTGTCTGCGTCTGCGTGCGCGTGCACAAAAACTTTAACCTTGCTTATAACTTTTAAACCAATACAGATTGGGCTTTCATATTTCACATGTGCATTCCTTGTGACAAGACCTTTCCATGGATACCAAAATTTTTGACCTTGTGACCTTGACCTTGGAGATTGACCTACTTTTGAAAAACTTTAACCTTGGCCATATTTTTTGAATGGTGAGTGATAGGGCTTTGATATTTCACATGTGTATTCCTTGTGACAAGACGTTTCCATGGATACCAAAATTTTTGACCTTGTGACCTTGACCTTGGAGATGATTGACCTACTTTTGAAAAACTTTAACCTTGGCCATATTTTTAGCTCTACTGGTCTCAGACCAGTCGAGCTTATGCGATCACCCTTCGTCCGGCGTCCGTCCGTCTGTCCGTCTGTCCGTCTGTCCGTCTGTCCGTCTGTCTGTCTGTCCGTCTGTCCGTAAACAATTCTTGTCCGGACAACTCCTCTGAAACTGTTAGAGATAGAAACTTAATTCTTTTTGTATTTTATTTGGTCCATGGTCTAGTTGTGCACCTGACATTTAGTTTCAGTCCCTGACCCCCAGGGTCTTAGAAAATGGGCGTGGTCATTAAATTCTATGTAATTTTGTCCGGACAGCTCTTCTATCACTATAAATGATAGAGACATAATTCTTTTTGCAATATGATGGGTCTGTAGTCTAGTTGTGCACCTGATATTTTGTTTGAGCCAATGACCCTCAGGGTCTTAGAAAAGGGTGTGGCCATTTTCTTTTATATTATTCCATATAATCTTATGCTTACAGCGCCGACACTATAAATAATGGAGACTAAATTCTCTATGCAATATGATGGGTCTGTAATCTCGTTGTTCACCTGATATTTTGTTTGAGTCTCTGACCCCAAGGGTCTTAGAAAATGGGTGTGGTTGCAGTTGTTTTCTCTCTATTAAACTACAATGTGATCTCATGATAGCTAATTTCCCAGAATTTATGGATAATAATTAATTGATTTATTCCAAAATATTATCGGTTTGTAGTTTAGATGTCATTACAGTATTTTACTTGAGTCCCTGTTCCCTAGGATTATGGAAAATGGGTATATGGCTATTTTCTCTTACCCTTTCTACATGCATGTAGAGTACATAAGTGACAGAAACTATAAATAAACAAAGATATTGCCATTTTACAATATTATCATAGATGAGTCTGTAATTTAGTTTTTCTCATATTTTATTTGGGATCTGACCCAGAATTTTATCTTCAGTTCTATAGAAACGCTAGGGGATAGTTTCGGAATTTCCTCTGATCAATCAATCAACATGAAAATCTTTTCTATAGTGTTTATATAGTGCAAGAAAGATATCAAATTATCAAAATGCATGTATTTCTCACTATTTTTTTATTTTTTTAACATGTTTAAGGTGTAAGATTTTTGGGGAGAGTAGTGAGAATTTTTGTTGCAAGAGTAGAATTTCCTAAGTGATCACAGACTTGAGCAGTGCTTTCTGTTAAATGGGAACACCAGAATCACAAAGATTGATCAATTTATCAAATAAAATAGCAATAATGCATCCTTCACATTGCCAAATGAAAGGAATATTGTGCTTGTGTAAGTTTTTTTTTGGGGGGGGGAGAGGGGGGAGGTAACTCTTACATCTTTCTTAATTCTTATAAATTCCTCCACTGCTTGGAGTACCACCCCAAATGGGATGTAAAACTGTGTGGTTTGATGAGATTTTCATAAGGTTTACATTAATTATAAAGCAAGTGACACATGTTTTAATAGTAGAAAATATAACAAGAGATGCCTTATAGGCATATCTACTATGTGTTAATTAAATTAAAAAAAAAAAAAAAAAAAAAAAAAAAAATCATTTGTAAAAGCCAACTCATACAAAAATATTTCAACCCAGGAAAACTTCTACCAAAATCTTCCTTTATTGCCATTTTACAATATTATCATAGATGAGACTGAAATTTAGTTATTCTCATATTTTATTTGGGATCTGACCCAGAATTTTATCTTCAATTCTATAGAAACGCTAGGGGATAGTTTCGGAATTTCCTCTGATCAATCAATCAACTTGAAAATCTTTTCTATTATGTTTATACAGTGCAAGAAAGATAACAAACAATCAAAATTCATGTATTTCTTACTTATTTTTTAATTGTTTAAGGTGTAAGATTTTTGGAGAGAGTAGTGAGACTTTTTGTTGCAAGAGTACATGTAGAATGTCCTAAGTGATCATGGACTTGAGCTGTGCTTTCTGATAAATGGAAACACCAGAATCACAAAGATTGATCATTTTATCAAATAAAATAGCAATAATGCATCCTTCACATTGCCAAATGAAAGGTGCTTGTGTAAGTTTTATTTTACAAAATTCCAAATTTAGTATTTATAGAAGTTAAATTTGTAACAGGAGAGGGAGAGATGTGACTGGACCAGGAATCGAACCAGAGATCTTCTGCTATCAGGGCAGACGCTCTTACCAACTGAGCTATCTGGGCACGATGCCAGTTCCTGCCACATTCCTCTCAACCAATTTTTCAGGTTTCCATGCACTGGAAACCTCACACAAAACTCCACTTCACCTTGAGTCATTTAGTTTGGCGCCAATTCTGTAACAGGAGAGGAAAAGATGTGACTGGATCGTGAATCGAACCCGAAACCTTCTGCTATCTTGGCAGACGCTATTACCAACTGAGCTATCTGGGTACGATACCTGTTCCTGCCATAAATTACTGGTTATAAACAAATGTTTCAGGCCTTTTTGTCAATTGGACCTCGAGTCATTTTGTCCTTTTACAATTTGACCAATCAAAAACATCATTTTAACCTCATGCAGATTTTAAAATATTTATGGAACACCCTTATTCTGAACTGGGATATATGGTAAAAATGTTTTCTATAGAGGATCAAATATTTCATCATAACCGGTATGTAAAAATAGTTTGTATTATATTTTAATAATTAGCTTCTGTCTACATTAATACCACATTCACCCTAAAAGTTCATGTTCTTGACGTTCAATATTCTATTTACATTGTTTTACATTTACTAAAAGAATAGCCTAAAACCTTTTTAGGTTTTAGAACAAAATGGCCGATACTTTTTTCACTCGGTAGGCCACATGTCCTATTATATTTAATTTCAATCTGAAACTGTCTGATTACTTGATCTAAGTATTTTCACTGGTCAGTATAAGAAAGAAGGAAATATCTTTATAGAGTATCCAATGCAATACTATTTCAGCTCAAATGAGAGGTTATTTATGCCTTTAGTCTTAATTTTATCAAAGGGCATATAGTGGTAGGTCTGTCTGTTCATCTGTTTGTCTATCTATCCGACTGTCAGTATATATTCCATTCAACTAAATTCTGATGAAAGGGTATTAAAGATAATATAGCTGTCATATATTGCATGTCTATGTATCTTGAGAATGCTCATCTTTTGGAGCCAAATTTTTAACCTTTGACCCCATCCCTGACCTTTGACCCACATTTTTCGAAAAATAAAAACATCTGTGACATATGGTATGTTATATATACACATTTTTAGAAATTCTCTCACATTCTAGAGAAATCTAAGGCACGGTCCATTTGATATTCTTGGGGGGGGGGGGGGGGAAAGACACCGTTTTTTTTGGAAAAAAAATAATTTTGCTCTGAATTTTGATGAAAAAAATTAATTAGAAATTGATGGATATGCATTGGCATGTGGTTATCGGTTCTCATAAAAAAAACTTGATATATACATTTATCCCGCCTCTGGCAAATTTCTTGCAATCTGATTGGTCGAGAAGAACCAAATATTATGTTGTATTATTTTACTAACGGGATATTATTTTGATATCCTGCTTCTCCTAAGACCCTCTATGCTTTTGACATCACCAAAATGCTTTAAAATATGTTGACGTAAGATACACAAACCAAAAGCGATTCAGCGGGATAAATTTGTTATACAGTGTTTTCAGGGGGGATACAGAAATATATTGGGTCGATGAAAAAAGTGGTATTAGGCGAGGTGAAGCCGAGCATTCATTCTCTTGAGTGTATATGTACAAATCAACCAGGAGAGCTTCAGTCTCATCAGAGACTTCTGGTTTGAATGGTAAGTGATAGGGCTTTGATATTTCACATGTGTATTCCTTGTGACAAGATGTTTCCATGGATACCAAAATTTTTGACCTTGTGACCTTGACCTTGGAGATGATTGACCTACTTTTGAAAAACTTTAACCTTGGCCATATTTTTTGATTGGTAAGTGATAGGGCTTTGATATTTCACATGTGCGTT
Source organism: Pinctada fucata (assembly GCA_028142955.1). Taxonomy (NCBI): domain Eukaryota; kingdom Metazoa; phylum Mollusca; class Bivalvia; order Pterioida; family Pteriidae; genus Pinctada; species Pinctada fucata. The sequence continues at coordinate 1,546,153 of AP027109.1, read as the reverse complement.
CCTTGTGATAAGACCTTTTTTATTGTTGTTGTTGCAATTTACATATGGTTGCCACCGGCGAGCTATGTTGTCATTCTGACAAGTCTGGTTTGGTCTTCTAGTTGTCTTGTAATAGTATAATATTATTTTATCTCTCTCAGATGTGTAAATTAATTTTGCAGACATTCCATTTTTAGCTCACCTGAGCCATAGGCTCAAGTGAGCTATTGTCATAGTGTTGCGTCCGTCGTCCGTCGTCCGTCGTCGTCGTCGTCGTCGTCCGTCGTCGTCGTAAACTTTTCACATTTTAAACTTCTTCTCCAGAACGGCTGAAGGGATTTTGATGAAACTTGGTAGGTATGAAGTACTCATGGTCCCCTACAAGTGTTGTTGTTTTTCGTCCGGATCTGTCAACAGATGGCGCCACCACAGCCAAAAGTAGGTCACGGGGGGTACCCTCCTTTGACAAACTTCTTCTTCAGAACCGAAGCATGTATCGACAAACCGAAAGCATCAGGATGATCTAGAGAGATGTCTTAAGAAGTGTTGTTATTTTTGGTTCCACTTCGAAGTCAAATTTTTGACGCGTTTTTGACGTCTTTTCGGACTTAGTCAGAAATGCACATTTTTGCACTATTTCTTTAAATAACTCAATAAGTGTATGATTTTACACACTCATTTACTACATATTTATCATATTTAACTTACTTAATGCTTTGATATGTATTTTATGCTTAAAATTTATTTTTTTGATTTTTTATGAATTTTTTTCTTATGTAAAAAGGAAGGGGGGGGGGGTTGATTTTCATACATTTTCTGCTTCTTTTCTATAACCACTCTTCAGATTGTCATGACAATTTGTAGGTATGAGGTACTCATGCATGGTACCCTACAAGTGAAAGAATTTTGTCAAGATATCCACTTTTGGATTTTTAAGGAATATTTTTTAAGTTTGTACATAGGTATAATGTATGTTTTCCATGCCAAATGGACCCATGGGGAGTAGCTTCAAACCCCGGCGGGACCCCAACAATTTTTTTTTTCCCTTTCTCTTTTTTTTTCTCTTTCTATTTTTATATTTATCGCTAGAAATGAAACTGTGAAAGAATTTTGTCAAAATATCAACTTTTAGATTTTTAATGATTTTTTTTAAATAAGACAAGCTATAGCTAGTTTGGCTTTGTGTACTTATTTTCATACTTCGAATTAACTTGGCCACATACGCTATCAAATATACTCTGAATTTATTTTTAAGATGTTGACTTTTTGTGTCGCCTGCGAAGCACAGCGACACTTAGGGATCACTTTGTCCGTTGTTCGTCTGTCCGACCATCCGTCCCTCCGTCTGTCCGTCTGTCTGTCACACTTGGGTGTCACACCCCATAACTTTTGATTGGTAAGTGATAGGGCTTTGATATTTCACATGTGTATTCCTTGTGACAAGACCTTTATACACATATCATAATTTTTGACCTTGTGACCTTGACCTAGATATTTGACCTACTTTTCTAAAAATCTAATATTGGCTATATCTCTTGATTGATTAGTGATAGGACTTTGATATTTCACATGTGTATTCCTTGTGATTAGACCTTTCTACACATATAATGTTTGACCTTGTGACCTTGATCTAGATATTTGACCTACTTTTCTAAAAATCTAATATTGGCTATATCTCTTGATTGGCAAGTGATAGGGCTTTGATATTTCACATGTGTAATTTTTGTGACAAGACCTTTCTACGCAAACCATATTTTTTGACCTCGTGACCTTGACCTAGATGTTTGACCTACTTTTCAAAAATCTAAGATGGCTATATCTTTTGATTGGTAAGTGATAGGGCTTTGATATTTCACATGTGTATTACTTGTGACAAGCCCTTTTTTCACATACTATATTTTTTAACCTTATGACCTTGACTTAGATATTTGACCTACTTTAAAAAAAAAACCAAGATTGGCTATATCTATTGATTGGCAAGTGATAGGGCTTTGATATTTCTCTTGTGTATTCCTTTTGACAATACCTTTCTACACATACCATAATTTTGACCTCATGACCTTGACCTAGATATTTGACCTAGTTTTCAAAAAAAATCAGATTTGCTATATCTTTTGATTGGTAAGTGATAGAGCTTTGATATTTCATATGTGTATTCCTTCTTGTGACAAGGCCTTTCTACACATATCATAACTTTTGACCTCATGACCAAGACCTAGATATTTGACCTACTTTTCAAAAAATCTTAGATTGGCTATTTCTTTTGATTGCTGAGTGATAGGCTTTGATATTTCACATGTGCATTCCATATGACAAGACCTTTCTTCACATACCATCATTTTTAGCTCACCTCGACGAAGTTGACTGAGGTTATGCTATAACCCCACGCGTCCGCGTCCGGTTAAGAAGTTTGGGGTAGCTCAGTATCTGACAAAGTACTAATGCTACAGTAACCAAACTGGCACAATTGATTCATCTTTGGATGCTGAGGTGAACCCATGCATCGTATGCAGCATCTGACCTACATTTTCCGCTTGAGTGACTTGGTTAAGAAGTTTGGGGTAGCTCAGTATCTGACAAAGTACTGATGCTACAGTAACCGAACTTGCACAAGTGATTCATTTTTGGATGCTGAGGTAAACCCATGCATCGGATGCAGCATCTGACCTACATTTTCCGCTTGAGTGACTTGGTTAAGAAGTTTGGGGTAGCTCAGTATCTGACAAAGTACTGATGCTACAGTAACCAAACTTGCACAAGTGATTCATCTTTGGATGCTGAGGTGAACCCATGCATTGGATGCAGCATCTGACCTACATTTTCCGCTTGAGTGATTTGGATAAGAAGTTTGGGGTAGCTCAGTATCTGACAAAGTACTAATGCTACAGTAACCAAACTTGCACAAGTGATTCATCTTTGGATGCCGAGATGGACCCATGCATCGGATGCAGCATCTGACCTACTTTTTCCATTTGAGTGATTTCGCTTTTAAAAGCCAATATTGAGCAGAGTATAACTGCTACATGTACCAAACTTGCATATTGGATGTATCTTCGATCAAACTTTCATAAAATGACCTTGACCTACTTTTTCCGCTTGAGTGATTTTGCCTTTAAAAGCCAATATTGAGCAAAGTATAAGTGCTAGATGTTCCAAACTTGCATATTAGATGTATCTTTGATCAAACTTTCATAAAATGACCTTGACCTACTTTTTCCGCTTGAGTGATTTTGCTCTATAAAGCCAATATTGAGCAAAGTATAACTGCTACATGTACCAAACTTGCATATTGGATGTATCTTTGATCAAACTTTCATAAAATGACCTTGACCTACTTTTTCTGCTTGAGTGATTTTGCCTTTAAAAGCCAATATACATGTACTAAGAAATATGTTTGAATTGAATTTTGCTGTCACGAGGTGAGCTTCGTAATCTGTGATTACCTATGTTTTACCTCGTGCACTTGCCCTATATATTTGACCTACTTTTCAACAAATCTATGATTTGCTATATCTTTTGAGTGGTAAGTGATAGGGCTTTGATATTTCACATTTGTATTCCTTATGAAAAGACCTTTCTAAACATTCCATAATTTTTAACCTAGTGACCTTGCCCTTGATATTTGACCTAATTTCAATAAAAAAAAATCTGCTACGCAGGCGACACAAGCATTCCTTGGATTGCTTTTTTTTCATACATGCATATTTCAGAACAATCCCTAATTAATGATTATTTTCTCTGTCTTATTTTGTATCTATGGTAAACATAGTCGCCATATATCTTGTGTTACAGATTTGATTGGTTCAATACCTCCTTGCCCCTTTAGTAGGGGTAACTACTGGAAATAAACAGGTGCACACTAAAAATTTTGACTGACTTGAAATGCCCAGAAGTCTGTAAAATTGGTCTTTTTTGATTGCGAATCTTTGGCACGCATAAAAATGTAAAGAAAAAAGGGGGGGGGGGGTCATGCATGTCCTTTTTTCGCAAATTTCACTTTTTTTACAGGAACTCTGCGTCCTCATCGAAAATGTTCCGAATTTTGCATATTTTCAAACCTATCTGTAGATTGCATAAAAGACAAGATCAAGTTCGAAGTTAAATTTATCACGACTATTGATTCAATATGCTAAAAATACATTTCCAAGCACCGCATTTCAGCATATTTACCGAAAATAATTTGTCCAAGTGGCTTCACTGGGTCATGAGGTTTGATACACCATACACTGCTGTTTGGAAAATAAATTGGCTCAATTTCTGCACAACTCACTTAAATTAATATTGTCCGCTAACAACTTGTCTGTGTTAATTGGATTAACACGATTTTGACTGTACGTTACATGTATTAAGATGAAATCAATACTATTCAAAAGCTCTCATTCATAGATTTCTGTATAATTTAATATGAATAAAGGCAAAACCGAAAAGTCTTTGTTTTTTATGCTTCCGGAATCAAAGATACGGGGGCATATAGTTTTTGGCCTGTCCGTCTGTCTGTTTGTCCGAAAAACTTTACATTGGGCATAACTTTTGAATGGAAGGTGATAGAGCTTTCATATTTCACATGTGTATTCCTTGTGACAGTACCTTTCCATTGATACCAAAATTTTTCACCTCGTGACCTTGACCTTTGACCTACTTTTCAAAAACTTTAACATTGGGCATAACTTTTGAATGGTTTGTGATAGGGCTTTCATATTGTACATGTGTATTCTTTGTGACAAGATCTTTCCATTGATACTAACATTACTCTGACCCTGACCTCTCACATACTTAACAGAAAATGGTGTTTATACCAACAAAGATGCCACCGCGGGGCATTCGTGTTTCACAAACACAGGCTTTATTATTTTCTGGCATACTAGCTATTAATAATGAAAGGTTTGGTGTTCAATTTTAAATAAACTTAATTTATGAAATAATTTCATTGTTTTATTCTGTTTCTGTTGCACATTAATGTGGAATTTTACAAAATGATTTTATTTTTGATGTTGCATAATCAAACTATACTAGCTGGACATATGACTTTGGATCGCATAATCCATCTTTTCAAATCAGTAAAAAAGTTGTTGTTTTGAAATGTGACTATTTTCTGTTGTTTGTACTTTTAAAGGTTGTCTGAAAAAAAAACTTGTCTGCATCCGGCAAAAATCTTGTTAGAAAGGTTGTGGGCTAAAATCCTGGTACTGGCACTATCAGTATTCAATGTCAGTATGTCAATTAGAGCGTGCATGGGTATCAGGTGAGCGTTGTGCCCCCTGGGGCTCTTGTTTCTTACTACATGTACTAATACAGAATTAACAAAAAAATCAGAGAATTACTTGCCAAAATCTAAACTATCTAATGATCTCTTTCTCTTTTTTTCAATTTCAAATTACACAGGATTTAGGAAATCAGTTGCAGAAAAAAGATAATTTGAAAAATATCCCATTTTAATTACATTTTGTATGCTCTTTAGATAACCAGTAGAATCCATTTAAAATATGTATTATCAATTTCACGTAATTATACCTTATCATGCTTATGAACATGTCAAATGATCACTTTAAAAATGTAATGAGCATAAATATTAATTATTATTATTATATTATTATAGATACATGTATAAACCTACAGAAATTATGGAATTTATTCATCATGAACATGAGATACAACAGGAAATTGGGAGATTTAATTTGAATTGAGCAACTTTAATCAAATATTTCTAAAATGCAAGTATAAACATGATGAAATCTGTTATCCCCTTGATTTAAATTAAGGCTGCTTTACATGTATTATTTTCTCAGGTTGCTGTATTTATGAAAAGCCACGTATGTTTGGTGAGTCATCATCGGAGGACGAGGACGATGAATGTCGGAGTTGTAGAGGTCACAAGGACAAATGTTTCCGTACAGACAGAGACTCGCATGATCACGGAGGTATGAACAATATACACAGTGTAGTAGAATACATGTTTGTTTAATATTGTAGAATTTATTTGAGTAGGAATAAGAAAGAGTTTTAAGAATAAAAAGCTTATTAATTTGTGAAGTATTACTGTAATAGATTTATAGGTTAATGTTTCTAAGGAACTGTATGTAGTAGAATTATAATATTATACATGTAGGTTGTCCATGACAAGACCTAGTGATTTTTACCTTGGATTTGACCCAGTTAAAGATTTTGGTTAAAGTTTCTGGTTTAAGCAAAATCTAAGGAATTGTTAGCAGTAGGTTGTTACTATGACCTTTAACCTAGTGATCCTGACCTAGTAACCTTGAACAATTTATGTTATTTCTCGTCTCTTTTATGCGCAAATCAACAAACAACAACATAAAGTATAGTCATAAAATATTCAAGGCACACTTACCTTAAATATAAATTTGAGTAATATAGGTCAAAACATATGGTCATTCTTTAACTTTTTACTGACAAAAACTCATGTGCAATCCATCCATACATATTTAGCAGTGTTTTATTACTAATATTATATTTTATTATTATTTACTGATGTGGCTGAGGTCGGCACCAATTGCCCATTGGTCTTGTTGGTTTATGTGCAGTCATTTAAATTTGATGTTTCTATGTGATTTGGCGTTCATTGTACCATTTCCGTCTCAATCTATGCATGTCTGCTTTGTGTTTTAAGCAGTGGCTGTTTTGGGGTTTTGCTGTGGATGCTTCAACTGAGTGTTGTTGGAGATCCCCTCCTGTCGTTTATTACAATTCTTTTTACCAACAATGAAATAGCTAGAGTTTCTTAATTTTCTATATGCCATTTTGAAATGATAATTTAAACATGATTTGCAGTATGACAAAAATGTATCAAGGCTCCAGACAGGTTTCATGGTCTGATATACTTATTCCAAAAAAGTTATATCAAACTACATTAATTTAACCAGCTGGAGCCATAATGACGTAAAATATCTATTTACACACACAAATCTTTAAAAATGTCTTTGATCATCTTTTCAATATCTAAATATCTACATGTATATTATTGTAGGTCAGGGCCCTAGTAGTGGCAATGGCTGCGATGGAGGACAACAAGCAAACTGATATATATTGTGATGTTATGTAACTGATTATTAAATTTTAAGTAACAATTTCAGTATCTGTACATGCTGATACATTTTGTGAACAACTTGGACCATTTTTTTATTTAGATCTGTTTCCTCTGGCGTAGGTATTTCTATGATGTAAAGAATTGATGCTGAATTATGATTGTATTTTTAATTAACCTGATTGTTGAAATAAAGAATATTGTACAATAGAAGTTTTCTTTTCAAAGTGTTTTTATGAATGTCATACTCTCAGCTTAAGTGAAAACACGAAAAAACAGATGAAAAGAAACACCATTAGGTGGAAGGCAATTTATGGACAATATAGAAGACGTACTAAGGAAAAGATCAGAGGTTCTACAAAACTTGATACAATTGCTGGAAGTACAGGAAAATAACCATGTGTTGGGCTGCATTTGCTTTTGAACTGGTTTTGAATGACATGAATAACACCCGGTCATGGTGATTCCCACTGTAAGAATATGTGTTTATAAACACAAAAATACTTACTTGAATTTCTATTGAAACCTTCCTTAAACTCGGGGAGATAACAGTACTAAAATGATGTCACTTAAGTTTGCTAGTTGCAGATATGACTGAAGAAGGTTTATTCCAACTTAAGGATTTTATCAAAAGCAAGAAGGGGACTGATATACCAAAGAAAGGAGGAGATCTCCTACAACACCCAGTTGTAGTACCAACAGCAAAACACCCACTGAAAAAAAACACAAAGTAGACACGCACAGAAAGAGACACAAATGTTACAAGGAACGCCATATCACATAGAAACATCAAACACATATGACTTGCACATAAACCAATGAGAGCAATGGGCAATCAGTGCAGACTTTCGACAGACAGTCACATCTGCCATGTCAGTAGCAGACATGGTTATTCGGATTACGTGCGCACAACCCTCCAACTTTTCTAGTCTCGAAGAACATACAATCGTGGTTTAAAAAAACCTCCTCACCGTAAGATGACCATACAAACAGACAGCATGATGCTGGGGCCCAAGAAACACACAGGTGGATATAAAAATTGATATAAAAATATAACTCGTCATACACTATGATGTCCCACTCTCCAGAATGTTGGATGATATTCTGTCATAGACCATTTGTACCATACAACCGAAGATTATACTTTATATCTTCCAAATGGAAGTAACCGTATGTGACAATTCTGAAGAATTGAAGCAACAGGTGTTGCATGAAAGCAGGAGATGCTGACTCTTCCTTGGCACCTGGTTTCACTCCCATATCGGGAGTTCGCTTCTTTTCATGTGGTGGAGGGTTTTGTTTGCTTTGGTTCCTGTTTTATCCTGATTTTGTATGCCTTCGGTTTATGATTTTTTGAATAATTGGATTATATGGATTTGGTCATTATCCATATTTGTCATATAAGGTGCACGAAATACAGTCCGTGCTGTAGCAAGCTCATGCATATGATCACCCGAGGAGTCCGACTGACATTCAGAGAGGATAGGTGCTCGAGATCTTCTCTAAAGAGGTTTGGACAGGGCCCGTCATGGAGTCCTGTCGTAACAGTCAATCATAGTTCAATTCTTAAGAATACGCTGGTACAATGCTATAGATTGGTCCAGTACCAAGCCAAGCGTCCGTCTGGTGACAGAAGGATCATATCCACGGTATAAAAGGCGTTTGGTGTTTCTAGCACAATTTCGATGGTAATTCTGTCTACCTTTGATTATTTTAATTTTGTAAATTATGTCGCCATAAGATTCAGATTGTTATATGCCCAAATAAACATCAAAGAAGTACCTAACCATTATTCAGTCTCAAAGTCGAGAAGGCAAAGCAAATTCGTGATAATTCCCATCGAAACGGTTGCGAACCCTGGAATGAACAACATTCCGAAGTGAGACCAGGTGCCCGGGGATAGTCAGCGTCTCCTGATTGCATGCAACACCCGTCGCAATAGCTCCATGGGACTCTGTCAAATAAGGTGATTGTCTCGATGTACATTTTGATGTACAGATCAGGTAAGTATGTCTTGTTTGGTGATGACGACAGCCATTCAATCACAATGTAGATTGTCACTGATCATTCTGGAAAGGGGGATCTGATATGCTTTTATAATATTTCCGTAGCGACCAAAGAACTTCAGCAAAGATGGAATACACTCTGTTGCTTGTATGGGTCCGAATTTCAAAAGACGTTGACAATAATTTTTGTAAAATTTCCAGAAAGTCAATTAGTTAGTGAAAGCAAAAATCTTGACTTAAAAGTTTCTTCGTAATATGTAAATTTCTACTATAAATGATATTCTGTCATAGACCATTTGAACCATCCAACAAAAGATTGTACTCTATGTCTTCCGAAATGGAAGTAACCGGATGTGACAGTTCTACCGAATTGAAGCGGCGGGTGTTGCATGCATTCAGTAGATGCTTACTCTTCCTTGGTACCTGGTTGCTCTCCCATATCGGGAGTTTGTTTCTTTTCATATGGTGGATGTTTTTGTTTGTTTGCTTTGGTTCCTGTTTTATCCTGATTTTGTATGCCTTCGGTTTCTGATTTTCTGAATTATCGATTTTGTGCTGTATACAGGGATATGATCATTATCCATATTTGTCATGAAAATCCAAAACATCTTTACCCTCTAACATACTGGGTGAGATATGAAATTTAGATACCGTATGACATTAATCTAGGAACATCACCGTCAAGCCAGGGAAAATTTAATGTGTTGAAGCCAAAATCATCTCTTTTTTTCATACACACTTAAATGAATCTCTCCTTTAACAATTTTGATATTTAGGTCCAAAAAAGGTGTTTCTGTGTTTGTAACGTTTGCCTTGTTTAGAGTCAATTCTTGTGGATAAGTAACATTTTTATACTTTTCAAAAACAGGATTGTCGATAGTAAGAATATCATCCATGTATCTAGAAGAAAGGAGGGGATCTCCAACAAAACCTAGCGCAGCACCAACAACAAACCCTCAAAACACCCACTGTCAGTGAAAAACATGAATCGGGCAGTGAAAACTCGGGGAAAAGTCAGGGACTTTGTTACCAAGAGTGCTGGCAACATGTCACCAGCAGTGATACTCATCAAGTGGTACAAATGTGAAATGTCTTCAAATTTGATCAATAGCATCATTTTATAACATAAATTTACGGCATGGACCAGACATGCACGTTTCGGGTACTTAACCCTTGTCAGTGACCCTCAACCTTAACAATGTAATATGGCAAAAAAGTGTGAAAGTTATTATATCTTAAATTGTATCTAAAGACGTAGCAGAATAGGTGCGATATGATGTTACAGGACCCATGCCTAGGGATGTAACGGTACACTATATGAAACGTATCACGATACACTTTTCTATTCAATCCAACACTCACGTGTTCTTTGAATCCAAAGAAAAACTTAATCAATTTAGTCCTAACAGCATAAAGAAATGGTGATGGGGATATACTCTTTGCTTTATACAATGTGCAATATAAGTAAATGATACAGAAAAAAACTGTCTCTATATGTGCCTTATTTTGTTTTTAAAAAATACTGTATCGTTACAGTTTGAATGGATGATGTATCGTGATACGTATCGTCAAGCTGCTGTACTGCGATACGGGAACGAGCGAAATATATCGTTTCACCACTTCCCATGCCACTTTTCAGAAATTTTGATAACAGAAGGTGCCAAGTTTATCTAACTGATGATACTTTCCTGATTTGTCGTTAAGGACATAAAATAGAAGAGATTGTTAGGCGGTCAGTTCTTGATTACAGTTTTTTCAGTCCGTATATTTACACAAATGAATTTGTTTTATGATAGATGACAAGTCACGTGTGTTAACATACATCAGCTTTTAGCGATAGATTAATTGTTCATTCATTGTATAACTGCGAGTGTGTACCGCTGTACTCAGTGCAAGACGTCTCACTGGAAATCTTTCCCATATCCTCTCAAAACGATTGCATAATTCATCTATAATTCATCTTTTGGGGGGTTGATTTTATTTTCTTTTTGAAAAATGCTTTTTATCAATCCGACAAAATCAAACTCAAAATCGCCCTCATACTTCTACTGTAAAGTCATGAATTGGTCATGGTATTTCATGAAGTAAACACTCAAGAACTTTTCCTGGTTTGTCCCAATTGTTCTATTTCGTGGTCATGCAGAGGAACATGATTGGATGAAAATATCCACCATAGAGACAATAAGATCTTATCAAATCTTGCAGTAATGTACATTGCCTTATTAATGCATTTCCTTTTACTGTATGAACCAATGAATGAAATTCTTATCTTTCCTTCAAGAGCTATATATAAATAGGATGAATTCGACATTACAATACGCAGATAAATATTCTTATTTCAGTCTTCAGTCTGTATGTTTTTGAAAAGTCATGTCACCCAAAACCGTGTATTTCATATTTTTCGTTACGTTGTTGCAATATTGTCAAGGATCAACCCGAGAAGATCTACATCGATACGTTCAAGATCTCACTCTGAACATTCGAAATAATTTTGAACGCGTTGAAACGGAAATTCGGCACCTCAAAAAGGAGAATAAATTGTTACGAGAAGAACTGGGTTACTTGAAGTCAGAAGGGCATAACAATTCAAGAAAGTGTGACGAGAAAACAGATGTCGCGATTAAAGGCAAAAGAGGAATAACACCCTATGGTAAGTTTGAATAACGATAAAACTTAGTCTAACGGTGATACTTTATCAATGAGTTAAAGAAGATCCTGACAATAATCTCAACAGCACTCACAATAGAGCACAAAATTAAACATCGACGGACCCCTAGCAAGCTAGAGGTTGGACCAGGTGTCCGGGAGGAGTAAGCATCCCCTGTTGGCTAGCCGCACCCGCCGTCGATATTTATGAAGCATGGAAGTGAAAATATATAAGATTCATACACTGTCTGCCGTTATGTCTATATAGAAAGTGCTATGGCGACAATGTCAGGGCTGCTCTTTTATTTCCCTTTTTAAATTTTGGATTCAATGTCGCCTCTTCAGGAACAGGCTTTTCGTAGACCCCTTTACAAAATGCGAAGGCTATTTCAAGCAGAAAAACGCAGAGCAGAGACCCACAGAGATGCAAAAGGGACAAGGGATAGCAACTTACACCTTAAATTTCGTGTAAAATACAAGTTCTTATTCATCTTAACAAACCATTATCATGTTTTAAGAAAAGTTCCCCGCGAGGGGTTTTACAGTAAGTTTATTGATTTTTTCCCCCTGACATAACCTCAGAAAGTGCATGTTTTGTGGATTTTTTCCTTCATTTTCGTTCGTAAACATCGACAGCGGATGCGGATAGCCAAACAGGGGATGCTTACCTCCCCCGGGCACCTGGTCCCACCTCTAGCTTGCTAGGGGTCTGTCGATGCTCAATTTGCTCTGTTGTGAGTGGTGATGAGATTGTCGTCAGGATCTTGGTTATCTCGTTATAAAGGGGCATACATATATGGCTAATTTAATTTTGTACATCTGGAGAGTTGTAGCTATCCCTATTGGTAATTACTATGTACCACTTCTTGCAAATTTATTTTGATACACTTATGACGAAAAATGCATTCAAAAGCAAAGTGAGTTCTATTATTTGAAATGTTCATTGGTATCATTTAGGCATGTTGATAATATTCTGACCATCGACAGATCAGAAATTTACAGATTACCAAGTCACTTTTATGTCAACCTGCTTCCACTTTCTCAAGCTAGACAGACCCTTTGAAATGAGAAATTTCACAAAAACTATTCTCAATTTCGTTTGATATGTGGATCTGTAAACGCAACAGATTATATATTATAAATACTTTGGAATTTTCACAATCTGTCTTTAATGGTATCTTAAGAAACTGAATAAGGATGTTCGAATGTTAACTGAATTTACAAGTAAAATGCGCCCTGGTGGTCCATCTCCTATTTACTGTGGATATTATCCTGGGGTAACCAGAAGGACCCTCTGTGTGGTACTTGGCTTATCTACAGCCTCTTGTACTCTGATTTACTCTGTCCTAACCTCGTCATAGGAGACACTGGTTACAGGACCACCTGTTCTTTCTGCAGTTTGGTCGTACTCCTCGGGTGATTGCATACATCAGCTTGCTGCATCTGTTTTTGTTCGCCCGTTAGATATAAATTTACATTTTCATCCGTTGCTTGTGTTTAACAGTCTTGTTTGTGTCTAAATCTTTCAGCGAGTTTCATATACAACATATACAATTGTGCGTTCTTCGAGACAGCTACGTAACTAAACATGTTGGAGTGTTGTGCGCACGTAATCCCATTATTTGCAACTAACGACAGACGGCCGCCCTAAGTCGGCTCCGATGTACCATTTGTCTCGTTATTTTATGTTTCTAAATCTTTTGTGTATATTGTTTTTATGTCGTCTTTGGTGTATGGTCGCCTTGGTCTCTTTGGTGTTTCTGGTTGTACTTTCAATATAATTATGTGCAACTACCTATCCATGATTTTATGACCAGTAATTCCTAGAGTTGCATGTACCAATCAAATAATCACATAGCATCGAGACTGTGACGAACCCGTACGTTTCATTCCCTTTTTGTGTGTTTCTGTCATGTTCGAATGAGATCGTACCGTGTTTGGTTGATTGTTTGCTGTTCACTTTTATTCTGAATTCTGTGGCCTTTTGCAAATGCGGTAAACTTTATGTATATCTGTGTTCCTCTATAATCTCCGCATCTTCCTCTTGCTGAGTGTTATCAATAGAATAATTTAAGAACAGATAAATTTGCAGCATGGACCATACATGCACGTTTCGGGTATTTAAAGATACTCTATGCTTGCGACATCACCGGGTAGAACGCAGCATTACGGGGGCTTCTTTAGAGTTTAATAATCTGGACTCCTCCTAATTTTTTGTCTTCAGAATATTGTTTATTCTGGGGGTTCGCATCTGTTCCAATGGAAATTGAAATAATTTTTCATTACTTTCTCGACTTTCAGACGGAAAAGCTTACGGATGCTTCTAAGATATCTATCAATATTATTTATAAGTGTGTGGGGGTGTTGGCTGTGCGCATGTATTCTGGATAACATGACCAAATGCATTTTTGCCTCAGATGACCTCCCAAAGTCTGGTAGTGATGCATTTTAGTCTCCTTTGAATGTTTAAGTGTAAATGCTGTCATCGCTTAACTCGACTCCTTTGCAGGGAGTTCAATCTCTTCATATGGTAGATTTTTTATTTATGTTCATTTCCCTTTTTATCCTGGTTTTGTATGCCCTTGATAATTTTATTTTTCGACAAAGGAGGGGATCTCCAACAACACCAGGATGCAGCACCCACAGCAAAATCTCAAAACACCCAATGCAAAAACACAGAGCAGACAAGCACAAGAAGAGACACGAAAGGGACACAAAAGGGACAAGGAGCTTCAACGCACAACACAGAAACATCAAACACAAAGGACGTCACATAAATCAACGAGACAAATGGGCAACCGGTGCAGTTTTAGGACAGTCATCTGCCATGGAAATAATTAACAGAAGGTGTGGTTATCTTGGATTACGTGCGCACAACCCTTCCACTTTTTCGATTATTCAGAGGTCTTGAAGAAAGCACAACCGTGGTGTAAAACAACTATATTGCACTTCTTGAAGGAGGTATGTTTTTTTCCTTATTTGTCATTGCTGCCTCCAAAAGTAAATATTTTCATTTAACTTTGCGGTTTGTGCGAGTTTTTCTTTCATGGCTTCTTTTCTTTTGCATAACATAAAACCAGGAACTTTCGCCAAAATCAAACTTCGCGATGATGAAAAGGTTTTTTGCTGTCGCAAGTACTAGATTTTTGCGATTCGTTTTCTATGGTTATTACGTTGACTTAGCATGTTTCTTTCGAACATTGAGTAATTGTGCTTAAGATTGTTAAATTCAAATAATAATTTAAAAATAGTTTCCTTTCATCTTTCTTTATGTTTTATCAGAATAAACGAAGAACAAAGGGGTAGGGGCAAAATCAGCCGTTTTTTGGCCCCGTTTTTTGTTATTTTCAATAATTGTTTTCTTCTTTTGCTTTTTTATCTTTCAAATAGGGGAAGAGATCTTGTTATGAAAATAGATATTATCAATTAATATGAGTGTTATTTCCCGCCCAGATTGCCCACTGTTACCGAAATTAGTGGTAAAATGATAAAAAGAAGGGAGGAGATCTCCAACAAGACCCCGTTGCAGCATCAACAGTAAAACACCAAAACACCCGATGCAAAAACACAAAAGACGAGTACAGCACGAGACGGAACAGAGACACACGACATGTAAACATCAAACACAAAAGACTACACATAAACCGACGAGACCAACAACCAGATTTCAACATTATAGTCTATAGTATATATATAGAGCAAGCACATATAACGTTTTGCTTTCCATGTACATTCAGAATATCAAAGGGAATGTCCCATATTAGTTTGAACCCGTTACATGCCCTTGCTCTGGGCCTCATTTGTCCCTTGCCGAAAATCTGAATTTCAAATGTGAAAGCATAGAGCTCAATTTTCAATCATTTTGCCCTAAATGGTGTGGTTTTCGAGAAATCACATAAAATTTGTCCTTTTTGTTCAGAAAAAGCATAATGAATAAGAAAATAGATCCCAAAAATGGTCACTTTTGCCCCTACCCCTTTGCCTTTCGTGTCTCTATGGAGTTTTGTCATTGTATCCGTCTGTTTGTCATTATTTTTTCTTTTCGCATGAGATGTTACGTTCTATTTCATAGTTTTTTATAGAATGTGTAAACCATTTGATTGTGATTTTTGGAATCTGATTTCGGCATTTGTGTTTGACTTTCATTCACTGATGGCGTCAATCATGAATTTCAAAGGCAATCAGAATGTAGATTTATAGTATTTATACATAAATACTACATCTAGTATTGCTGCAAATATTGTTTCTTGTGTTTTAAAACAGAGATACTGTCATTTGGTTATTTTTCTGTGTTCTAGGTACAATCGCCTTCTCGGCAGTAATTACGAAAAATTTTGACAGCAGTATCGGGACAAATCACGTATTTGTCTATGATCACGTAGAGAGTAATCTCGGAGGAGCATATAATAGTTTCTCCGGCACTTTTATAGCACCAAGGCCTGGTACGTACGCTTTCCTCTGGACAATATTTGCTGAAGGTAGACTCGACATAAATGGACAGAATGGAGAAATACAAACAGAGCTGGCAGTCAATGGAAATAGAAGAGGATATGCTTTTACGGACACAGAGGTCCATTATGATGATGATCAAGCCACTGGATTTGTTATTGTCCAATTAAACCAAGGTGATGTGGTCTTTGTCCGGTCAATAGGTAGCACAGCTGATGTGCAGGGCACGTTTCAACATTATTATCACGGCCAGTGGACATTCTCTGGATGGAAGATTGCATAAATTTAGCAAAATCATGTTCATACAAATGTTGAGATTAAATTTATAATTTAAGAGGGTATGAGCGTGAACAAATCAAACGTAAACCGTATCGATGTCGTAAAGAAAACAAAATCTGAAAACTTCTTGAACTTATGGTTGAATATACCTCTAGATTAAAGAGCAATGCATTTCGAATGACGAGCAATATATATCCTTGTTTACATCTAAAATACGCTTCTATCACGACATCGTTTTACCCTTGGCATATAGTTTACGTCATCAACGGGAGTTTATTTGACGTCATTCTGAATTATGACGTTGTAATATTTTTCCGCGAATTATCATGAAAGCGCTTTGTGCTTGTTCTTTAGAAGTCCTGTACATTCAGTTTGTCTTATATAATTTCACGCCATGACAACTTTACGGAGCGGAATAATTTGATACTTCAAATTTATTCTTGCATAAAAAAGACACAAATAAATTCAAAAGAAAAATTATATTTTATAGTTCAAGTTGGCGATGCGACCACGCAATTTACCTCAAATATTGAAAACGTGTAAAACTAATATATCTTCAGTTGTAAGTACTTTTCTTTCATTTATAAAACGGATGTGTTATAATGATTTAGTCAGAATTTATATCACGAGGCCTATTGATTAGAAGTTGTAATAAGTGAGCATGACGACCGACTGTCAAATCATCAAAAGGACCAAAGATCACGTACATCATGTACATGTACGTTGTAAAATAAACGGATCCGAAGGACTCCGTAAACACACTTCCCATTGTACGCCCTGTTGAAAAGGGAATTATTCTGTTTCAATTTTACTAATCTATGATATAACGACATTCATTAAAGAGAGCATGTGCAGCAAATCAGTGCGGAAGACAGGGTGTGCGTTGACTTTTCCAATCATAGTGCGACACCCCCCCCCCCCCCTTTCTAATCCCAGCACTTAGTAAAATGAATCTAGAAATGTGCCTCAGCTAACTTTAGATAAATTGTTTCAAATCAAACTTATCAAGACAATAAGAGATCCTTCGTATCGTTGTTCTACTAAAGTTGCTTAATTTTTTTTTCAAATCTGGTACAATATGTACGAATGTAAAAACTACACGTACATATAAATAGATGTGTGTAGATGCCGCAAAATCAATTTTGAGAGAAATGATATACAGATGAAGCATAAAGTTAGGAATCTAGCACATCCATTTTCTCTCATTCACTGAGATTAACAGTATACAATATCGCCGAGCATTACCTAAAGTGAGCGTCACGATGAGCGCTACGTCACGTTACGTTGTCGGTGCTTAAAAGCACTAAGTGTTGGGAAAATGAATAAGAAATTGATCAGAATATGACTCAGATTTTAAGTCTGAAGTCCAGACTATAAGAAATCTCAGATAAAATGTATAGATATATAACAACTTTCCATTTTCAATCATAAACAACGGATTTATCATATCCAGAGACTTGGTCAGAGGAATTCTAAGCTAAATATCTTTTAAACGGCTACACTCTTTTTTCTATAAATTATTTTTTTATCTTTAGCATGTATCACTAGATGATGAAAGAAACATTTTATCAAAATTCTATTATGCCAACAACTTCGAAAATTAATGTTTTTAAACTTTTCATACAATTTTTACTGTCAAAAATGGGATGAAGTAAATGTCCTTCTCCAGCATGGTTACCATGGCAACAAAAATATTTTTTCCGAAAATGATAAATTTACTTCATTTGCTACGTCAATGGATAAAAATTTACTTCGTACTGTGTTATGTTGATTTTTAAAATAAAGTCCAAAGTTGGGACATTGTTTTAGAAAAAATTGTGCAGAGTTACCTCCCTTTTTTGTCGATATATAGGGGACAAACGGCTACACTCTTTTTTTCATGAAATATTGCAATCGATAAAGGAAGGGATATTCTTTTATATGTAGACAATTATTTTCAATTTCTATTATTCCCTGAAAATGCGGTTCACACTCATACCTCCTTAATATTTCGAAGCATACAAATCTTCCTATTACCTTGATTATGCGTTTCACGATATTTGAAAGGTAAATGGAGCAATACTTCTTACGGAACTTAATTTCTCAAATCATCTTGCGGCCTAACAGTAGTATTCCTTATGGAAATTACATTTCTATAAGAATCAACGAGAGACAACGTGACATAAAAACAACTCTCACATCGAACGGTCAAACATACGAAGCAGATACACCAAAACATAATGCACGAATGCCATTATAAAATTTAAGCATATGATTTTGTGTCGTTGCACTCTACGGGTGCGTTACTTTGGGTATTTTACAACCTGCATTTTATGGTGAAATGATAAACAAAATAAGAAGGATCAAAGGTAGACAGTTTTACCATCGAAAATGCGTCAGAGTCGTCAAACGTCTTTTATACCATTGATATGATACTAATGTCACCAGACGGACACTAGGTTTGGCACTTCTACAGTCTTGAACCAGCGCATTCTTAAGGCTTGCACTCTGACTGACTGTGAAGACAGGACTCCATGACGGGCACTGTCCAAACCTCTTTAAAGAACACAGGTCCCCGACCACCTGTCCTCTCTGAAGGCAGTCGGACTCCTCGTTTGATAACATACATGAGCTCGCTACCGCCGGAAGCACGAACCGTATTACGTAAGCCCTCTTTTTATATCTATTTACATATTCATCTGTGTTTTGCGTTCATGTTTGTGTGTGGTCATCTAACAGTGATGAGGTTGTTTTCACCACAATTGTACGTTCTTCGAGACCTCTGAGTAATCGGAGAAGTTGGAGGGTTGTGCGCACGTAATCCAGGATAACCACTACGTCTGCTGCTTGCGTGGCAGTTGGCCGTCCTTAGTCGGCACCGGTTGCCCATTGGCCCGTTGGTTTATGTGTGGTCTTTTGTGTTTCATGTTTCTATGGTATAACTTGGTGTTTCTTGTTCGTTTTGCGTCTCTGTCTGCATTGTGTTTTTGCATTGGGTGTTTTGCAGTTTTGCTTTTGGTGCTTCAACCAGGTGCTGTTCGAGATACCGTCATTTCTTTTACTCTGTGG
The DNA here is from genome assembly GCA_028142955.1 of Pinctada fucata. Classification (NCBI taxonomy): domain Eukaryota; kingdom Metazoa; phylum Mollusca; class Bivalvia; order Pterioida; family Pteriidae; genus Pinctada; species Pinctada fucata. Next base: position 1,526,704 of record AP027109.1, on the reverse strand, counting down.
TCAGAAGATAGATTTTCTGGATATCATTCATATCTTTTTTATCCTCTTGCAACTCTGTTAGGGAGGGGATAGTCTCGCTGCCATGCGTCCGAGGGAGTGTTTAATGGTTTGTGTGAGGGTGTGTGTATGTGTCAGGATTCTTGTGAATAGCAAAGAAGACAAATTAATTATCATAAAAACATCAAACCTTTCACAAATGTTCCATATTTGGAAAGGTCAAGGTCACTATGAACATAGGTTTGAAATCCTTGTGAACAGCATAGAAGACAACACAATTATCGTAAAAGCATCCAATCTTCCCATGGAACCAATGAACCCTATCGATTTTCAAGGTCAAGGCTCAAAGTTTAAGGTCACTATAGACATAGGCTTAAAATCCATGTTAACATTATGAACAGCATAGAAGACATAACAATCATTATAGAAACATCAAACCTTCCACAAATGTCCCCCATGGGGAGAGAAGAACGCTATTGATTTTGAAGTTCAAGGTCACTATGGACTTTGGCTTAAATAATTTTGCTCATTGATATAGAATATGTCATTGTGAGGTGATGCTACGCTTGCGTTGCCTTTAATCGTTTCGTAAGAAGATGGCGTATCAAAAGTATCTGATGCGATAAATGCAAATAATTTTTGAATTTTACAGTTAATGTTGAAGAAAGTTACATTTCGGGAGTTCGCTTCTTTTCATGTGGTGGAGATTTTTGTTTGCTTTGGTTCCTGTTTTATCCTGATTTCGTATGCCTTTGGTTTATGATTTTCTGAATTATCGATTTTGTGCTGTATTTAGGGATATGGTCATTATCCATATTGTCATTCACCCTGGCTTGTGATACAAATGATGAAGATTCACTATATTTGGTGCAATCAAATTGTTTTGAAATGTTATTTAAGAAAGTGACAAATCGGAACGAATACTTCAGTTTCCTCCTAGATTCGATCTTTGGTTTTAGGTAGAAAAATAAAAAATAATTAGAGGACGAGAATCCCCGTGATTTGAACGTATTACTGCGAATTAACACATACATAATAAGAGTCAGGCTGGCTACGAACTCTGAAAAAAAGAGAAACAGGGAAAGTGCTAAAAAAAAGTTCCTCTTAGGGAAATCGGTAATTTTAACTTGATTGAACTTCATAGTTAATGTTGAAAATACGTACACCGCGCTTCCTCAGTGCAAAATCTAATGATCGGTTGTCCAAACTCATTAAATGGTATTTGATCAAAGGATTTCTTTCCGCTACAAAACATAAATCATACTATTCATGGAAATGTGTAAGGACCTGTGTGTTGCCTTGTCGTTCCTCTCCGACAACACTTATGTTAGATTTGGTGAGGATCTCTACCAGCAGGTTGTAGAGATCCCTTTGCGCACTAATTGTGCGCCTCTTGCTGCAGATTTATTTTCATACACCTGTGAAAAAGAATTTAGCCCAAATCTTCAAAAACAAAGAAAACATGTTGATTTAAAATGTTTCATTGATATTTCTAGGTACCTGGACGCAATTCTTGCTTTCGACAATCCTGTTTTCGACAACTATAATAATGACATTTATATTGACGCTAAACAAGATACACCTCACACATACAGAAACACAATTTTTGGACCTTAATATCAAAACGTTTAATGGAGGGATTCATAGCATCATCAAACCTTCCTCCACTCCTTGAGAAGAGAATGAACCCTTTTCATTTTCATGGTCAAAGGTCATGGTCACTATGAACTTAGTTTTTAATTCGGTTTGCTGATTAAATAGAACATGCAGTTGCGAGGGGATGCTACGCTTGCGTTGCTTATATTAAGCTTTATTCTCGTTTGAAATACTCCAAAAGGATAAATCTAATATACTTAGATTATCGTTCTCTTATAAAACGTCACATTGTTACGTTTCCTTGATCTCGGGGGTTACTATATTTCGCCATTTTGTGATAAGTGTTCAATTTGCACACATAAAGTGACAAATATGGATAATGACCATATCCCTGTATACAGCACAAAATCGATTATTGAGAAAATCAGAAACCGAAGGCATACAAAATCAGGGTAAAACTGGAACCAAAGCAAACAAACAAAAACCTCCACCATATGAAAAGAAGCGATCTCCCGATAAATGAGTGAGGACAAAATTGTGATTTCGTTTCAGAAAAATTGTGTCACCGCTTTATCTAAGAAAATAGATGTCAAATAGAATATTGACGTTTTTTGGTTTTTGTTACAATAAAATGACTGAAAATAGAGCTTTTTCCTTCGATTTTCCCAATTTGGTGGTTTTTTCCCAATTTGAGTACAGGAGATATCAAAACATACCAAATCAATACTGCTGTGGTCATATTTTGTTGAATATTTAAAAATTTCTTTACAAACGTTTCCGATAACCAATGGTAAGCAATACTATAAAATTATGGTATAAACTATAAAACAACAAAATATGGTCACAGGCGAAATATGGTCATCCATTTATAGAATCCTGAGATCTAGAATCACAGCCTAGTTATTATGTAAAGATTAATTGAATAAGGTTACTTTAAAGGTATGGGCTCTAAGAGTTACAAAACATGACTCCTAAACATGACATTATTTTTTTTATTTTTCTTATTTCGATGTCTACTAGGATGATACAAAAGGTTTTAATCATAATATTATATGACACAGAAAATACATTGAATGATGAATAACCTAATGTTTTAGAAACAATTAATCAAATAGTAATTAATAGATATGGGGAAATGGTAGCACACTATGACGTCCCCTTGTCCAGAGTCATAAATGATATTCTGACGTAGACCTTTTATGCCATTGCATACTAATTTATACGTATGTCTGCCTTTGTGGGAGTTACCTATTCTGACCTTTCTAACGAATTGTGGGATTTACCGATTGTGACCGTTCTACCATATTGAACTGGCGGGTGTTGTATAAAAGCAGGAGATGCTCACTCTTCCTGGGAACCTGATCTCACTCCTTCGCAGGGAGTTCCCTTCTCTTCATATGATTTTATTTTAATTTCTGTTCCTTTGCCTTAGTTCTTGTTTTATCCTGGTTTTTTTTTATGCCTTTGGTTACATGTAGATGATTTTTCGATTAACGATTTTGAACTTCTTAATTGGATATGTTTTTTTCCCATGTTTGTTATGGAAGTGCTCCAACTCTATTTCTTTCGAAGAAAATTTAAATCAAATCGATTTATCATGTACCAGACATGTTTCGGTGTCAAATCCTCATCAGTGATGCTTCAATCCAAAGTGAGCTTTAGAAATAGAGAAACTTTATTTTAGTAGCGCCCTCTGGTCATATTTTTTAAAATAAAATTTGACAATTTGCACAGAGTGCGCAGCTCCAAAATTCCTGTAGGGCCAACACACGTTAGTTGAAGTTTTGATCTCAATATCTGATTAAAACCACCACCACCCTTCTTCTTCTTCGTCGTCAGGATCTTGGAATTTTGAGCGGCGCACTCTCTGTAACGTAAATGCAATAATTCGAATTCTAAATATAAAATCAGAGGGTGCTAGTTAAATAAAGTTTGGTGGCTGCTAAAAAGCACTTTGGCTGCAAGCGTCACCGAGGACAATTTAATATCTGAAGCTCGTGTCTGGTGCATGAATAAACATTACAGAAGTACCCATCAGTTATTTAAGTCTCATAGTCGAGAAGGCAAGGCAGAATCATAAGATTTTCCACAGGAATGGTTGCGAACCTTGGAATGAACAAAATTCCGAAGTGAGACCAGGTGCCCGGGGAGAGTTAGCATCTCCTGATTGCATGCAATACCCGTCGCAACAGCTCCATCGAAAACCTGTCAAATTCGGTGATTGTCTCGATGTACATTTTGTAAGTATGTCTTGTTTGTCATACAATCACAACTTAGGATGTCACTGATCATTCTGGAAAGGGGGATCTGATATGCTTTTATTACATCCCCGTAGCGCCCGTTAGAAAATAGGTTGACAATTTTCTTCAAGAAGGTATAGAATTGGAACACTTCCGTATTATTCAGTACAACTGTTAACGGCCGTGTTCTGTTCACTTTTTTGATAGCAAATCAAATCGCGACTTACATATATGCAATATATAATTGCAAAAACTATGATCGGAATCGGAACAAATCGAAAACTGGCGGCGCCAGTGACCATACAGTGCAAGCATAAGGGAGATGTTATATGCTTTTATTACTTCAACGTAGCGCCCCGTTAGAAAATAGGTTTGAAATTTTTCTTCAAGAAGGTATAGAGTTGGAACACTTCCGTATTATTCAGTACAACTGTTAACGATCGTGTTCTCTTAACTTTTTTAAAACAAATCTAATCGCGCCTTATAGGTATGCAATATCTAATTAAACAGTCTTTGATCGGCATCGGAACAAATCGAAAAATGGCGGCGCCAGTGACCATACAGTGCACGCCAAAAAGATTGTATACAGACGATGTTTGTGTTTTGCATAAGCACGCTACAGCCGGCAGAGCACGGACTGTATTTCGTATGTCTTCAGTTTTTATTTTGAGCATTATTTTCATAAAAATTAATGTGGAAGGAATTTGCGCACGTAATCCGGATGACACCACCGTCTGCATCTTGCACCTTGGTTGCCCATTGGTCTCGTTGGCTCATGTGTGGTCTTTAGTGTTTCATGTTTCTATGGTGTGATTTGGCGTTCCTTGTCCCTTTTGCGTCTCTTTCTGTGGGTGTCTGTGCTGTGTTTTTGCATTTGGTGTTTTCTGATATACATCTAACTTTCGACGCAAACGGCTATTTGAACATCTCACTGTATGACAAGCGTAATCATTTCAGGAAAGGGAATTATCTCCAGCATGACCACCCTGTACTCACCCAGCGAAACAAACCCACATGAAAGTGACACAAAAATGACATCATACAAAACTACAAATCGCAAAAAGACAACAATATTCACTAGAACATCATACAAACAATCGTAAAAGACGTACAGAAACATCAAAAATTGATGACAACACATAAAAGGAAGGAGACCAATGTGCACCCGGCACCGACTTTGGACGGCCATCTGTTATGAGCATTTATGCATGGTTATCCGGATTACGTGCGCACAACCCTCCCATTTATCCGGATACACAGAGGTCTCCATAGACACACAATAATTGAATAAACATAAAACTTCTCACTGTAAGGTGACATCACAAACAAGATAGTTTAACGCAGCGGCCTCTTTTAACACTTCAGCTGCCACATAACTAACTTCCCTTTCATGAATAGCAACATTCCGTCTTCTCCTGCTTATGGCAGTTTTGTTTCCCACTTCATACGGTACACCAAAGCATGCTCTAAATATGAAGATTTCATGGTTAGAGCCAGACGACTTGTAAGTAAGTTACTAGTTCATGGTTATATTGCACAACGGCTGAAATCATCTTTGAGGAAGTTCTTCGGTCGCTACAGGGATATAATAAAAGCATACCAGATCCCCCTTTCAAGAATGATCAGTGACATTCTGGATTGTGATTGAATGGCTGTCATCACTACCAAACAAGACTTACCTGATGTGTACACCAATATGTACATCGAGACAATCGCCGAATTTTACAGGTTCCCATGGAGCTGTTGCGACGGGTGTTGCTGCAATCAGGAGACGCTGACTCTCCCCGGGCACCTGGTCTCACTTCGGAATGTACGCTTCCTCACGACAAAATAAATGATCGACTGTCCAAACTCATTAAATTGTGTTTTGGTCGAGAGGGGAAAACTTATTTTGTACTTCTGAATCGAAGGGTTTCTTTTCCGCCACAGATTACAAATCATACAAATCATGGACATGTGGTGACCTGTGTATTGCCTTGTCCTTCCTTTTTGGACAATATTTATGTAAGGTTTGGTGAGAAACTCTACAAGCAGGTTGTAGGGATTCCAATGGGTACTAATTGTGCGCCTCTTATTGCAGATTTATTTTTATACACGTATGAAAAGGAATTTATCCAAAATCTTCAAAAACAAAGAAAAAATGATGATGTGAAATGTTTCATTGGTACTTCTAGGTACCTGGATGATATTCTTACTATCGACAATCCTGTTTTTGAGAAATATAAAAATGTTATTTATCCACAAGAATTGATTCTAAACAAGGCAAACGTTTCAAACACAGAAACACCATTTTTGGACCTAAATATCAAAATTGTTAATGGAGAGATCCATACAAGTGTGTATGACAAAAGAGATGATTTTGGATTTAACATAGTAAATTTCCCCTGGCTTGACGGTGATGTTCCTAGATTACCGTCCTATGGTATCTATATTTCACAGCTCATTCGGTATGCTAGAGCATGTTTTGGATTTTCATAGTGGAATTTACAAATTACCAAGAAACTTTTAGGACAAGGTTTTCGCTTTCACAAACTAGTAAAGACTTTCTGGAAATTTTACAAAATTATTTTCAACTTCCTCCGAAATTCGGACCAATACAGGCAACACAGTATATAACTTTGGGTATTTCACAACCTGTATTTTATGGTGACATTATTAACAAGATAAGAAGGATCAAAGATAGACAACATCACTATCGAGAATGCGTCAGAATCATCAAACGCCTTTTATACCGTGGATATGATCCTAATATCACCAGACGGACACTAGGCTTGGTACTTGACAAATCTACAGTCTTGTACAAGCGCATTCTTAAAACTTGCACTCTGACTGACTGTGACGACGGGACTCCATGACGGGCCCTGTCCAAACCTCTTTAGAGAAGACAGGGCCCCGACCACCTGTCCTCTCTGAATGTCAGTCGGACTCCTTGGGTGATAACATACATGAGCTCGCGGCGGCAGAGCACGGATTGTATTACATACGCCCTCTTTTTATATCCATTTACATATTCATCTGTGTTGCTTGGGCCCCTGCGTTTTGCGGTCTTGTTTGTCAGTGGTCATCTGACAGTGAGGAGGTTGTTTTACACCACAATTATACGTTCTTCGATACCTCTGGGTAATCGGAAAAGTGGGAGGGTTGTGCGCACGTAATCCAGGATAACCATACCTTCTGCTATTTCCGTGGCAGATGGCCGTCCTAAGTCGGCACCGGTTGGCCATTGGTCTCGTTGGTTTATGTGTAGTCCTTTGTTTTTAATGTTTCTGTGTTGTACGTTGACGTTCCTAGTCCCTTATGCGTCTCTTTCTGTGCTTGTTTGCTTTGTGTTTTTGCATTTGGTGTTTTGGGGTTTTGCTGTGGATGATGCAGCCTGGTGTTGTTGGAGATCCCCTCCTTTGTTTCATTCCGAGGATCCGTAACCGTAACCGTAACCGTAATCGAATATCTAATGATTTTGCCTTGCCTATTAGATTTTGAGACTGAATAACTGATCGGTTCTGCTGTAATGTTTATAATTTGCTGTGGGTGCTGCAACTAAGTGTTGTTGGGGATCCCCTTCTTTCTTTTATATGGTTGCCCTTTTATACACTCTCCCGATGATAGTCAGGTTATAACCCATTTTTTAAAATTTGAAGAGTATATAACATCGAGATCGTTGCAGCATGAAACGGTCGTTCTGATTGGTTAATACAATCCCATGAATATTCCGGTCAAAAGTTCATTGAACAAGACCCTTAACTGGTGTACTCCAGACGACGAAGGTGAAGGGGGAGTGTTTTTAATTAGACTGGATCTAAATACAAACTTTGCACAAATGACTAGCAAAAGGATTCCAATCCTTACTTCTATCAATGAATATCCATGAGTATATCGAAATGGTAGATGTTAAACGTCTTCGAATTCAATAGAATCATTTAAGAACTGATAAATTTGTAGCATGGATCAGACATGCACGTTTCGGGTACTAATCCCTCTATTAGCTCTATTTTCTGTATTTTTTTATGATTAAGTATAAGTTGACTTAGACCTAACATTATCTCATATAATTGATATAGATTAATATTCCTTTATTGGACATAATGTTGTCCTACGATACTGATGGTCACATGAACACCTCACTCTATGACAAACGTGACGACTTCATTTTCAGCATCACAAACTTTCCTTTTCTGAGTAGCAACATCCCTTCATCGCCTGCTTATGGCGTGTTCATATGCCAGAGCAAGTACCAAATATAATGATTTTATTCTGAGAGCTAGGCGTATCAGATAAGCTTCTAACATCGTCACTGAGGAAGTTCTACGGTCGATATAAGGAACTCGTCATACACTATGATGTCCCACTCTCCAGAATGGTGGATGATATTCTGTCATAGACCATTTGTACCGTCCAACCAATGATTATAATTTATATCTTCTAAAATTGAAGTAACCGGATGTGACAATTCTACCAAATTGAAATGACGGGTGTTGTTTGCAAGCAAGAGATGCTGACTCTTCCTGGGCACCTGGTCTCACTCCCATATCGGGAGTTCGCTTTTTTTTCATATGGTAGAGGTTTTTGTTTGTTTGCTTTGATTCCTGTTTTATCCTGTTATTGTATGCCTTCGGTTTATGATTTTCCGAATTATCGATTTTGTGCTGTGTATAGGGATATGGTCATTATCCATATTAGTCATTCATATGGTTTTGTCCCAGTTGGTTTTGTATTAATCGAAAGTTTCAAAGATAAAAACATACATCTGCTATGTATATAAGCCATAATTTTCACAATGTAAGGAACACAGTTAAGAACCATGACGGTCAACGCCGTGCGGCTCGCTATATCCAACAATAATGTCTACTGGATAGTTTTCAATTCGACGAAATTTGGACTTCGAAATCGGAAATAGATCTAGTAGATTCATAGACTAATGATACGTGCAATAGTCGCTTGTTTAAAGTAATTAAAGTCATCATCTAAAGAATGTAAGTATGATGTATAAGCACCATGACGGTCACCACAAAGATGCTGACAGATTCCTAGTATCTCCCATGATATCGCTTTCTGAGTCATCTTAATATGATGTCCATCATCATGGTAGAGAAATGTATGTAGTTCATCCAATACATCATATCGTCTGTGATTCTCATTAATTCTAGTATAACTATGAATCAGTAGAAGGTCCAGGAACACCAGATGTGGTATGAAAAATGCATCTCCTCCAACAGTTTGTTCATGTGCCAAACATTCTAATTCTAGTTCCTCAATCGAAGTTTCTTTATTCATCTCAATGTCACCAACGATCAAAGATTGAACAACTGTATCATAAGACATTCCTTCTTGTAATGCTGTCGTAATGATATCATCATCTAGATTCCATTCATACATGTATCGCTGAGACTGTAGTTTGTGTCTGGTGTAATGGATCATGTCTATAGTTCTATGATAATTCCCTGACATGTACATATGTTGTATTAGAATGAAATAGTTCATACAGAAGAATGTATTTACTTTCCATAAGATCATTTGGGCTGTTTTTACGTTCTTGTACTGGATTCTGTTCAGGGATTTATATAAATGATGATATTTCTTGAAGAGAAATAAATGCTGTGCGTAGATTTGTAATACATGATTTACACCCAATCGCACTGCACACATAATCTCTGCTGACTCTGTGTTCATCATCGATAACATGTTTATCAGTATTTGCATGATCCTCTCTCTCTTTGTCACGTCTATGAAAAACCTAAATACTAAAATAACAAGTAATCTTCTCCTTTTTATCATTGTCAAAGGTACATACTCTGATTCATCACATGTCAATGTATATGCAGTTTGAGGTTGTGTAATAAGAAGTGATAAATCATTATTTAGCGAAGGACAGCGCAGTAGACACCGATATCCATCCATGTAAAGGTCACGTAATGTATTCAATAACGTCATTTGTGATTCCCCGTATATTTTACCTTGGAACATGTTGTTTTCTGGTATGAAGAAATTTGGACAGTAGCCTATACTGACCCATTGTATCAAACGTCGAAATACATTCCAAAACTTGGATAAAAAAATGTCAGGCGACCAGTCGCTTGAGCTGTCAGATATCTCCCAAAACACAGCAGTCTTCATGAAATATGAACACAGCAAATCTTCAGTCGGAGATGCCTTCTTTAAAACTTCATTCAAAAACACTTTTGAAAGTCCGTAACAAAGAAACTGACAGTGATTCATAGAATAAACCAATTTCTTCTCTGCAAGTGAAAATGACATTCGCCATTGTAGATCTGTCACGTCACTGTATTGTTGTTGTTTGTTGTTAATAGGAACCAATAGACATCCATCCTTACAAATCTGTGTCAAAGTATCATATGATGGCCAACCTTGTCGGAGTGATCGATAAACAAAAGAGCCCGCTTCTTTTGGCCAGACAGGACACCTTAATGTATATGCATCATCTCCCTCAAAACCCATATAAGTGTGTGTTTGACAAGGACCATGACATGTAGACAAATCCGTAGACATGAATGACTCTCTGATATGTGTACTACTAACATAGGCACCTGTTCCTATCAAAACTAATGAACGTTTCAATGTAGTATTGTTCTGGTCGTACCTAAGACATCTGATGAAGGCAAATCCCGGAGAGACATTTTCAGTTTCCATAATCAGTATTGTTGGTGTTCTGTAAATCAGTGCAGTAATATGAGTATCATCACTAAGGACAATAGCGTTTCTATCGATGAACATTCTATCAAAATCCGATGATTCGAATTCAAATCCCTCTGCCCTACTGCCGCTCGTAATTTCAATAGTATCATCATAACTATCAAAGTTTGTAAATTCATCATCTATATCGCATCTTTGTCTCCGGATTTTAACAATACATTCTGGACCTACAATGTCACTCACTTTCCTGTAAAGTCCTTTAGATATAAGAGATATCTCATCATTCACGGATGACGCCGCCATATTAGTCCATTATTTTTGTCCCTATGTGTTCATTGGCTTTCTGACAAGTTCCTTTTGAAATGGGAGATACCTCAACACATATCAATATATTCCTTTTGCTTCAGCCTAACAATGCATCTAGGTCGTACAATATCATTTATTATGCTTTAGTTCATTTCTTTAACAATACATTGTGCACCTACAATGTCACTCACATTCATGTTAAGTCCTTTAGATATTAAAGATACGGAATCATACACAGAGAACGCTGCTATAATAGTACATAACTTTTGTCTCGTTATGTGCATTTGCCTTCTCGCTCTAGTAGGTCCTTTAGAAATGGGAGATACCTCAACACATATCATTACATTCCTTTTGTCTCAGTTTAACAATACATCCAAGTCCTGCAATATCACTCAGTATGCTTTTTAGTTCTTAAGAAAGCAGGTATAGTCTATCAGATGATGATTGCTTAATTAATGAATTATCTATCTGTTTTCGTTTTAAATGGGAATTTCCAATGTATTATCGACAAACTTTTTAAAAGGTATTTAATCTTAAATAGGTATATCTTTTGCAAGTCGTCATCTGGTTATACTTTTTTGAATAAAAGTTATGCAATTACACTGTAGGGAGTGCGCGGCTCCAAATGTGTAGAGTCGATTAAGGCGTATAGACAAAAATTTATCGGCTATATTGGATATTTCTATACCTAAACATCTTCATTTTCCCATTTTTCTGAGTAAAAGCTGCATCAATATTTTTCAGGACGACCATATGAACTTAGTGCACCAAACTGCGCAGCTACAGGTCTGCGGAATTCATGAATTATACTAAAACCTAGAGTAAATGTTACTATGATGATAGACGTTAAACATTTCTATCACTTGGTGAGTGTCACTGCTGGTGGAACAAGAGTCCCCGATGGCACATGTAGCCAAGTTCGATCAATTTTGGTTGGTCGTTTCTTCAAACGCATTTGAAAATCTCTGTTTACAAAATTTTTTCAAATTTCAAAAACCTGGGTCCTGTAGCATCATATCCCAGCCATCTTGCTACGTCTTTCGGTATATTTAGAACATAATTTTCAGAGATTTTGGCTATATTACATTGTTTAGATTGAGGATCACTGACGAGGGTTAAATACCCGAAATCTGCATGTCTGGTCCATGCTGTAAATTTATCTGCTTTAAAATGATGCTAATGAACTTGAAGACGTTAAACATAATATGTCGACAAACTTTGTCCTTCAATTTTGATCATACTCCCTCAAAATGCCTGGTATTTTCATTTTACATGGGGGGGGGGGCTAGTAGCCATATGTACATAGAAAGGAATCCAGGGGCGGATCCCCGGAATGTTGCACATTTGTAATTCACAAGACTGTGTAAATAATTAATAAATGAATCGCAAACAGTCGATGTTCTAGTGAATTATCCAAGAAAACATTCTTTTATTATTTCTACCTATGTTGGGGCCGATCGGGACGTGACTACCTGTAAAACCTCGTGCTAGAAAGGACCCCGTATTGTATAAAAACGATGTTTATAAGATTATGAGACCGTGTATTCAAAATTTAAGGACAAATGTTTGTAGATATAGAATTAATGTTAATTCATGGTAAATTAAAGTAATATTCATAAATTCTTCAGAGGTGCAGCTATGCAGTTCCGTGCATGAAATCAAATGATTTCTAATGTTAAAATATTTGTGTAATTTTCTGTAGAAAAGGTGACAAAATGTAGCTATTGAGGTAGAAAATAAAAGTAGCATTGGGAGGATGTTATCCTCCTTTAATTTCGATGATATTTTTCGATGAAGTACCTAGTTTCCGAAATAGCAAAATATATTTGTGTTTTGAACATGGTCGCCATAGCACTTTCTATATAGACATAACATCAGGCAGTGCATGCATTTTATTTATTTTTTTTTTTTTTCATTTTCATGCATGAACATCGACGGCGGTTGCGTCTAACCAACAGGGGATGCTTACTCCTTCCGGGCACCTGGCCCCAGCTCTAGCTTACTAGGGGTCTGTCAGTGATCAACTTTGTGCTCTATAGTGAGTGCTGTTGAGATTATCGTCAGGATCTTCTTTAACTCATTCCATTTCGGAGGATATTTTTAGCATCGTTTAAATTACTTAATGTACGGACAACAGAGAAAATCTAATGCTAATGAATTTGAAGACGTTTAACATAAAAATAACTTATTTCTAAAAGTAGGTCTGATAAGAAGTTAAAACATTAATTTTTAACATTTCTCCCACATAAATGAGCTTCTTACAAAAATGATAATAATTTTTTTTTTATATGTATGTATGAAATACTTGCTTAAAATTCTAGGATTTCATAGATTTTGATATTTTTTCTTCATTAATGAGGAGATATATCAAATACCGCCATGTTTGTGCTTGTTTTACTTTACATCACAATTGTCCTAAGTCGACACCGATTACCTATTGGAGTCTTGGTTTATGTGTAGTCATTTGTGTTTGATGTTTCTATAATGTAATTTGGTGTTCCTTGTCCCTTTACGTCTTTTTCTGTGCGTGTCTGCTCTTTGTTTTTGAATTGGGTGTCTTTGGGCTTTGTTGTGGGTATTTTAATTTAACTAAAAGAATTCCAGTCACGCAGACATATCTAACAATTTTGAATTTTAAATTAAGAAAACTGATACAAAATTAGGAGCTTTTTCACTCTGAAATAGGACATCTACATAACAGGGTTTTAACTACAGTTTAAGCACGTCGACAAAACGAATATCTAGTGCAAACATATAATTTTTGTCAAGTATATTATACTTTGAAAATTAAAGGAAAAAATAAGGAATGTCAGTTGACTACAATTTCGCTTACCATGAAAACCAGCCTTGTGAAGATGTCTTGTCATCATTATTCTCCAGATGCTTAAAATTTCAGACATGGTTTCCATGGCAACGAAGACTTATTTTGTAAAAAAAAAAGTTATTTCTATCTAAGTACATCATTTACATCTTCCTTTCAAAAAATCTCAAAGATTGATGACATGCCATTTCAAGGTGCGATTGAAATTCAATTGTCTTCTAAAATGATCTAATTCAACGACTACGATTATGATGATTGGATAATAAAATATGGAAGAGTAATCTTTACAACAAGTAAGATTAGTAGGGCACTTTCCCTTAGGTCATTTCCTTGTACTGCATGAACCAATGAAGACATTCTTATCTTTCGTCCAAGAACTATAAATAGGGTAAATTTGATATTACAACACACAAACCATCTGCGTTTGCGTCTCCGATCTGTAATATTTGAAAATCATGTCACCGAAAGCCATGTATTTCATATTGTTCACTACATTGTCGCAATGTTGTCAAGGTTCAGCTCAACAAGATTTGCTACGATATATTCTTGATCTCCGTGAGGACATCAGAGATAATTTTAAGCGCTTTGAAACGGAAATTCGGCACCTTAAAAATGTAAACAAATTGAAGAACTTCGAACGTCTCGAAGAGGAGATTCAGAAACTCAAAAAGGAGAACAAGGTTTTACGAGAGGAACTTGACTACATGAAGTCATCGATGCATAACGATTCAAGAAAATGTGATCAGATAATTGATGCAGTAATAAAAGACAAGAGAGGAATAACACCGTATGGTAGGTTATCTTAATAAGGTTTAAAAAAAAGTATACAAGAGGAAAAGTACCAGTCAAAGATCCAGGGAAACATGGCATAATTGTATAAGTCTAAATCAACAAGGCAGTTTTAAGGGCCAGGTGCTCAAAAGGAATGAACACTGTTAATGATGACATTTAAGAAGGGAGGGGATCTCCAACCAGACCTGGTTGCAGTACCATCAACAAAACACAAAACCAACCGAAGTGAAACCACAGAGAAGAAGAGTACAGCAAGAGACGAAAAAGAGACATACGACATAGAAACATTAAACACACAAGACCACACACAAACCAACAAGACTTATGGGTAACAAGTGCCGACTTAGGATGGCCATCTGCTACGTATAATGAGTTAAAGAAGTAACAAATGGTGTGGTTATTCTGGATTACGCGTGCAACCCCCCCCCCCCCCCACTTTTCCTATTACCCAGAGGTGTCGAAGAACGTACAATTGTGGTGTAAAACAACCTCCCCACTGTCAGATGACCACATACAAGCAAGACCGCAAAACGCAGGGGCCCAAGCAATACAGATGAATATGTAAATAAATATAGAAAAATTAATATATAAATATGAACATGTGGATATATTCACATGCAAGACATAGTTCAACTGGATGAAACAATTTTTTGTTTCAATGATTAGATGACATTGTTCTCATTCAAATGTGTGTATGCGTTCCGCTGTGATCACTACAGCATCTTCATGTAGTTAATATCATACTTATTTTTCAATACTTTGCGCTTGTGTCCAGCTGAAAACTTCAACTTTTGATGAACGTATTTTTTCTTAATTTTTTAACAAACGATTTATGAAATTCGGCATTATCACCGATGAGACATATTTGAAATGTGAATATTGTGCACTTAACTTTTATAGAACATATATTTCAATTTTAACAACAGTGTAAACCAGTTTTCTTTTCAGGAACAATCGCTTTCTCAGCAGTACTTACACCAAACTTTGACAAGAGAATTGGAACAAAACACGTGTTTGTCTATGATAATGTAGAGAGTAATATCGGAGGATCATACAATAGCAACACTGGAATTTTTA
Source organism: Pinctada fucata (assembly GCA_028142955.1). NCBI lineage: Eukaryota > Metazoa > Mollusca > Bivalvia > Pterioida > Pteriidae > Pinctada > Pinctada fucata. Next base: position 1,511,227 of record AP027109.1, on the reverse strand, counting down.
TGGCGCCAAGACCTGGTACATACGCTTTCCTCTGGACAATATTTACAGAAGGCAGATACGATTTAGATGGACAATTTGGCGAAATAGAAACAGAGTTGGTGGTTAATGCTAAGAGAAGAGGATATGCCTTCACGGACACAGAGGTCCATGCTGATGATGACCAGGCCACTGGATTTGTTATTGTTGAATTAAATCAAGGAGATGTTGTGTATGTCCGTTCTACAGGTTCTCCCCAGGGAACCTTCCAACACGCCTATCACGGCCAGTGGACATTCTCTGGATGGAAGATTGCATAGTCTTTACAAACGATTAATGAGGACTTTTATTCATCCTTTGATTTTGATAGATGTACCATAAATGATTACAACAATATTTCGAAAAACAAACCCACAAGGAGTGTTAGTACGGGTCCTAAAACAGGCATCGAAAGAACACAGTGACACAATATAATGGATACGTATTCAAAAAAAATATTCAAAAAATCCGTAGTTTCCTTATAAGTAAAACGTATTGTCTTTAGAATGTTAATTTAAAATATGTCCGATATCTGGGATTAGCATAACACCATAAAACTCAAAACCTTTCTTTTGATTGAATTAAAAGGTAAGAGATCCCCTGCAAGACCACCACAGTAAAACACGCATGCAGATTGCAGACAATAACAAACAAAAGACATTTAACAACTTTTAAAATGCCACCAAGGGACAAGATACATTTTAGTGAGTATGCTGCGTCAAAGAAAAGTTTTTCCATTATAGCAAAGTAATGAGCGAGGTAAATGGACCCTTAATTGTAATAAATATGTCTTGTAGAGAACAAGAAGTTCTTGCATGATCTCTGTCAGGGAAGTCCTTTTGTAAAGGCGTTTTGCTCTGAGAACAAGATACTGATCATGAAACCAAGCAACCGAGGAAGATAAGTATATATAATTGCAAGTCTACTGATGAGAAGATTGAAATGTTAAAGTTTATGTCTTCACATTTCTTATCGAGAGAGATGCTCAAGAATATTTTTTGCATTCATTCCCAGTGCATTGCATCAGACAAATAAAATACTCTGATTTCTGTTAGCAAAAAATTTTGAAATTTCTAAAACGTGGGTCCTGTAGCATCATATCCCATCGATCCTGCTACGTGTTTCAGTACATTATCACATTCTTTGGCCATATTACATTTTTTAGATTTAGGACGAGGGATAAGAAAAGGTTTAGGTACCCGAAACGTGAATGTCTGGTTCATGCTGAAAATTTCTCTTTTCTGAAATGATGCTATCGAATTTGAAGACATTCAACATACTAAAGAGCAATCAGCATAGTAACTCATCCAAGAAAGGATGATATCTCCAGAAGGACTCCTCAGCAGGCCATAGAACAAAACACCGAAATACAGACTGAACAAACACAACAAGAAACAACTACTGTAAATCGTCCTTTATGAGCGATCGATTTTGATTTTGCGATATTCGCGAGGTTCTTCGATTCGCGAATATAAAACGCCGCGAATTATAACGTTCTAACACATGTGTAGTTTTAATAAGGTTTAAAAAAATATACAAGAGGAAAAGTCCCAGTCAAAGATCCAGGGAAACATGGCATAATTGTATAAGTCTCCATCAACAAGGCGATTTTAAGGTCCCGTATAGAGGCAGGGCCAGGTGTTCAGAAGGAATGAACACTGTTAATGATAACATTTAAGAAGGGAGGGGATCTCCAACCAGACCTAGTTGCAGTACCATCAACAAAACACAAAACCAACACAGAGAAGACGAGTACAGCAAGAGACGAAAAAGAGTCATACGGCATAGAAACATTATACACAAAAGACCACACATAAACCAACAAGACTTATGGGCAACCAGTGCCGCCTTAGGACGACCATCTGCTACGTATAATGAGTTAATAGTATGATACGTATACTTAGTTATGTATGGATACAATGTCGCGAAAATAAAACGCAGCGAACCAGTCACCTCACTCGTGTTCGCGAACTGAAGAAGCTGCGAATAAGAGATGGTTTGGACAAGGAAGAGCAAACACTAAAGTCGGTATTGATACACTTAATATCAACAAACGATGGATAAGCGGTGCCGATTTAGGACGGTTATTGCCTAAATTTTACACAATCAGATCGTTTCGAGGTTGAGGGTGATTTCTCCTGAGATCGAAGATGTACTAGCATATCCAGGAGGAATTCTTTTAAAATTAGTACTGTAATATTAATAATCAACGGCCATTTGAACGAGCAGTGACACTCACCAAGTGCTTCAAATGTTTTAAATTAAACGTCTTCAAATTCAATAGCATCATTTAAGAACAGATAAATTTGAAGCATGGACCAGACATGCACGTTTCGGGTACTTAACCCTCGTCAGTGATCCTCAATCTAAAAAATGTAATATGACTAGAGAGTGTGAAAGTTATAATGTCGAATGCGTTGAAGGAACGATGAACCGAAGTTGATCGAACTTGGCTACATGTGCCGTCGGGGACTCCTGGTTCACCAACAGTGACACTCGCCGAGTGATACTAACGTTAAATGTCTTCAAATTCAATAGCATCATTTAAGAACAGATAAATTTGCAGCATGGACCAGACATGCACGTGTCGGGTACTTAACCCTGGTCAACACAAATTTAAAAACATCGAGGGACAAGATAGAGTCTAATGAATATGCTGCGTTAAAGAAACTTTTTTTCCATTATGGCAAAGTAATGAGTGAGGCAAATGGACCCTTAATTGTTACAAAAAAGCTCGTGCATGATCTCTTTCAGTGAAGGCCTTTTGCAAAGACGTTTTGCTATGAGAATAAGATATTGATAACAAAACCAAGCAAGTGATACAAGTCTATAAATGGGAAGTTTGAATTGCCGAAGTTTTCGTTCTCCCAACAGGAGATGCTTACTCCTCCTGGGCTTAGTAGGGGTACGTCAACGATCAATTTGTGTCGCTATTGTGAAGGAAGGGAGGGATCTCTTATGGTTAGTGTTAGGACTATTGTGAGTGATGTTTAGATTGTCGTCAGGATCTCCTTTCTCTCATTTGTTATAGAGAGAGATGCTCATTATCATTTTGCATTCATTCCGAGCGCAATACATCATACTTATGAAGTACTTAGATACTTTACAACAATCAACATGTCAGCATGATAAATTATCCAAGAAAGGATATCTCTATTAGGACTCCTCTCTGCAGGCCATAGAACAAAACACCGAAATGCAAACAGACTTGACGAACACAACAAAGACAACTAATGGACAAGGAAGACATAACACTAAAGTCGGCATTGATACACTTAACATCAACAAACGGCGGGTAAGTGGTGCCGATTTAGGACGGTTATAGCCTTAATTTTACACAATCAGACTGCTTCGAGGTGGATTTTGATTTCTCCTGAGATCGCGGATGTCCCAGCATATCTCAGAGGAATTTTATTAAATATTGTGATTAGTATGATATGATGATTATTATTGCCTAATATAGGTACCTTTTAATAATTGATGATCGTAGATAATCCCTCCAAAGCTATTTTGAACATAGAATATATTTGAATATGCTGCTGAATCGACCCTACAGGAAATTTGGAGCCGCGCGCTCTCTGTAATGTAAATGTAAAGATCTAACTTCAAAAATTAAAGAGGTGATACTGAAATTATTTTTGGTGGCTCCGCTGAAAGCATCACTGATGAGAATTTAGTATTCGAAACACGTGTCTGGTGCATGTAAATTGGTTTGGAATTTTCTTCAAGAAGGTAGAGAGTTGGAACCCTTCGACATTATGAAAATAGTGGAAATCCAAATAATAATAATAATTTCAAAAACTAATTTCTAAAAATGACTTGCATTGTACGACAAAGTCCAGCAAAGCAAATCTAAGGAAAATACAAAGTTTTATATTAATTTATGTTTTAGAAACAATTCAAAGTATTGCAAGTGAGTGCAGAAAATAAACAAATTTGAACAGAATTTTGGAGTTATTGCTTGAAGACAAAATGTATCGATGGTTTAGTTTTTCAGCTCACATAAGCGAAGCTCAAGTGGGTTATTGTCATAGCGCGTCGTCCGTCCGTCTATCGTAAACTTTTAACATTTTCGACATCTCCTCTGCCACCCAACACATAATTTAATGAAACTTTACAGGAAGCAAGTACTCAAGGTCCTCCACCAAGTTCGTGCTTTTCGTGCCGTTCAATCACCAAATATGACTCTAACTGGCTCACACATTTTCGACTTCTCCTCTGCATCCTCTGTACAGAATTTCACGAAACCTGACTAGAGCAAGTAATCAAATGAGTTAAAGAAGATCCTGACGATAATCTCAACAGCACTCACAATAGAGCACAAGGTACTCAGCCAAATTGACCAATTACAGACCTTCTTTAACAACTCAGGTGAGCGATGTGGCCCCAAAGGGCCTCTTGTTAATTTTGATTTTGCTCTTTTAGAATGCAACGTTTCATGCGGTATTCAAATATAGTCATTAACGATGCTTATCTAGAGACCGAACATTTCTCAGATATATCTTTTAAATTTCCCTTCATCCATTCCTGCAAGGACATCATGAAAAGGTCAGAGATGGCAAATATTCAATGGATCCAAATGTTTATCTTGATACTTCTAAGATATAGGAGTCATAGGACATAGCCCTCTTCACACTTTCACGGATCTGGCCAATGATAGCTACAAACCAAGGTAATTTTAGCACCCGTAGCTATCCGCAGCAAGCCGCAGCTCCATGAGCTCGAGTCGGCGTTAGTCGTGGCAATCATTACCTATGCGTAGCAATCCGGGAGAGCCAAGAAAGTTTTGAACATGTTCAAAATGTTCTACGACTCTGCTACGGATAGCCACGGATTTAACAAGAAAGGTTATGGACAGCTATATGCCTTTGTATGTATTTCATTCATGCGTTTGAGTTATTACTTCAACTATTTGTTTTACATGATGATATAAAGTAGTGTATTAAACCCCAATGCTATTACAACAGTTTCATATTGACATTATTGAATCTTTTTAGTAAAATAATATGTTGGTAAAATAAATATTAAACACAAGCCATTCCTAACAATCCTTACTAAAGTCGAAACTATTCATGCGCGAGTCGTGGCTATCTGTACACGAGTCGTGGTTAATCCACAGCATTCCGTATCTATCCGTATGCATGTCGCATCAATCCTAAGCAAAGTCGGTAGCTCAGTTCTTAGCTATCCGTACTTGATCCGTATCAACCAATACCTATCCGTAGCAATCCCTACCGAAGTCGTAGTTTCATGGTTCACCGAACATTTACAGTCCCGACTCGCCACTGATAGATCTAGTTTGAAGTCGTAGCGAAGTCGTAGCTCGATCCGTTAAAGTGTGAAGGGGTTAAGAGCCTTGATGAATTTTCGTCCTGGATGATCATAAAATGTAACCAATGAGCTCAAATTGGTTGATGTTTGTCCATTCAGCGAGTAAAATGTTTTAGTATTCTGATTGGATGAATTCTCGTCCTCACAGAGACAAGAATGTTATCGTTCTTTGCACTTTGAAGGCGATCTATAGAATAGTATTTCCTTGTATGCATCCATTTCTGATAGCGAGATCTTATCTCTGAATATAGCACTATATAAAGACAATTTACAAATGCATTGACAAATACATTTCTTCGGAGGTTGAGAGTAAATGACGATGTTGCAATTCAAGTTGAATATTTTACTTACATCTGTTCTAATTACAAAATGCCAAGGATCGACAGAGAAAGTTTCGCTTAGCTATGTCCAGGATCTCATAATGACCATGACAAATGAATTCCGCACGGAGATTCAAAATATCAAACAGGATAATACCCTGTTGCGAGCAGAAATGCATACATTGATGTCAGTTGATCGTAACCAGTCATGTATTTGTGACAAAGGAAAAGAGGCAGAAACAAAAAGACAAAAGAGGCATTGTTTATGGTGAGATGTTTTCCAAGTTAATCATTATATTCTGTCTTTATTGATAGTGAAAAATATCATCAATGATGTAAATAATTCGTCTGTATTAGTCTTTGATTGTCCGATGAATTTTGGAATTACTTTTTTTCTAATTTGTTTACGCATTAGGGTTAATTTTAGATCATCTACATGTAATGTATCCTCATGAACAAGAGATCAAGGAAATAACTGAGAATGACACGCTTCGCACTTGGATAAACTTCTATCATTCGACGCAAACGGTCATTTGAATACCTCAATGTATGACAAGTGTGATCATTTCAGCTTCTAAATACATGTAACTAACTTCCCTTTCAGGAGTAGCAACATTCCGTCTTCTCCTGCTTATTGCGTTTTTGTTTCTCAGTTAATACGGTATGCCAGAGCATGTTCAAAATTTGAATATTTCAAATTTAAGAGCCAAACGATTTGCAAGTAAGCCACTTGTTCAGGGTTATATAACACAACGGCTGAAATCATCATTGAAGTTCTTCGGACGTACGGTGATGTACGGAAACCCGTAGGTGACAGGTATGAATTATAAATTATCTGTGGATCGCCAGATAAATTAAGTGACGGCCGCAATACTGGAATATGCTTCAATAGATTTCCATGAAATTTATACATTGTGATCAGACTGTAAAGAAGCCACCTTTCGATTCATCCGATTAATCGATAGAGAGTTATGGAGCTTAGATTTTTTTTATAAACACTGTGAAAATATATTTAAACAGTTAAAAAATCATATAATAATCTATTTTTGATGAAATGCTTTGAGAATTTGTTTCCTTTAAGAAGAAAGGATGTTCTTTTACATTTGTAACGGGTTTTTTATTTTTTATTTTTATGGTATAATATTGAGAAATTATGTGTAATTAAAAGGGGGATTATATGTACATGTGTAAGCTCAGCTTAAAGGGCAAAGTACATAAAAGGCAATAAGTTGAATATATGTCAACATATCTTTTTTATCTTTATACACTGTGATAAGAATTTTTGAGACAAAAACGCCTTTCGGTTTTCACATTCACCTGATCTGTCGCTACAGAGTTATAATCCTGTCGGGCGTATCTTACTGCGTTAGCGTAGACTGTATCATTTTCTCACACAAAAAGTGTTATAAAAATGCTGGTTTTGTATGCCTTTTTTATTTAAATTTTATTAGGACTGTGCGTTTGATCATCCCTTGCTCATGGAATCTTGTTGTTGATTGTTTAAACTGAGGCTCACTGACTAGGGTTAAGTACCCGAAACGTGCATGTCTGGTCCATGCTGCGAATTTATTTGTTAAAAAATGATGTCATTCCATTTGAAAACGATTCATATTCTTTCCAGATATCAAAGACCAATTATATATAATGTTCAACGTCTTCAAATGCATTAGCATCATTTTAGAGCAGATACATTTACAGCATGGACCAGAAATGCAGTTTCGGGCATTTAACCCTCGTCAGTGATCCTCAATCTAAACAATGTAATATGACGAAAATTTGTGAAAATTATGTCCTAAATATAACAGAAATTTTCAAATGCGTTTGAAGAAATGACCAACCGAAATTGATCGAACTTGGCTATATGTGCCCTCGGGGACTCTTCGTCTACCAGCAGTGACACTCACCAAGTGGAAAAATGTTTAACGTCTTCAATTCATTAGCATCATTATAGAGCAGATACATTTACAGCATGGACTAGACATGCACGTTTTGGGTATTTAACCCTCGTCAGTGATCTTCAATCTAAACAATGTAATAAGACTAAAATCTCTGAAAATTATGTCCTAAATATAAAAAAAAGACGAAGCAAAATGGCTGGGATATGATGCTACAGGACCCAGGTTTAAGAAATTTAAGAACATTTTGTAAACAGAAATTTTCACATGCGTTTAAAGAAACGACCTACCGAAATTGATCGAACTTGGCTGCATTTTCCGATTACCCAGAGGTCTCGAAGAACGTACAATTGTGGTGTAAAACAACCTCCTCACTGTCAGATGACCACACACAAACAAGACCGCAAAACACAGAGGCCCAAGCAACACAGATGAATATGTAAATGGATATAAAAAAGGGCCTACGTTATACAATCCGTGCTCTGCCGCCGCGAGCTCATGTATGTTATCACCCGAGGAGTCCGACTGACATTCAGAGAGGACAGGTGGTCGGGGCCCTGTCTTCTCTAAAGAGGTTTGGACAGGGCCCGTCTTGGAGTCCCGTCGTCACAGTCAGTCAGAGTGCAAGTTTTAAGAATGCGCTTGTACAAGTGTAAACGTCTTCAAATTGAATAGCATCATTTAAGAACAAATAAATTGGCAACGTGGACCAGACATGCACGTTTCGGGTACTTAACCCTCATCAGTGATCCTAAATCCTAAATCTAAACAATGTAATATACCAAAAAGTATGAAAGTCACTATGTCGAAAAAGCGTACCGAAAGACGTAGCAGGATGGGTGGGATATGATGCTACAGGACCCACTTTTTTAGAAATTTCAAGAAATTTTGATAACAGAAATTTAGATTGCGTTGAAGAAACGATCAACCGAAATTGATCAAACTTGGCTACATGTGCCCTCGGGGACTCCTGGTCCAGCAGCAGTGACACTCACCAAGTGGTATAAATGTAAACGTCTTCAAATTGAATAGCATCATTTAAGAACAAATAAATTGGCAACGTGGACCAGACATGCATGTTTCGGGTACTTAACCCTCATCAGTGATCCTAAATCCTTAATCTAAACAATGTAATATACCAAAAAGTATGAAAGTTCCTATGTCGAAAAAGGGTACCGAAAGACGTAGCAGGATGGGTGGGATATGATGCTACAGGACCCACTTTTTAGAAATTTCAAGAAATTTTGATAACAGAAATTTAGATTGCGTTGAAGAAACGATCAACCGAAATTGATCGAACTTGGTTACATGTGCCCTCGGGGACTCATGGTCCAGCAGCAGTGACACTCACCAAGTGGTATAAATGTAAACGTCTTCAAATTGAATAGCATCATTTAAGAACAAATAAATTGGCAACGTGGACCAGACATGCATGTTTCGGGTACTTAACCCTCATCAGTGATCCTAAATCCTAAATCTAAACAATGTAATATACCAAAAAGTATGAAAGTTCCTATGTCGAAAAAGGGTACCGAAAGACGTAGCAGGATGGGTGTAGATTGGTCAAGTACCAAGCCTAGTGTCCGTCTGGTGACATTAGGATCATACCCACGGTATAAAAGGCGTTTGATGATTCTGACGCATTTTCGATTGTGATGTTGTCTATCTTTGATCCTTCTTATCTTGTTAATAATGTCACCATAAAATGCAGGTTGTGAAATACCCAAAGTAATATACTCTGTTGCCTGTATTGGTCCGAATTTCAGAAGAAATTGACAATAATTATTGTAAAATTTCCAGAAAGTCTTTACTAGTTTGTGAAAGCGAAAACCTTGTCCTAAAAGTTTCTTGGTAATTTGTAAATTTCTACTGTGAAAATCCAAAACATCAGTATATGCTCTAGCATACCGGATGAGCTGTGAAATATAGATACCATAGGACGGTAATCTAGGAACATCACCGTCAAGCCAGGGGAAATTTACTATGTTAAATCCAAAATCATCTCTTTTATCATACACACTTGTATGGATCTCTCCATTGACAATTTTGATATTTACGTCCAAAAATTGTGTTTCTGTGTTTGAAACGTTTGCCTTGTTTAAAATCAATTCTTGTGGATAAATAACATTTTTATATTTCTCAAAAACAGGATTGTCGATAGCAAGAATATCATCCAGGTACCTAGAAGTACCAATGAAACATTTCACATCATCATTTTTTCTTTGTTTTTGAACATTTTGGATAAATTCCTTTTCATACGTGTATAAAAATAGATCTGCAACAAGAAGCGCACAATTAGTTCCCATTGGAATCCCTACAACCTGCTTATAGAGTTTCTCACCAAATCTTTCATAAATATTGTCCAAAAGGAAGGACAAGGCAATACACAGGTCACCACATGTCCATGATTTGTATGATTTGTAAGTAGACAATGGACATCATAACAAGGTCGTGCGAAGGACAGTTTGTACTCTGCGGCTGAAGCGTACTCATGCATGATACAATCATTCGAGGAGTCTTTAAATATTCCTTTCATTGTTTTTTTTTTTCTTGCTGCCATATACTTAGTAAGGATTATTTATGCTTTACAGGTAGCGGCAGTTCCGGCACTATCGCTTTTTCAGCAGTACTTACACCAAACATGGACAACAGTATCGGGAAGTATCACACGTTCGTTTATGACCGCTTAATAAGTAACATCGGCGGAGCATACAATAAGCACAGTGGTATATTTACTGCACCAAAATCTGGTGTCTTCGCTTTCCTTTGGACCATATTTGTTGAATCGCGACACCCAATAGATGGACAGTTCGGTGAGATAGTTACTGAACTGATGGTCAACTCGCATATTACGGGGTATTCTGCCGTGGATACGGAGAAAGATGCAGACGATGACCAAGCTATGGGTTTTGCAATTGTCCAGTTAAGTCAAGGAGATGTCGCATATAACGTTCGGCGAGTAATCCCCAGGGAACTCTTCAAAATGATTATCGGGGGGAATGGACATTCTCTGGATGGCAGATTTCATAAACAAATATTTGCCTTATATATATATGTATATAATATATATATATAAATATATAGAAATTTTCTTTCCATCTGAATAATGAAAAATAATATAAGATCAAGTTTTAACAACAGTAGTATAAAGTTGTTTTGTCAAAATGTTTATTGAAATTTTGAGGTCACATGAGGAATATGGGGTTTCTATAGTCAATGCACAAAATGTAATAATGTAGAAAGAAAGGAAGGGATCTCCAACAAAACTCTGTTGCAGCATCCAAAGCGAAAAACCAAAACACTCCCATTGAAAACACAGAGAACGATTCACAGCAAGAGACGCAAAAGGGACAAGGAACAACAAATACGACATCAAAACACAGAGTAGACATACACAGCAAGAGACGCAAAAGGGACAAGGAACAACAAATACGACATCAAAACATAGAGTAGACATACACAGCAAGAGACACAAAAGGGACAAGGAACACCAAATACGACATCAAAACACTAAACACAAAAGACTACACACAAAGAGACCTATGGACAACCGATGCTGACTTAGGACCGCCATCTGTCAGGTGAATTACAAAAGGTGTGGTTATCCGCAAATTACTTAACAATCACACTTTTTCGTTTACCAAGAGGTATCGATAAACGCACAATTGAATTATAAAGTAACCTCCTCACTAAAAGATGTACACACAAACGAACCAACAAAACACAGGGGCCCACTGACACACTGTCAAATATGTAAATTGATATAAAAGGGGGCATGCGTGTTCTGACGGCTGTTGCGAGCTCATGCATGTAATCACCCTAGGAGTGCGACCGACATTTAGAGAGGACAGGTGGTCGGGGCCCTGCCCTCTCTTAAAGACCGACGGGGGACTATATAAGGGGACAGGTAAATTTTCTGTCATTTCCTCACTGACCGCTATACGGTTAACATCTCTTATTGGTATCTGATTGGTTCCTTTGAATCCTTTTACCCCTATCAATTTTTGATTGACAGCTTAAAACGGATGAGACTCGGGTATCTCATTAGCATAATAAAGGATAACCTGTCGGTTTGTCTTTGATGTAACACGCCGCTCGCAGACGGCGTTGTCTTCAAAGACGGTATGTCACGCCTATCAAGCTTATGTCACTCAGTTATAACCGGGTGGTTCTCAACGTCGGCCTTTAAGAGGTTTGTACAGGAAACGTCATGGAGTCCTGTAGCCACAGTCAGTCAGCGAAAGAAGGGGATCTCCAACAACACTCGGTTGCAGCACCAACAGCAAAACCCCTTAACACCCACTACAAAAACACAAAGCAGATACGCACAAAAAAAAACGCTAATGGAAGCCGAATCACATAGAATCATCAAACACAAATGACTACACATACAAAATGTAAAACAAAACTACCAATGGGTAATCGGTGCCGACTTATGACGGTCATCTACCACGTCAGTAGCAGAATGTATAATTATCCTGGAGTGCAAATCTTAACAATGCGCTAGTACAAAGCTGTAAATTGGTCAAGTGCCATGCTGAGTGTCCGTGTATAGTGACAGTAGGATCATATCCATGGTTTAAAAGACAATTTGTGATTCTGATGCATTTCCTTTTTTATGATGTCTACAATTTTGCCATAAGAGGCAGGTTTTGAAACGCATTACATTCCGGATACACAGCCAATTGTGCCTCACATGAAATTCATATGAAATGAGCATCATGTAAATTTCACATGAAAGTTCATGTAAAATTCATATAAATTTCACATAAGATTCACGTGAAAAATATTTCACATGAATTTTACATAAATTTCCCTCACATGAATTTCACATGAATTTTTCTAAGTGACCTTCACAAGAAACTGAATTCACATAACATCCATGTAAAAATCTTCACATGAATTTTATGTGAAAAATTTCATGTAAATTTCATGTTCGTGCTCGTTTCACATAAATTTCATGTGAACTTTCATGTAAAGTTCATGTAAATTTCACATGAATTTTATATGAGGCACAATTGGCTGTGTATATGTCGATTGAGCGAAATTATGAAAATCTGACAATTGCTAATACTTGGGCAAATTTCTGGAAAGTTCTAAAATCATTAACCAAAGGACATAGAAAATCATTACAAAACAAGAACCAAAGCAAGCAAACAAAATATTCCTCTATATGAACTGAAACAAAATCCAAAGTGAGTGAGACCAGGTGCCCAGGAAGAGTCAGCATCCCCTGCTTTCATGTAACACCCGTCGCTTCAAGTCGGCAGACATGTCACATCCGGTTACTTCCACTGAAGAAGATACAGGTATGCTCGGTGGTTGGATGGTTTCATTGGTCTAAGACGGAAAATCATTTACCATTCTTGACAATGGGAAATCGTAGTGAATGAAGAGTTACCCGTATCGCCCGTTGAACTTGTTGGGAACTTCTTTGATGTTTATTTGCTATTTCGGAAACTTGTCATTTCATTCAGAATAGCATCGACATTGAAAAGGTTAACATCCTAGCAGCATCCCTCCAATATTATTTTATCATAAATTTTATAGACAAATATGGATAATGACCATATCCCTGTATACAGAACAAAATCGATAAATCAGAAAATCAGAAACCGAAGGCATACAAAATCAGGATAAAACAGGAATCAAAGAAAATAAACAAAAACTTCCACCACATGAAAAGAAACGAACTCCCGATATGAGAGTGAGACCAGGTGCCTTATCGACCCTACATAAAGTTAAGAGCCGCGAATTCTGTGCAAAGTAAATGCACAAACTCATATTCAAAAAAGAGGGCGTTACTTTATTACATTTGGCAGTGTCTGAAAATTTCTTCGGCTTTAAAGTACTACTCATGAGGATTTAAATATCCGAAACACATGTCTGGTGCTTTAAATTAGTTTAAAAGGCCGGGTTAACGCAGTGGTAGTGCGCTAGCTTCTCACCTTTAAGGTCCCGTGTTCGAATCCAAGATTCGGCGAAGGGTCTTATGTGGGAAAGTAGGCGGTCCCCCCACCTCGGCATGTTTTTTTCGGGTACTCCAGTTTCCTCCTGCTCCTTTCAATTCGACCCTCTCACACCATTATTTGAGCCAACGTGAGACATTTATATAAGTTGTGTAACTTGTTTGTTAAACGTTGTAAAATAAATATGGCATCGAGTTGTACTGCTTAGATTTTCATGTACATACAAAGCTTTTTCTGGCTGGCTAAAGTGGCGTTTTTTAATCGGTATATTGTATGGGCGGATTCCAAGGGATGGGATTCAGGTTTTCAGTTTTATATTGGTTTGGTTATCATAAGCAAAAGCTTTCTGGGGGCTGGATAATTTGGATACATCCATGAACTCTCGACATTGTTCATAAATGAGTTAAAGAAGATCCTGACGACAATCTCAACAGCACTCAGAAATTGAGCATCGACGGACCCCTAGTAAGCTAAAGGTGGGACCATGTGCCCGGGAGGAGTAAGCATCCCCTGTTTGGCTAGCCGCACCCGCCGTCGATATCCATGCCCGAAAATGAAAAGAATATCTATAATACATGTACTGTCTGAGATTATTTCTATAAAGACAGTGCCATTGCGACCATGTCAGGGGAAAATATTCAAAACGCCTATTGTCAAACCCCTCGCGGGGAATTCTTTACGAGCTCCACACTGCAAAGGGCGTAAGTGTGACACAAATGAGTTAAAGAAGATCCTAACGATAATCTCAACAACACTCACAGTTATTTCCTCTTTTGCATTTGACTTTTATTCACTGATATTATAAAGTAATTCTCAGGAAAACTACCCTGAACTTCACTTTTCATTTCATATGATGTATTATTAAACGAGTTTTGCGAAAATGCACAACGAGCTTCATGATACATCGTATGAAATGAAAATTCAGTTGAGATTTTTTTATCACATGATTCTGCCAAAAAAATGTATACTTCCAACGTGAAATCAACGTTACTGAGAATCAGAGGCGAACTACGCCGTGACCTAGAATTTATCTGCTACGCCATGAGAAGTAGTTCAATATTGTATAGATTTCCAGAGAAAAAAAATCAATTTTGTTTAGAACTTTAATGCAATAAATATTTAAACAGCAACAATTTCAATAATTAATATTGAATTTGCATCTGAATTTAACATATGACCGATATTTGAAAGGTCACGCTTGTCACAGTGTAGGTGATGAGACTCCAAACTTGACCAATAACATTCAAGCAGAGCGATATGTAACGTGTTATCATAACATTTATGGCATTATGAAATTACATAACGGGAGTCTCATGTGATAAATAAGCAGACTATAAAATTGGGGGGGTTCTCAATATAGCATGCGCAAAACCCTCACAATCGGATACACTGAGGTCTTCCCAGATCTGCAGCTATTGTAAAAAGATCATATCTTCGTAATGTTACATCACAAACAAGACATTAACACCAAGGGACAGTATATAACACATACATTCTGTAAATAGATGTAGTTTCAAAAGCATTAGGCATAAGAAAAACAGTGCGTGCGTGTTCTGTTTGTTTAATATCACGAGCATATGATCAGTCTCCCGAGAGGTCCGTCCAATGTTCAGATAGGACACAAAGAGATTGACACAGCGCCTGTGACATTCTGTCTGTGTCTAATGCTAATAAGAAAATGCATTTACAAACTGAAGACCTGTCCAGGACCATGTGTAGTGCACTTTTGAAGGCGTCATGATCATATCTGCGGCACCTATATGTATCAATTGTGTTCTTACACTGGACTCTGGGTGGATTGCCCATTACGATTTTATCTTGTCCTTAATTCTTGTTTCTATAACGGTGCTGTGTTAATATTGTATCTGTCTGTTTGTCAACTTTTTCTTCGTTCCGATGATTTCACTGTTAAATATTTCCTCTATACAACATTAAAATTATCATCAAAACGTAGGAGGTTTACACCCTTGACCCATCCCTCCAATGCTTTATGGTCAAATTTTCCCTTAAGGGACAGGGAAATCCCACCCGAGTATCAAAGATTTGCAGTCCACGTGGACGTTGCAAATCTTTGATACGAGGGTGGGATTTCCCTGTCCCTGTACAAAGGGTCGATTGATTATTTTTCTCTCACCCATATATATTCACATAATTCATGAATTCATAAACATTGTTTGTTTTGCGTTAAATGTTGCTCCATGTGACGTCAAACACTGCTAAACCTACGTAAACGTCTATGACGTCACAATAGGGGGGTTCGAGACAAACATCCGGGGGGTGAGACAGAGTTGTCTCAGAACGGGCAAATCTGTAGATATATCTGTCCGGGGTGAGAGAAATAACGTGTGGTACCAAACTAAATTATGTTTTCACCTCTCAGAATTACTTTTAGGTCGTTCATTTACAAGGAGTGTTTCACGACACATTCAAATTCTTATCTTTCATTTCTGTAGCCACATACTTATAAATTTCGGCGCCAGTACAAACTCTATTAAGAATATTTGACCATGATTAGAAAGGTTAATCATTTTATATTGGCCTTAATTTGTATTCAAACTGATTTGGTATACACACAGAAAAATGATAAGATATTTGAGCGATTGGAACACCTAGAATCAAAAGTTGAAAAGGTTGGATCCTTAGAATCTGATATCGAAAGTTTAAAATCCGAGGTTCAGAATTTAGTATCGGTGGTTCAGTCCCTGAGAGCTGAAAACAATTTGTTAAAGAAAGGATTTAAAGATGACAAAATAAAATTCGCTAAAGACATCAAAAGGCAGATTGGAAATAGTAAGTCATTTATGTTTTCTTCTTCATTTTTGTCATATGCCATGAGTGGAATGGGCTCGGAGCTCAAGTTCCAATGTATATAAGTAAAAATATATCCTTAAAACTATTACTTCAAATACATAGATACTTTGAAATTGATAACCAATTTGTTTTTCGTCAATACTTTCTTCAATAATTATACATGTACCTCAGTCAAAAAGAAAGTGTCACTGTACGAGGAGCTTGTGATATATGTTTATGTCATATTTAGGTTTATTATAGAAAAATCATGCTCTTAATATTTGTATTGTGTGATTATTTCGAACGACATAGATACCTCTTAGTTTTATAGTAGTACGACCTCTGGCTACAGTTTGTCTTCGGGTCCAACAAATCATATGTTGCAGTTATCCTTACTTCATTTCATTGATTTATGTCAGAAAGTCGTGCATTTGATGAACTTTTCAATCATGGATGGTAACCATATTTTCTGTGTTGAGTTATTTTTAGTTCAACTTTTGAATACTCATTCAAATTCCATATCCATCATTCAAAGAACTTACTGCACATTTTGACGATTGCCATTCAAGTATGATGAAGGACATTTTTGAGTGAGATATTTCCCATTTGCAATACCCTCCCTTCGTCTATTATCTATTTTGACAATGCCAGATTTGACAAGTTTCTATTTAGCATTCGTAGCGGATATTGCATGCAATCAGAAGACGCTCAGTCCTCCTGTGCACCATGATCTGCCTCCATTCGGCTGTTCGCAATGCTTTTTTAATGGAGACTTACACAATTAAACAATATTTCCCTGGATCTTTGACTCCTAAACTAAGACTTGCTTTCCTGGTAAATCTAATCATTTTGAATTCGTATAATCCAAACAACAATAAGCATATTTACACCTTGTATTTCAGGCCTTATTTCAGATCTGGATCCCTCTGTTTTCGCCTTCTCTGCAGAATTGACGAAAAACTTGGACAAAAGAATTGGACAATCCCATACGTTTGTCTATGATCATGTGAAATGTAACTATGGGGGAGCCTATAGTAACATCAGTGGCTTATTCACGGCACCAAAATCAGGGATCTTTGCTTTTCTATGGACTATCATGGCAGAAGGTACACCACAGAACGTTGGTGAAGTAATCACAGAGTTGGTAGTCAACTCAGAAGTGAGAGGACGAGCGCAAACTGACACAGAGGTAACATATGACGATGATCAGGCTACAGGATTTGTTATCGTCCACTTAAATCAGGGTGATTTGGTATTTATTCGGTCTCATGATGTTCCACAAGGCAACCTGCAAGTCAATTACAAAGGTGGTTGGACATTCTCGGGATGGCAGATTGCATGATTATCAGATATGATGAATACCAATGAGGATTGCAAAGAGAGTTATTCTATTTGAATCCTGTTAAATTTAAAGGTTTTAACCTCTCATTATTTAATATTGATTAACGCTAATATGATAATGAAGATTAAATCAAAGGTCATTCGTTGATAGTGTTAAATTGGTCTTCCATATTTAATCGTCCATTTTCCAGAAAATATCTATGACCGTTTTAAACCCTGATTTTATATTCACAGACACCAGACATGACATCATTTGGCATCAATTCTAATTGTGACGTCATATCTGATCGCACTGACTTTATGCGTTGTCATGTTAAGACGTCAAAATGAAAATAACGCTTTTTGTGATGTCTGGTGTCTGTCCGCCTAATGAATCTACTGAAAAATCAGCTTTTAATAAGAATGTGGAACCTCCAACCTCCAGCAAGACTACCCTTCATTGGCCACAGCGGAACACACCCACAGGAGCTAACAGACATCAGTGACAACGAGACGCCCAGCAGTCCTCACTCTTGATATAAATTCATCTTTCTGAGAGCTAAATATATAGAATGAGGTGATGACATCAAATATTACGACCGAAGGCACTATGTAATATTTGAATGGAAGTGTTCATCAGACATCTCTACTTTTCTTGCAATTTCGTATCACTCTCAGGGTCTCTGATTGATTTACTTGTAATTTGAGCATGTTTGTAGCTATTTCTACAATTTATATATATTTATTTATGTAACGTTTATTCATTTATCTGTTTATTCATTTATCTATTTATTTATTCATTTCCTTATTTATTCATTTAAATGGGTAAACTGATAAGATTTAATTAGATTATTAGGGCAATCCTGACCTATCTTTTAATCATGCCATATCATTGGAATCCTGACTTTTGCAATACACATTGTTGATCAGACAGAATGAGGTGATAATTGACTTACACCGCTGAAAAATCTCAACCATTGGAAGGTTCGTTCAGTCACATGTACACCGAAATTGTGATGTTATCCGCTGATATGAAAAGCTTGAAACGGATCATGTTGCATTTTTGTATGAAAACAAATAAACATATAGTCCCACTGGTTCAAAACATATGGGGTTGCCCATATATTGCCCATAACGCACACTTCAATTTTCATATACATATGAGTACATCTCTTTTTCTGCCTGGCTTAAATGACGCGTTTTGATTGGTACATTGCATTGGCGGATTCCAAGGACGTGGGGTTTAGGATTCTCTTCTCGTCTCAAATCTTTATCTATTCTGGATTTTGTTATGATAAGAACAATCTTTCTTGGGGCTTGACCCCGCCCCCGTAGATAATCAAAACACATCCATGGCCCCTGGAGATTGATCATTAGATAAAGTTGTGTTTCTATGCAGCTGTGTTATTTTCTCCGTCTTTTTTTTTTCAAAATTTCCTTTCTCGTGAGAAAAGCCTTTTGCGTCTGATATTTGGAAAGGAGGGGTTCTCCACCAACACTTGGTTGTTGCACCAACAGCAAACCCCAAAACACAGAACGGTTCTACAAACATCAAGGGGCAACAAGACACACAACAATACCCACACAGAACGGCCCAACAAACAACAACATACATCGAGACACACAATAATACCCGCACAGAACGACCCAACAAACAACAACAGACAAAGAGACACACAACAATACCCACACAGAACGGCCAAACGAACAACAAGGGGCAACGAGACACACAATAATAATCGCACAGAACGACCCAACAAACAATAACAGACAACGAGACACACAACAATACCCACACAGAACGGCCCAACAAGTAACAACAAGGGGCAACGAGACACACAACAATACTCACAAAGAACAGCCCAACAAAAAACAAGGGGCAACGAGACACACAATAATATCCACACGGGACGGCCCAACAAACAACAACATACATCGAGACACACAATAATACCCGCACAGAACGCCCCAATAAACACCAAGCGGCAACAAGACAGACAACAATACCCATATAAATCGCCCCAACAAAAAATATGAGACAGCAGGACAGGCATACAACAATGCTCACACAGAACGGTCCAACAAACAACAAGGGGCAACAAGACACACAACAATACCCACACGGAACGGCCCAACAAACAACAACAGACAACGAAACACACAATAATACCCACAGAGAACGGCCCTACAAACAACAACATACATCGAGACACACAATAATACCAGCACAGAACGGCCAAACAAACAACAAGGGGCAACGAGACACACAACAATACCCACACGGAACAGCAACAAACAACAACATACATCGAGACACACAATAATACCCGCACAGAACCGCCCAACAAACAACAAGGGGCAACGAGACACACAACAATACCCACACGGAACAGTCCAACAAACAACAACATACAACGAGACACACAATAATACTCACACAGAACCGCCCGACAAGCAACAAGGGGCAACGAGACACACAACAATACCCACACGGAACAGCCCAACAAACAACAACATACATCGAGACACAAAATAATACCCGCACAGAACCGCCCAACAAGCAACAAGGGGCAATGAGACACACAACAATACCCACACAGAACAGCCCAACAAACAACAACATACATCGAGACACAATAATACCCGCACAGAACGGCCCAACAACCAACATCAGACAACGAGACAAACAATAATACCCGCACAGAACGGCCCAACAAACAACAACAGACAGCGAGACAACCAATAATACCCACACAGAACGGCCCAACAAGCAACAACAGACATCGAGACACACAATAATACCCGCAATGAATGGCCCAACAAACAACAACAGACATCGAGACACACAATCATACCCACACAGAACGGTTCAATAAACAACAACAGACATCGAGACAGACAATAATACCCGCACAGAACGGCCCAACAAACAACAACAGACATCGAGACACACAATAATACCCACACAGAACGGCCCAACAAGCAACAACAGACATCGAGACACACAATAATACCCACTCAGAACGGCCCAACAAGCAACAACAGACAACGAGACACACAATAATACCCACACAGAACGCCCATACAAACAACAACAGACAGCGAGACACACAACAATACCCATACACAACGGCCCAACAAGCAACAACAGACATCGAGACACACAATAATACCCACACAGAACGGTTCAATAAACATCAACAGACATCGAGACACACAATAATACCCACACAGAACGGCCCAACAAGCAACAACAGACATCGAGACACACAATAATACCCGCACAGAACGGCCCAACAAACATCAACAGACAGCGAGACAACCAATAATACCCACACAGAACGGCCCAACAAGCAACAACAGACATCGAGACACACAATAATACCCGCACAGAATGGCCCAACAAACAACAACAGACATCGAGACACACCATAATACCCACACAGAACGGTTCAATAAACAACAAGAGACAGCAAGACACCCAATAATACGCACACAGAACGGCCCAACAAGAGACAACGAGACATACAACAATATCCACACAGAACAGCCAAACAAACAACAAGAGACAGCGAGACACAAAACAATACCCACACCACACAACGGCCCAACAAGCAACAACAGACATCGAGACACACAACAATACCCACACAGAACGGCCCAACAAGCAACAACAGACATCGAGACACACAATAATACCCACACAGAACGGCCCAACAAGCAACAACAGACAGCGAGACACACAACAATACCCATACACAACGGCCCAACAAGCAACAACAGACATCGAGACAAACAATAATACCCACACAGAACGGCCCAACAAGCAACGACAGACAGCGAGACACACAACAATACCCATACACAACGGCCCAACAAGCAACAACAGACATCGAGACAAACAATAATACCCACACAGAACGGCCCAACAAGCAACAACAGACATCGAGACACACAATGATACCCGCACAGAATGGCCCAACAAACAACAGACATCGAGACACACAATAATACCCGCACAGAACGGTTCAATAAACAACAAGAGACAGCAAGACACCCAATAATACGCACACAGAACGGCCCAACAAGAGACAGCGAGACATACAACAATATCCACATAGAACAGCCCAACAAACAACAAGAGACAGCGAGACACAAAACAATACCCACACCACAAAACGGCCCAACAAGCAACAACAGACATCGAGACACACAACAATACCCACACAGAACGGCCCAACAAGCAACAACAGACATCGAGACACACAATCATACCCACACAGAACGGCCCAACAAGCAACAACAGACAGCGAGACACACAACAATACCCATACACAACGGCCCAACAAGCAACAACAGACATCGAGACAAACAATAATAGCCACACAGAACGGCCCAACAAGCAACAACAGACAGCGAGACACACAACAATACCCATACACAACGGCCCAACAAGCAACAACAGACAGCGAGACAAACAATAATACCCATACACAACGGCCCAACAAGCAACAACAGATTCGAGACAAACAATAATACCCACACAGAACGGCCCAACAAGCAACAACAGACAGCGAGACACACAACAATACCCATACACAACGGCCCAACAAGCAACAACAGACATCGAGACACACCATAATACCCACACAGAACGGTTCAATAAACAACAAGAGACAGCAAGACACCCAATAATACGCACACAGAACGGCCCAACAAGAGACAGCGAAACATACAACAATATCCACACAGAACAGCCCAACAAACAACAAGAGACAGCGAGACACAAAACAATACCAACACCACACAATGGCCCAACAAGCAACAACAGACATCGAGACACACAACAATACCCACACAGAACGGCCCAACAAGCAACAACAGACATCGAGACACACAATAATACCCACACAGAACGGCCCAACAAGCAACAACAGACAGCGAGACACACAACAATACCCATACACAACGGCCCAACAAGCAACAACAGACATCGAGACAAACAATAATATCCACACAGAACGGCCCAACAAGCAACAACAGACAGCGAGACACACAACAATACCCATACACAACGGCCCAACAAGCAACAACAGACATCGAGACAAACAATAATACCCACACAGAACGGCCCAACAAGAGACAGCGAGACATACAACAATATCCACACAGAACAGCCCAACAAACAACAAGAGACAGCGAGACACAAAACAATACCAACACCACACAATGGCCCAACAAGCAACAACAGACATCGAGACACACAACAATACCCACACAGAACGGCCCAACAAGCAACAACAGACATCGAGACACACAATAATACCCACACAGAACGGCCCAACAAGCAACAACAGACAGCGAGACACACAACAATACCCATACACAACGGCCCAACAAGCAACAACAGACATCGAGACAAACAATAATATCCACACAGAACGGCCCAACAAGCAACAACAGACAGCGAGACACACAACAATACCCATACACAACGGCCCAACAAGAGACAGCGAGACATAAACCAATATCTACACAGAACGGCCCAACAAACAACAAGAGACAACGAGACTCACAATAATACCCACACAGAACGGTTCAATAAACAAGAAGAGACAGCGAGACACACAATAATACCCACACAGAACGCCTCAATAAACAACAAGAGACAGCGAGACACACAATAATACCCACACAGAACGGTTCAATAAACAACAAGAGACAGCGAGACACACAATAATACCCACACAGAACGGTTCAACAAACAACAACAGACAGCGAGACACACAACAATACCCACACAGAACGGTTCAACAAACAACAAGAGACAGCGAGACTCACTGTATTACCCACACAGAACGGTTCAACAAACAACAACAGACAGCGAGACACACAACAATACCCACACAGAACGGTTCAACAAACAACAACAGACAGCGAGACATACAATACTACCCACACAGAATGGTTTAACAAACAACAAGAGACAGCGAGACTCACTGTAATACCCACACAGAACGGTTCAACAAACAACAAGAGACAGCGAGACACACAATAATACCCACACAGAACGGTTCAACAAACAACCCAAGCAGATACTAGTATACAAAAACATAAAACTCGAATTACAATATTTAGACTGTTGGGTAACATTTTGGCATTAAAAGACCATTCGATATATAATAACAGGCTATAAGGGTTTTATTTTCAATAAAGCATGCGCAAAGTCCTATCATACGGATACTATTAGTTATACAGTGTTTTACAGGGGGGATACAGAAATATATTCGGTCGATGAAAAAAGTTGTATTGGGCGAGGCGAAGCCGAGCCCAATACAACTTTTTTCATCGACCCAATATATTTTTGTATTCCCCCTGTAAAACACTGTATAACGAATTTATCCCACCGATGGCTTTTGGTTTGTGTATGTTACGTCAACATATTTTAAAGCATCTCAGTGACGTCAAAAGCGTAAAGCGTCTTTGTAGAAGCAGGATATTAAAATGATATCCTGTCAGTAACATAATACAACATAATATTAGGTTCTTCTCGACCAATCAGATTGCAAGAAATTTGCCAGAGGTGGGATAAAATATGATCTGCGGCATCTATATGTATATCAATTGCGTTCTTAAACTGGATTCAGGGGAGATTTCCATTATGATTATCTTGTCCTTAATTCTTGTTTCTATAATGGTGCTGTGTTATTGTCTCCGTCTGTTTGTCAGCTTATCCGTTCCGATGTTTTCACTGTTGAATAATTCTCTGTTCATCATACAAAATTATCATCAAAGTGTAGGAGGTTTACACCCTTGCATCGTACTTCCAATGCTCGTCGACCATATTTTCCCTTTAATAACGCTTCTGAATGCCGAACGTTAAGCACAACACTAAATCACATTTTCGCCTTTTCGGGGTTATTTAAGGTCGACCATAAACAAGGAGCGTAGCACAGCCAATTTCTTATGTTTTATTTCTATTGCCATATATTACTAAATTTCAGCGCCAGTTCAAAGTCTAGCTATTTAAAAGAACATTTTACCATGATTAGAAAGGTTCATCATTTTATATTGACCTTAATTGGTATTCAAAATAGTTTGGTATGCACACAGAAAAATTCACTTCATGATAAGATATTTGAGCGATTGGAACACTAGAATCGAATATCCGTAGAATCTGAAATCGAATGCTTAAAATCCCGAAGTTCAGAATTTGGTGTCGATGGTACGGTACCTGAGAGTTGAAAATAATTTGTTAAAGAGAGGATTTAAAGATGACAGAAGAAACACTAAAGAGATCAAAAGGGCCGGGGGGATTTGAAATAGTGAATCATTTCTATTTTCATCTTCACTATTATCATATGGCATGACAAATATGGACAATGACCATATCCATATACATTCACTAATGTTTTGGATTTTCAAAGTAGAAATGTACATATAACCAAGAAACTTTTAGGTCAGGTTTTCCGCTTTGATAAACTAGTACAGCCTTTTTGGACTGTCAGCTTCTTTTAAAGTTCGGGCCTATATAAGCAACAGAGTGTATTTCTTTGGGTATTTCACAGCCTGCATGTTATGGTGACATAATAAACAAATAAGAAGGATCAAAGGCAGACATCATTTACATATTCATCTGTGTTCCTTTGACCCCTGTGTTGTGTTGTCTTGTTTGTATGGTAATCAAGGTAAGAGTGAGGAGGTTATTTTACACAACAATTGTGCGTTCTTCGAGACCTTTGGGTAACCGGAAAAGAGGGAGGGTTGTGCGCAGGTAATCAGGGATAACCACACCATCTGTTACTAACGTGGCTGATTGCCGTCCTATGTCGGCACCGATTGCCTATGGGTCTCGTAGGTTTATGAGTTGCCTTTTATGTTCGATGTCTCGTTTGGTGTTCCTTGTCTCTTGCTGTATGTGTCTTCTCTTTGTTTTCACTTTGGGTGTTTGGTGTGTTGCAACCGAGTTTTGTTGGAGATCCCCTCCTTTCTTATAGAACAAAATAGATAATTCAGAAAATTACATATTATCCTCCCACTTTTCAGGTTACCCAAAGGTCTCGAAGAACGCACAATTGTTATGTAAAATAACCTGCTCACTGTAAGATGACCATACAAACAAGACAGCACAACGCAGGGGCCCAAGGAACACAGATCAATACGATGACATCTGCCTTTGATCCTTCTCGTTTTGTTTATTATGTCACCATAACATGCAGGCTGTGAAATACCCAAAGTTATATACTCTGTTGCTTGTATAGGTCCGAACTGTAAAATATGCTGACAGTAATTCTTGTAAAATTTCCAAAAAGTTTTTACAAGTTTATGAAAGCGGAAGCCTTGACCTAAAAGTTTCTTGGTTATATGTACATTTCTACTATGAATAATGTCGAAGGGTTCCAACTCTATACCTTCTTGAAGAAAATTCCAAACCGATTTCCATACACCAGAAACGTGTTTTGAATATTAAATTCTCATCAGTGATGCTTTCAGCGATGCCACCAAAGATAATTTCAGTAGCGCCCTCTTTAATTTTTTGAAGTTAGATTTTTACATTTACATTACAGAGAGTGCGCCGCTCCAAATCCAAATCCAATGAAAATCCAAAACATTAGTGTATGTATAGGGATATGGTCATTGTCCATACATACATGGCGTTAGAAAACAAGAACGCAAGGCCATACAAACACATACGCACAGGGCGTGAGAATAAGATTTCAACAGTTAGAGCAACCAACGATACACACACTGCATGAGAAAACGAGAATACAAGGCGAAACAACCACATACATACACGGTGTGAGAAAACGAGAATACCAGGCGCAACAACCACATACATACACGGTGTGAGAAAACAAGAATACCAGGCGGAACAACCACATACATACATGGTGTGAGAAAACGAGAATTCCAGGCGGAACAACCACATACATACACAGTGTGAGAAAATGAGAACACAAGGCGGGACAACCATATACATACATGGTGTGAGAAAATGAGAACACAAGGCGGGACAACCACATACATACATGGTATGAGAAAATGTGAATTCGTAGCGGACAACCACATTCATACACGGTGTGAGAAAATGAGAACACCAGACGGGACAACCACATACATACATGGTGTGAGAACATGAGAATACGTAGCGGACAATCACATACATACACGGTGTGAGAAAACGAGAATACCAGGCGAAACAACCACATACATTCACGGTGTGAGAAAATGAGAACCAGGCCGGGACAACCACAAACATACACGGTGTGAGAAAATGAGAACACCAGGCGGGACAACCACATACATACATGGTGTGAGAAATTTAGAATACGTAGCGGACAACCACATACATACACGGTGCGAGAAAATGATAATACGTAGCGGACAACCACATACATACACGGTGTGAGAAAATGATAATACGTAGCGGACAACCACATACATACACGGTGTGAGAAAATGAGAACACCAGTCGGGACAACAACATACATACACGGTGTGAGAAAATGAGAATGCGTAGCGGACAGCCACATACATACACGATGTGAGAAAATGAGAACACCAGGCGGGACAACCACATTCATACATGGCGTGGGATAACGAGAATACGTAACGGAAAACCACATACATACACGGTGTGACAAAACGAGAACACCAGGCGGGACAACCACATACATACATGGTGTGGGATAACGAGAATACAAGGTGTGACATCCATATGTATACACGGCATGAGAAACAAGAACACGTGGTGGGACAACCACATAAATACACTTCGTCAAAAAATAAGAGCACCATGCCTGACAACCACATACATGCACGACATGGGATAACTAGAACCTCAGGCGTGACAACCACATAAACACACGACGTGATCAAACAAGAACACTTGGTCTGACAACCACATAGATACACGACGTGAGCAAACGAAAACACCAGGCGTGACAGCCATATACATACATGGCGTTAGAAAACAAGAACGCAAGGCCATACAAACACATACGCACAGGGCGTGAGAATGAGAGTTCAACAGGTAGAGCAACCAACTATACACACACTGCATGAGAAAACGAGAATACCAGGCGAAACAACCACATACATACACGGTGTGAGAAAATGAGAACACAAGGCGGGACTATAACTATCAACCATATGCTGTCATGTGGGATGAGAAAAGCCCACCCGAGGGGTCTGGTTTCTGGTCAGGGAACGAGGCTTGCCGAGTTCCCTGACCAGAAACCAGACCCCGAGGGTGGGCTTTTCTCATCCCACATGACAAACATATGTTTGATCGTTTTTCTCCCATTTCTAGGGGCTTTTCTTGAAATTCCATGAAATCATGAAATCGTCAACTTTATCGAATTCGAAAAATAAAGGAATATTCGTTTTCAGCGCCCTCAAAAATGGTTTATTCTGAAAGAATAAACCGTAGTCCTTAGCCTTAATCGGTTTAATAAGAATTATGATGTAAGAATAAGAGTTTTAAAACGATGTTTTTGTTGTGAGGCCGCCGCTTTAGGTGCAAAAATCATGACGTCACAATGGATAACAACGACGTCACAATATGGATACGGTCTATACGGCCGACGTCAAAAGTCACGCGAGATACATGTGGGATACAGTGACCCTACATGACGCGTCGCTACGGGCAAACTCTATCCCTCATGGGGGCAAATGGGAGAATATAACTATCAACCATATGCTGTCATGTGGGATGAGAAAAGCCCACACGAGGGGTCTGATTTCTGGTCATGGAACGAGGCTTGCCGAGTTCCCTGACCAGAAACCAAACCCCGAGGGTGGGCTTTTCTCATCCAACATGACAAACATATGGTTGATCTTTTTTCTCCCATTTCTAGGGGCCTTTCTTGAAATTGCATGAAATCATGAAATCGTCAACTTTATCGAATTCGAAAAATAAAGGAATATTCGTTTTCAGCGCCCTCAAAAATGGTTTATTCTAAAAGAATAAACCGTAGTCCTTAGCCTTAATCGGTTTAGTAAGAATTAGAACTTTAAAAAAAGAGTTTTTAAACGACCTTTTTGTTGAGAGGTCGCCGCTTTAGGTGCAAAAATCATGACGTCACAATGGATAACAACGACGTCACAACATGGATACGGCCTATACGGTCGACGTCAAACGTCATGCGGGGTACATGTGGGATACAGTGACCCTACCTGACGCGTCGCTATGGGCAAACTCTATCCCACATGGGGGCAAATGGGAGAAAACCACATACATACATGAAGTGAGAAAATGATGATTCGTAGCGGACAACCACATACATACACGGTGTGAGAAAATGAGAACACCAGGCGGGACAACCACATACATACATGGTGTGAGAACATGAGAATACGTAGCGGACAGTCACATACATACACGGTGTGAGAAAACGAGAATACAAGGCGAAACAACCACATACATACACGGTGTGAGAAAATGAGAACACCAGGCGGGACAACCACATACATACATGGTGTGAGAAATTTAGAATACGTAGCGGACAACCACATACATACAATGTGTGAGAAAATGATAATACAAAGCGGACAACCACATACATACACGGTGTGAGAAAATGAGAACACCAGGTGGGACAACAACATACATACACGGTGTGAGAAAATGAGAATAAATAGCGGACAGCCACATACATACACGATGTGAGAAACTGAGAACACCAGGCGGGACAACCACATACATACATGGCGTGGGATAACGAGAATACGTAACGGAAAACCACATACATACACGGTGTGACAAAACGAGAACACCAGGCGGGACAACCACATACATACATGGTGTGGGATAACGAGAATACAAGGTGTGACATCCATATGTATACACGGCATGAGAAACAAGAACACGTGGTGGGACAACCACATAAATACACTTCGTCAAAAAATAAGAGCACCATGCCTGACAACAACATACATGCACGACATGGGATAACTAGAACCTCAGGCGTGACAACCACATAAACACACGACGTGATCAAACAAGAACACTTGGTCTGACAACCACATAGATACACGACGTGAGCTCGAGCAAACGAAAACACCAGGCGTGACAGCCATATACATACATGGCGTTAGAAAACAAGAACGCAAGGCCATACAAACACATACGCACAGGGCGTGAAAATGAGAGTTCAACAGGTAGAGCAACCAGCTATACACACACTGCATGAGAAAACGAGAATACCAGGCGAAACAACCACATACATACACGGTGTGAGAAAATGAGAACACAAGGCGGGACTATAACTATCAACCATATGCTGTCATGTGGGATGAGAAAAGCTCACCCGAGGGGTCTGATTTCTGGTCAGGGAACGAGGCTTGCCGAGTTCCCTGACCAGAAACCAAACCCCGAGGGTGGGCTTTTCTCATCCAACATGACAAACATATGGTTGATCTTTTTTCTCCCATTTCTAGGGGCCTTTCTTGAAATTGCATGAAATCATGAAATCGTCAACTTTATCGAATTCGAAAAATAAAGGAATATTCGTTTTCAGCGCCCTCAAAAATGGTTTATTCTAAAAGAATAAACCGTAGTCCTTAGCCTTAATCGGTTTAGTAAGAATTAGAACTTTAAAAAAAGAGTTTTAAAACGACGTTTTTGTTGAGAGATCGCCGCTTTAGGTGCAAAAATCATGACGTCACAATGGATAACAACGACGTCACAATATGGATACGGCCTATACGGACGACGTCAAACGTCACGCGGGGTACATGTGGGATACAGTGACCCTACATGACGCGTCGCTATGGGCAAACTCTATCCCACATGGGGGCAAATGGGAGAAAACCACATACATACATGATGTGAGAAAATGAGAATTCGTAGCGGACAACCACATACATACACGGTGTGAGAAAATGAGAACACCAGGCGGGACAACCACATACATACATGGTGTGAGAACATGAGAATACGTAGCGGACAGTCACATACATACACGGTGTGAGAAAACGAGAATACAAGGCGAAACAACCACATACATACACGGTGTAAGAAAATGAGAACACCAGGCGGGACAACCACATACATACATGGTGTGAGAAATTTAGAATACGTAGCGGACAACCACATACATACACGGTGTGAGAAAATGATAATACAAAGCGGACAACCACATACATACACGGTGTGAGAAAATGAGAACACCAGGTGGGACAACAACATACATACACGGTGTGAGAAAATGAGAATAAATAGCGGACAGCCACATACATACACGATGTGAGAAACTGAGAACACCAGGCGGGACAACCACATACATACATGGCGTGGGATAACGAGAATTTGTAACGGAAAACCACATACATACACGGTGTGACAAAACGAGAACACCAGGCGGGACAACCACATACATACATGGTGTGGGATAACGAGAATACAAGGTGTGACATCCATATGTATACACGGCATGAGAAACAAGAACACGTGGTGGGACAACCACATAAATACACTTCGTCAAAAAATAAGAGCACCATGCCTGACAACAACATACATGCACGACATGGGATAACTAGAACCTCAGGCGTGACAACCACATAAACACACGACGTGATCAAACAAGAACACTTGGTCTGACAACCACATAGATACACGACGTAAGCTCGAGCAAACGAAAACACCAGGCGTGACAGCCATATACATACATGGCGTTAGAAAACAAGAACGCAAGGCCATACAAACACATACGCACAGGGCGTGAAAATGAGAGTTCAACAGGTAGAGCAACCAGCTATACACACACTGCATGAAAAAACGAGAATACCAGGCGAAACAACCACATACATACACGGTGTGAGAAAATGAGAACACAAGGCGGGACTATAACTATCAACCATATGCTGTCATGTGGGATGAGAAAAGCTCACCCGAGGGGTCTGATTTCTGGTCAGGGAACGAGGCTTGCCGAGTTCCCTGACCAGAAACCAAACCCCGAGGGTGGGCTTTTCTCATCCAACATGACAAACATATGGTTGATCTTTTTTCTCCCATTTCTAGGGGCCTTTCTTGAAATTGCATGAAATCATGAAATCGTCAACTTTATCGAATTCGAAAAATAAAGGAATATTCGTTTTCAGCGCCCTCAAAAATGGTTTATTCTAAAAGAATAAACCGTAGTCCTTAGCCTTAATCGGTTTAGTAAGAATTAGAACTTTAAAAAAAGAGTTTTAAAACGACGTTTTTGTTGAGAGATCGCCGCTTTAGGTGCAAAAATCATGACGTCACAATGGATAACAACGACGTCACAATATGGATACGGCCTATACGGACGACGTCAAACGTCACGCGGGGTACATGTGGGATACAGTGACCCTACATGACGCGTCGCTATGGGCAAACTCTATCCCACATGGGGGCAAATGGGAGAAAACCACATACATACATGATGTGAGAAAATGAGAATTTGTAGCGGACAACCACATACATACACGGTGTGAGAAAATGAGAACACCAGGCGGGACAACCACATACATACATGGTGTGAGATCATGATAATACGTATAGGACAATCACATACATACACGATGTGAGAAAATGAGAACACCAGGCGGGACAACCACATACATACATGGCGTGGGATAACGAGAATACGTAGCGGACAACCACATACATACAAGGTGTGAGAAAATGAGAACACCAGGCGGGACAACCACATACATACATGGCGTGGGATAACGAGAATACGTAGCCGACAACCACATACATACATGGTGTGAGAAAATGAGAACACCAGGCGGGACAACCACATACATACATGATGTGGGATAACGAGAATACAAGGTGTGACATCCATATGTATACACGGCATGAGAAACAAGAACACGTGGTAGGACAACCACATAAATACACTTCGTCAAAAAATAAGAGCACCATGCCTGACAACCACATACATGCATGACATGGGATAACTAGAACCTCAGGCGTGACAACCACATAAACACACGACGTGATCAAACAAGAATACTTGTTCTGACAACGACATACATGCACGACGTGATCAAACAAGAACACTTTGTCTGACAACCACATAGATACACGACGTGAGCAAACGAAAACACCAGGCGTGACAGCCATATACATACATGGCGTTAGAAAGCAAGAACGCAAGGCCATACAAACACATACGCACAGGACGTGAGAAAGGGAACATTCAACATTTAATCCAGAGACACCATTGAAAAAATATGAAGACCAAAAGAAAGGTTTATTTTTTTAGATAATTTTGAATGTAACTTTAAGGTATCCGATGTACAATAGGGCATTTTTCCATGCATGGTAAGGTACTACATGTATAAACTATATATTTTCGACAAGCTTATAATGTTCACTGCTCAAAAATAATAATTTTGGGGTCAGGAAAATAAAGGGGAATAACTGGTGAAGCATTTTAATTGTCTATTTTCTCTATATAACCTATGCAAAATGACAAAGTTGTACAAGAGTTTTTCCCCTTTAATTTCTAAGACCCGAGAGTCTTATATCTGTACTCAGGGCATCATTACCTTTCAGAAAATATATAGTTTAAATTACCTTACCAGGCATAAAATTTACCATACTTTACAATGGAGATGATTAAAACGCTATGTAAAATGACTCTATTGTACAACGGATACCTTAAGATATTTTACATAATACACTATTAATCCTCTAGAAGAAGAAGGGAAACATTTCCATTAAGTGTTTGGTTGGAAAGCGGAGCAAAATTTATCTCAAATGTGCCTCATTGTTAGCTGAGAATTGATTCTGGGCTGTATTACATATTACCATATAAATAAATGTGC
The DNA here is from genome assembly GCA_028142955.1 of Pinctada fucata. Lineage (NCBI taxonomy): Eukaryota > Metazoa > Mollusca > Bivalvia > Pterioida > Pteriidae > Pinctada > Pinctada fucata. Next base: position 1,477,780 of record AP027109.1, on the reverse strand, counting down.
ACTGGAATGCTATTCATATTGCACTTAAAACTATACACAATTCTTATCTATTATTTCAACATTAGTCTGTAAATTGACACAGTACCACTCCATTTATGAAGACGGACATTACACGTTCCACAATGTCTCGTCAGGTTTTCATACTATTCATAATTTTCGCTTATTCAGAATGCATAGAGAAATGTCAGAATCAGGACAAATTAATTGAGCGTTTGGATCGTTTAGAATCAGAAGTTCACGAACTAAAGCAAGAAAACAAACTGTTACGGTACGAAATTACCACACTGAAATCAGATTCCCACAATGGAGACAACAGGACAGCTGTTAGAAGTAAAGACAAAAAACGTTTGATTGGAGATGGTAAGAACTAGGTTCTTGTAATTTTGACTATTTCACATAGTGTAAAACAAGATGACATAGTTGTTTTACGTAAATCGGTTATTATTATTTTGGCTTTTTTCGGGGGGATGATTGAGGTTTATAGTTTTGTTATGTTTTTGTTTGTTGTTGGGTTTTTTTATTAATATTATTTATTCAGTGTTGAGTAAGAAGAGAGTAGAACAAAATTCTTATTAAAATCGATGAAATGATGGTTCCATTTCTATTCAAATATTTGCCAATAACTTTTGACATTGAGTACAGATTTCATGTGGCAATTCATCTTTAAATCTTTACCAGAAGTGTCGCTTCATTGTAGCTACCTTGCTTTGAGTACAACTTAACCTACTTATAAAGTATATCTTATTTGAATGTTTTAGATACCGTGGCTTTTTATGTAGTACTGACTTCAACATTTGACAAAAATATCGGACCACACCACGTCTTTATCTATGATCATATAGAAAGTAACTTTGGTGGAGGCTACAACAGCAATACGGGCATTTTTACTGCTCCTAAATTCGGTGTTTTCGCATTTCTTTGGACAATAGCTGCAGAAGGTACAACTGGGTCAGGAGATTATGGCGAAGTAGAAACCGAGTTGATAGTTAATGCCAAGAAAAGGGGATACGCTTTCGCAGACACCGAGGTTTCATGGGATGATGACCAGACAACGGGTTTTGTTATAGTCCAGTTAAATCAAGGAGATGTTGTTTATGTGCGAAGTACAGGTACTCCACAGGGAAACTTACAAGTTAACTACAATGGCAGCTGGACATTTTCAGGATGGCAAATAGCATAACATGTAACAAACAATACAAACGTTGTCTTTATATTCTGTATAAAATTTGAATCATTTTTAAGGATAATGTTTGGTTATTAAATTATCAATGGTTCCATATCTGTATTGACTGTTTACGAGATAAAGAGTAAACGTCGTACAAGAACACTATGAACGTTATCTGTCTGTATCATAAAAACAATCGGCAATAATTTATAAGTAAACATTCGCTTTCATTGCATTACCTAGAGTTTCATGATAAACTGTAAGGATGACTAAGCACTGAATGACTTGTATACAAAATAAGATAACCATTAATATAATCATGATAATATTTACATATGACCTGTGTTTCCCTTAAATACAAGTATACATAGAGCTCATGCTGTGTACGTCACGGCACGTCACGTAAAAAGTGAAGAGGATTCAGTTGTGAATATTGATATGAATACGTAAAAATACTGCACAGAATTTATTCTATGACCATGCAACTGTCCGCATACACCAATGCAAAGAAACTGAAAAACAACCCTTAAATATACATAAATATATATTACACAAAATATTGATGTCATTAGTACATTTCCCTTTCACAGGGTGTTGTACTATCACGGTGGTCATTCGAAATGAAAGCAAATCGTGAGAACTTTCACCTCACTATTTTATTGTACTTACCAAATATGCAGAAATGTGTGCAATAAACTTCCAAGTGACGTGCCATGTAATCATTGTTTGCGCGCAATGACTTACCGCGCGACATTAATGTTTACACGGCATAATAGAGACGTGCAACGTATTTTATTAGGAATTTATTATATCCAGAGTACTGATCGATTGTTATGGTGGACACTGCGTATCATACTTAAGCGAAATATATGTATATCGTAACATTTTAAGAGTCAAATGAAGGTATCTGTACTTTAAATTTGGACAACACAGTGCTGCCATGTTAAATTCGGGGAAAATCATTCAAAATGGCACCAACTATTCCTCAGTGACGACGTCTGGATGCCATACATGGATAAAAGACTACATCAATATTTCTAGAACGGATATCACGATAGAAGAAATGAATTCTATTCTCTTGTTACGTACAAAAGGAGGAATAATGTTTATCTCTATACTATCCGCAATCGGATTGGTTGGTAATCTTCACGTGATTTACTTTTTTGGTTGGAAATTTAAATCATCTATTTATCGTATATTTGTCCTGTGGTTGAGTCTTACAGACCTTTTGAACAATGTTTTATGCGCTCCACTCCTCGTGTACTACCTATCTAGACCTCTGATGTACTTTTCTCAACCATTATGCAAATCGTTTCGTTTTATTCTGTACACACTAGCCATATCTTCTGTAAGTACGTTGGTTGTTATAGCAGCAGAGCGTTGCCATAGAGTCACGCGCCCAACCAGGAGACCAATGACGATTAACATGGCCAAGTTTCTCTGTGTCTTTTGGATTTTTGTGTCGATATTGCTGTCATGGCCGGCATCCATTATCTTTGACATTACGGAAGTCCCATCTGGAATACAAGGCTTGTCAGTAAGTGCATATTTCAATATTTTATATATTTTTCGTTGGTGATATGTCTTTATATAAAATGCGGATCTGTGCAGTATGGTGGTCTAGTTCTATATATTCCAAATATATTTGCAGCTTCAAAAACGTGCATATAGATCAACGTATAGTTTTTCCCTAATTTATAGCCTTGTAAAAACTCTTTATTCTGGAATTACATTTCAGTTAAACTTTAAAAATATTAGCTGTCGTATACATTTTTTTTCAATTCACAATAATCATAATGTATCATATGCAAGTAATTTATAGCGTCTCTTTTCTTCCATGCATATTATGATCATTTTAGTTCACGAGTATCACTTGGGCTTGAATATTTCTTCAAAACTTGTCCGTCGCCTACAATAATATTGTATTGATTATCTAAGATCGACAATTTAAGGGGGCTGTTACACATTCATATTATGAGCAACATTAATTCGAAAGTATAGTAGTGAATGTTTTTAAATATCCGATTATTTAAAATTGTTTTTTCTCTTCCTTTCCAGGGAAGAAGATGTCTAATATCAGAAGAGGACCTCGACTACTTCGCCATCTTCTCTAGCACACACATCGTCATTTTCGTTTTTGTTTCCGCCTTACTCGTTGCTATGTACTCTCTGATTGGATGGAAAATCTGGCACCAACAACGGATATTTGAAAAACAACGAAGCTCTAAAAATAAAATCATGACGGTTTTCACAATTTCGAAAAACAAAGGTGAACCAGGAAGACATTCAGTTAATGATGGCTCACACTCAGACTCTCATTCACATCTCGCGAGAACTACAGGAACGTTATTTCTCGTGACTTTAGTGTATATTTTGAGCGCCATTCCGCATCATATCCTCAGCGCTTTGTTCTTCGTTTATCCGAATTATGATTGTACTTTGTCCCTGATTGGTTCTAAATTTTACTATACTTTTGTGTGGTCATACATGGGTAGAAACAACTAAAAGACTAAGATTTTCCACGTGACCAGTTTTGGATACCCAAGCTCCTGCCGCATAGTGAAGATTCTCTGGAAGCTGATTGGATAATAATGATGGATGGTCATATCAGATAAAAGTACATGAACTTGACTCTTTATGCACACCAAAATTTTTCTTTTAAATATTGAAGATATATTTTTAAAATAAATATAATAATTGACCATTGGCTTGGAAATTGATATGTCAATTTTGTGCAGTCCTGACACTAGTTGTAAACATCTCAAATTTGAGGTGAGAATATCAACGGGAACAGGTATATTTCTTCTTGGTTTCTGAAAGGTCTATCAATGCTCTTTCAAATGACATATAGATTATATAGAAAATTAATATGCAACAGGTAGTAAATTTTGGAAAGGTTAACATTGTCGCCTATGGAAAACTATTTAGTTGTTTCTACTCTATAGAGATTTTCAAGTTTTCACTTTTTTTGGATATAACTTCTGAAGTTGTTGAATGGCAGAAGTCAGTAGGCATGAATAATCATGTAAGACACCAGAGAGAAATAATAGGAATAGATTTAAAAAGAAAAGTCAACCAGGGAGGGATCCAGGGGACTGAAATGGGGTCAGGGGTCAAATATAAGGATTTTTGGCTTGGTATGCTAGATTTGAAGCAATAATTACCTTTTAAAATACACAATTAAAATAGAAATCACACTATATTATTTATGTTATGAGTGTTACATTGATATGCAATCACATTTCATTAAATTCAAGGGGAATAACTCTTCCATATTAGCATAACATATCACCATATGACACTAATGTAAGCCCATTTTCAATAGATATAGAGGGTTTACTTCCTCATACAGCCTATGTATTAAATGTGGGTTGTCTTAAATGAGTTATAAATTATTGCCCTTGTCTTCTGTAAGGTAGATAACTCTTTCAACAAGAAATATAATTGAAATATTGAGCTTCTTTATGTTCGCAACTAGCCATAAAGGGTTCTTCGACAAGTTTCGCATAAGATACCATGCAACACCTATGTTTCTTAAATTTTACCAATACTTGCTGATACTTTTCAATGTTTTGAACTAGAAGAATTAGAAATGAATAAATTTCCTTTTCAGACACTGTCCATCAAATTCAGCCACAAATTCATGGTCTAAGGAGTCCAGAGAGGAGCCTGAGTCTTGAGGCTGTGATTTCTTTCCCCAGACAGGGCACCCCACCTTCCTTGATGTTGATTGAGTATGTAGCTAGCCTTGCTAATTGAAATATAATTTGCTTCTGCATCTTCCCTAATGAATGTACTTTCACTTGAATCACTTATCATGTATCATCAGTATTCTGTACTCTCATTCATTCTATGCAAACCTCTTTTTTTCTGTTTTTACAACATGGCATGTCATAAATTTTACTACAATTTTTGTGTATCTGAGCATATCATATAACTATATATTATAAATAAATATTAGCATGTATATGTCCTAAAATAATTATATTGGTCAACCTCATTCAATCTAGTAGACCAAAATTGTTTGTCAAACTACCCCTACCCCCTTCTGCATATGCAATGAGTTGGTGCACCATGCTTCTTTTATTGACCTCATTGCTTTGAAATACCCTGGCCAAGATCAATGGATGACCTTTAATTTGTTTACTTAATATTTTTCATGGTAGAAAAGATATTTAGATTTGCTCTAACCTATATATTGGTCATAAAATATAATATCTATGTCTATAATTCTTCACTTTCATGATAAGAGCAATATTCCTCAAGAGTTATCTGCCCCTTGACAACTTGAGATAAAATTCACATATCAAATGCTGTCTTTTACTCAGTCCTTGTAAATAGGATAGAACAAAAGATAAAGTGTCAAATATTTATTCTGTGAAATGCAATGAATGTTTGTAATATATTATTTGAATTTTGTCAAATTTTGACATGGGGGTAGGGGTGTTTGAACCCCCACCCACCAGTGTAGATGATAAGATGATTTGATGAGTGTTCCATGTTTACATCTTGTATACATATATCTTTTAACTAAATGGTGAGATGTCTCATGGAAATGAATTTTGTTCTCTCTATAGGGTAGAAACAACTAAAAGACTAAGATTTTCCACGTGACCAGTTTTGGATACCCAAGCTCCTGCCGCATAGTGAAGATTCTCTGGAAGCTGATTGGATAATAATGATGGATGGTCATATCAGATAAAAGTACATGAACTTGACTCTTTATGCACACCAAAATTTTTCTTTTAAATATTGAAGATATATTTTTAAAATAAATATAATAATTGACCATTGGCTTGGAAATTGATATGTCAATTTTGTGCAGTCCTGACACTAGTTGTAAACATCTCAAATTTGAGGTGAGAATATCAACGGGAACAGGTATATTTCTTCTTGGTTTCTGAAAGGTCTATCAATGCTCTTTCAAATGACATATAGATTATATAGAAAATTAATATGCAACAGGTAGTAAATTTTGGAAAGGTTAACATTGTCGCCTATGGAAAACTATTTAGTTGTTTCTACTCTATAGAGATTTTCAAGTTTTCACTTTTTTTGGATATAACTTCTGAAGTTGTTGAATGGCAGAAGTCAGTAGGCATGAATAATCATGTAAGACACCAGAGAGAAATAATAGGAATAGATTTAAAAAGAAAAGTCAACCAGGGAGGGATCCAGGGGACTGAAATGGGGTCAGGGGTCAAATATAAGGATTTTTGGCTTGGTATGCTAGATTTGAAGCAATAATTACCTTTTAAAATACACAATTAAAATAGAAATCACACTATATTATTTATGTTATGAGTGTTACATTGATATGCAATCACATTTCATTAAATTCAAGGGGAATAACTCTTCCATATTAGCATAACATATCACCATATGACACTAATGTAAGCCCATTTTCAATAGATATAGAGGGTTTACTTCCTCATACAGCCTATGTATTAAATGTGGGTTGTCTTAAATGAGTTATAAATTATTGCCCTTGTCTTCTGTAAGGTAGATAACTCTTTCAACAAGAAATATAATTGAAATATTGAGCTTCTTTATGTTCGCAACTAGCCATAAAGGGTTCTTCGACAAGTTTCGCATAAGATACCATGCAACACCTATGTTTCTTAAATTTTACCAATACTTGCTGATACTTTTCAATGTTTTGAACTAGAAGAATTAGAAATGAATAAATTTCCTTTTCAGACACTGTCCATCAAATTCAGCCACAAATTCATGGTCTAAGGAGTCCAGAGAGGAGCCTGAGTCTTGAGGCTGTGATTTCTTTCCCCAGACAGGGCACCCCACCTTCCTTGATGTTGATTGAGTATGTAGCTAGCCTTGCTAATTGAAATATAATTTGCTTCTGCATCTTCCCTAATGAATGTACTTTCACTTGAATCACTTATCATGTATCATCAGTATTCTGTACTCTCATTCATTCTATGCAAACCTCTTTTTTTCTGTTTTTACAACATGGCATGTCATAAATTTTACTACAATTTTTGTGTATCTGAGCATATCATATAACTATATATTATAAATAAATATTAGCATGTATATGTCCTAAAATAATTATATTGGTCAACCTCATTCAATCTAGTAGACCAAAATTGTTTGTCAAACTACCCCTACCCCCTTCTGCATATGCAATGAGTTGGTGCACCATGCTTCTTTTATTGACCTCATTGCTTTGAAATACCCTGGCCAAGATCAATGGATGACCTTTAATTTGTTTACTTAATATTTTTCATGGTAGAAAAGATATTTAGATTTGCTCTAACCTATATATTGGTCATAAAATATAATATCTATGTCTATAATTCTTCACTTTCATGATAAGAGCAATATTCCTCAAGAGTTATCTGCCCCTTGACAACTTGAGATAAAATTCACATATCAAATGCTGTCTTTTACTCAGTCCTTGTAAATAGGATAGAACAAAAGATAAAGTGTCAAATATTTATTCTGTGAAATGCAATGAATGTTTGTAATATATTATTTGAATTTTGTCAAATTTTGACATGGGGGTAGGGGTGTTTGAACCCCCACCCACCAGTGTAGATGATAAGATGATTTGATGAGTGTTCCATGTTTACATCTTGTATACATATATCTTTTAACTAAATGGTGAGATGTCTCATGGAAATGAATTTTGTTCTCTCTATAGGGTAGAAACAACTAAAAGACTAAGATTTTCCACGTGACCAGTTTTGGATACCCAAGCTCCTGCCGCATAGTGAAGATTCTCTGGAAGCTGATTGGATAATAATGATGGATGGTCATATCAGATAAAAGTACATGAACTTGACTCTTTATGCACACCAAAATTTTTCTTTTAAATATTGAAGATATATTTTTAAAATAAATATAATAATTGACCATTGGCTTGGAAATTGATATGTCAATTTTGTGCAGTCCTGACACTAGTTGTAAACATCTCAAATTTGAGGTGAGAATATCAACGGGAACAGGTATATTTCTTCTTGGTTTCTGAAAGGTCTATCAATGCTCTTTCAAATGACATATAGATTATATAGAAAATTAATATGCAACAGGTAGTAAATTTTGGAAAGGTTAACATTGTCGCCTATGGAAAACTATTTAGTTGTTTCTACTCTATAGAGATTTTCAAGTTTTCACTTTTTTTGGATATAACTTCTGAAGTTGTTGAATGGCAGAAGTCAGTAGGCATGAATAATCATGTAAGACACCAGAGAGAAATAATAGGAATAGATTTAAAAAGAAAAGTCAACCAGGGAGGGATCCAGGGGACTGAAATGGGGTCAGGGGTCAAATATAAGGATTTTTGGCTTGGTATGCTAGATTTGAAGCAATAATTACCTTTTAAAATACACAATTAAAATAGAAATCACACTATATTATTTATGTTATGAGTGTTACATTGATATGCAATCACATTTCATTAAATTCAAGGGGAATAACTCTTCCATATTAGCATAACATATCACCATATGACACTAATGTAAGCCCATTTTCAATAGATATAGAGGGTTTACTTCCTCATACAGCCTATGTATTAAATGTGGGTTGTCTTAAATGAGTTATAAATTATTGCCCTTGTCTTCTGTAAGGTAGATAACTCTTTCAACAAGAAATATAATTGAAATATTGAGCTTCTTTATGTTCGCAACTAGCCATAAAGGGTTCTTCGACAAGTTTCGCATAAGATACCATGCAACACCTATGTTTCTTAAATTTTACCAATACTTGCTGATACTTTTCAATGTTTTGAACTAGAAGAATTAGAAATGAATAAATTTCCTTTTCAGACACTGTCCATCAAATTCAGCCACAAATTCATGGTCTAAGGAGTCCAGAGAGGAGCCTGAGTCTTGAGGCTGTGATTTCTTTCCCCAGACAGGGCACCCCACCTTCCTTGATGTTGATTGAGTATGTAGCTAGCCTTGCTAATTGAAATATAATTTGCTTCTGCATCTTCCCTAATGAATGTACTTTCACTTGAATCACTTATCATGTATCATCAGTATTCTGTACTCTCATTCATTCTATGCAAACCTCTTTTTTTCTGTTTTTACAACATGGCATGTCATAAATTTTACTACAATTTTTGTGTATCTGAGCATATCATATAACTATATATTATAAATAAATATTAGCATGTATATGTCCTAAAATAATTATATTGGTCAACCTCATTCAATCTAGTAGACCAAAATTGTTTGTCAAACTACCCCTACCCCCTTCTGCATATGCAATGAGTTGGTGCACCATGCTTCTTTTATTGACCTCATTGCTTTGAAATACCCTGGCCAAGATCAATGGATGACCTTTAATTTGTTTACTTAATATTTTTCATGGTAGAAAAGATATTTAGATTTGCTCTAACCTATATATTGGTCATAAAATATAATATCTATGTCTATAATTCTTCACTTTCATGATAAGAGCAATATTCCTCAAGAGTTATCTGCCCCTTGACAACTTGAGATAAAATTCACATATCAAATGCTGTCTTTTACTCAGTCCTTGTAAATAGGATAGAACAAAAGATAAAGTGTCAAATATTTATTCTGTGAAATGCAATGAATGTTTGTAATATATTATTTGAATTTTGTCAAATTTTGACATGGGGGTAGGGGTGTTTGAACCCCCACCCACCAGTGTAGATGATAAGATGATTTGATGAGTGTTCCATGTTTACATCTTGTATACATATATCTTTTAACTAAATGGTGAGATGTCTCATGGAAATGAATTTTGTTCTCTCTATAGGGTAGAAACAACTAAAAGACTAAGATTTTCCACGTGACCAGTTTTGGATACCCAAGCTCCTGCCGCATAGTGAAGATTCTCTGGAAGCTGATTGGATAATAATGATGGATGGTCATATCAGATAAAAGTACATGAACTTGACTCTTTATGCACACCAAAATTTTTCTTTTAAATATTGAAGATATATTTTTAAAATAAATATAATAATTGACCATTGGCTTGGAAATTGATATGTCAATTTTGTGCAGTCCTGACACTAGTTGTAAACATCTCAAATTTGAGGTGAGAATATCAACGGGAACAGGTATATTTCTTCTTGGTTTCTGAAAGGTCTATCAATGCTCTTTCAAATGACATATAGATTATATAGAAAATTAATATGCAACAGGTAGTAAATTTTGGAAAGGTTAACATTGTCGCCTATGGAAAACTATTTAGTTGTTTCTACTCTATAGAGATTTTCAAGTTTTCACTTTTTTTGGATATAACTTCTGAAGTTGTTGAATGGCAGAAGTCAGTAGGCATGAATAATCATGTAAGACACCAGAGAGAAATAATAGGAATAGATTTAAAAAGAAAAGTCAACCAGGGAGGGATCCAGGGGACTGAAATGGGGTCAGGGGTCAAATATAAGGATTTTTGGCTTGGTATGCTAGATTTGAAGCAATAATTACCTTTTAAAATACACAATTAAAATAGAAATCACACTATATTATTTATGTTATGAGTGTTACATTGATATGCAATCACATTTCATTAAATTCAAGGGGAATAACTCTTCCATATTAGCATAACATATCACCATATGACACTAATGTAAGCCCATTTTCAATAGATATAGAGGGTTTACTTCCTCATACAGCCTATGTATTAAATGTGGGTTGTCTTAAATGAGTTATAAATTATTGCCCTTGTCTTCTGTAAGGTAGATAACTCTTTCAACAAGAAATATAATTGAAATATTGAGCTTCTTTATGTTCGCAACTAGCCATAAAGGGTTCTTCGACAAGTTTCGCATAAGATACCATGCAACACCTATGTTTCTTAAATTTTACCAATACTTGCTGATACTTTTCAATGTTTTGAACTAGAAGAATTAGAAATGAATAAATTTCCTTTTCAGACACTGTCCATCAAATTCAGCCACAAATTCATGGTCTAAGGAGTCCAGAGAGGAGCCTGAGTCTTGAGGCTGTGATTTCTTTCCCCAGACAGGGCACCCCACCTTCCTTGATGTTGATTGAGTATGTAGCTAGCCTTGCTAATTGAAATATAATTTGCTTCTGCATCTTCCCTAATGAATGTACTTTCACTTGAATCACTTATCATGTATCATCAGTATTCTGTACTCTCATTCATTCTATGCAAACCTCTTTTTTTCTGTTTTTACAACATGGCATGTCATAAATTTTACTACAATTTTTGTGTATCTGAGCATATCATATAACTATATATTATAAATAAATATTAGCATGTATATGTCCTAAAATAATTATATTGGTCAACCTCATTCAATCTAGTAGACCAAAATTGTTTGTCAAACTACCCCTACCCCCTTCTGCATATGCAATGAGTTGGTGCACCATGCTTCTTTTATTGACCTCATTGCTTTGAAATACCCTGGCCAAGATCAATGGATGACCTTTAATTTGTTTACTTAATATTTTTCATGGTAGAAAAGATATTTAGATTTGCTCTAACCTATATATTGGTCATAAAATATAATATCTATGTCTATAATTCTTCACTTTCATGATAAGAGCAATATTCCTCAAGAGTTATCTGCCCCTTGACAACTTGAGATAAAATTCACATATCAAATGCTGTCTTTTACTCAGTCCTTGTAAATAGGATAGAACAAAAGATAAAGTGTCAAATATTTATTCTGTGAAATGCAATGAATGTTTGTAATATATTATTTGAATTTTGTCAAATTTTGACATGGGGGTAGGGGTGTTTGAACCCCCACCCACCAGTGTAGATGATAAGATGATTTGATGAGTGTTCCATGTTTACATCTTGTATACATATATCTTTTAACTAAATGGTGAGATGTCTCATGGAAATGAATTTTGTTCTCTCTATAGGGTAGAAACAACTAAAAGACTAAGATTTTCCACGTGACCAGTTTTGGATACCCAAGCTCCTGCCGCATAGTGAAGATTCTCTGGAAGCTGATTGGATAATAATGATGGATGGTCATATCAGATAAAAGTACATGAACTTGACTCTTTATGCACACCAAAATTTTTCTTTTAAATATTGAAGATATATTTTTAAAATAAATATAATAATTGACCATTGGCTTGGAAATTGATATGTCAATTTTGTGCAGTCCTGACACTAGTTGTAAACATCTCAAATTTGAGGTGAGAATATCAACGGGAACAGGTATATTTCTTCTTGGTTTCTGAAAGGTCTATCAATGCTCTTTCAAATGACATATAGATTATATAGAAAATTAATATGCAACAGGTAGTAAATTTTGGAAAGGTTAACATTGTCGCCTATGGAAAACTATTTAGTTGTTTCTACTCTATAGAGATTTTCAAGTTTTCACTTTTTTTGGATATAACTTCTGAAGTTGTTGAATGGCAGAAGTCAGTAGGCATGAATAATCATGTAAGACACCAGAGAGAAATAATAGGAATAGATTTAAAAAGAAAAGTCAACCAGGGAGGGATCCAGGGGACTGAAATGGGGTCAGGGGTCAAATATAAGGATTTTTGGCTTGGTATGCTAGATTTGAAGCAATAATTACCTTTTAAAATACACAATTAAAATAGAAATCACACTATATTATTTATGTTATGAGTGTTACATTGATATGCAATCACATTTCATTAAATTCAAGGGGAATAACTCTTCCATATTAGCATAACATATCACCATATGACACTAATGTAAGCCCATTTTCAATAGATATAGAGGGTTTACTTCCTCATACAGCCTATGTATTAAATGTGGGTTGTCTTAAATGAGTTATAAATTATTGCCCTTGTCTTCTGTAAGGTAGATAACTCTTTCAACAAGAAATATAATTGAAATATTGAGCTTCTTTATGTTCGCAACTAGCCATAAAGGGTTCTTCGACAAGTTTCGCATAAGATACCATGCAACACCTATGTTTCTTAAATTTTACCAATACTTGCTGATACTTTTCAATGTTTTGAACTAGAAGAATTAGAAATGAATAAATTTCCTTTTCAGACACTGTCCATCAAATTCAGCCACAAATTCATGGTCTAAGGAGTCCAGAGAGGAGCCTGAGTCTTGAGGCTGTGATTTCTTTCCCCAGACAGGGCACCCCACCTTCCTTGATGTTGATTGAGTATGTAGCTAGCCTTGCTAATTGAAATATAATTTGCTTCTGCATCTTCCCTAATGAATGTACTTTCACTTGAATCACTTATCATGTATCATCAGTATTCTGTACTCTCATTCATTCTATGCAAACCTCTTTTTTTCTGTTTTTACAACATGGCATGTCATAAATTTTACTACAATTTTTGTGTATCTGAGCATATCATATAACTATATATTATAAATAAATATTAGCATGTATATGTCCTAAAATAATTATATTGGTCAACCTCATTCAATCTAGTAGACCAAAATTGTTTGTCAAACTACCCCTACCCCCTTCTGCATATGCAATGAGTTGGTGCACCATGCTTCTTTTATTGACCTCATTGCTTTGAAATACCCTGGCCAAGATCAATGGATGACCTTTAATTTGTTTACTTAATATTTTTCATGGTAGAAAAGATATTTAGATTTGCTCTAACCTATATATTGGTCATAAAATATAATATCTATGTCTATAATTCTTCACTTTCATGATAAGAGCAATATTCCTCAAGAGTTATCTGCCCCTTGACAACTTGAGATAAAATTCACATATCAAATGCTGTCTTTTACTCAGTCCTTGTAAATAGGATAGAACAAAAGATAAAGTGTCAAATATTTATTCTGTGAAATGCAATGAATGTTTGTAATATATTATTTGAATTTTGTCAAATTTTGACATGGGGGTAGGGGTGTTTGAACCCCCACCCACCAGTGTAGATGATAAGATGATTTGATGAGTGTTCCATGTTTACATCTTGTATACATATATCTTTTAACTAAATGGTGAGATGTCTCATGGAAATGAATTTTGTTCTCTCTATAGGGTAGAAACAACTAAAAGACTAAGATTTTCCACGTGACCAGTTTTGGATACCCAAGCTCCTGCCGCATAGTGAAGATTCTCTGGAAGCTGATTGGATAATAATGATGGATGGTCATATCAGATAAAAGTACATGAACTTGACTCTTTATGCACACCAAAATTTTTCTTTTAAATATTGAAGATATATTTTTAAAATAAATATAATAATTGACCATTGGCTTGGAAATTGATATGTCAATTTTGTGCAGTCCTGACACTAGTTGTAAACATCTCAAATTTGAGGTGAGAATATCAACGGGAACAGGTATATTTCTTCTTGGTTTCTGAAAGGTCTATCAATGCTCTTTCAAATGACATATAGATTATATAGAAAATTAATATGCAACAGGTAGTAAATTTTGGAAAGGTTAACATTGTCGCCTATGGAAAACTATTTAGTTGTTTCTACTCTATAGAGATTTTCAAGTTTTCACTTTTTTTGGATATAACTTCTGAAGTTGTTGAATGGCAGAAGTCAGTAGGCATGAATAATCATGTAAGACACCAGAGAGAAATAATAGGAATAGATTTAAAAAGAAAAGTCAACCAGGGAGGGATCCAGGGGACTGAAATGGGGTCAGGGGTCAAATATAAGGATTTTTGGCTTGGTATGCTAGATTTGAAGCAATAATTACCTTTTAAAATACACAATTAAAATAGAAATCACACTATATTATTTATGTTATGAGTGTTACATTGATATGCAATCACATTTCATTAAATTCAAGGGGAATAACTCTTCCATATTAGCATAACATATCACCATATGACACTAATGTAAGCCCATTTTCAATAGATATAGAGGGTTTACTTCCTCATACAGCCTATGTATTAAATGTGGGTTGTCTTAAATGAGTTATAAATTATTGCCCTTGTCTTCTGTAAGGTAGATAACTCTTTCAACAAGAAATATAATTGAAATATTGAGCTTCTTTATGTTCGCAACTAGCCATAAAGGGTTCTTCGACAAGTTTCGCATAAGATACCATGCAACACCTATGTTTCTTAAATTTTACCAATACTTGCTGATACTTTTCAATGTTTTGAACTAGAAGAATTAGAAATGAATAAATTTCCTTTTCAGACACTGTCCATCAAATTCAGCCACAAATTCATGGTCTAAGGAGTCCAGAGAGGAGCCTGAGTCTTGAGGCTGTGATTTCTTTCCCCAGACAGGGCACCCCACCTTCCTTGATGTTGATTGAGTATGTAGCTAGCCTTGCTAATTGAAATATAATTTGCTTCTGCATCTTCCCTAATGAATGTACTTTCACTTGAATCACTTATCATGTATCATCAGTATTCTGTACTCTCATTCATTCTATGCAAACCTCTTTTTTTCTGTTTTTACAACATGGCATGTCATAAATTTTACTACAATTTTTGTGTATCTGAGCATATCATATAACTATATATTATAAATAAATATTAGCATGTATATGTCCTAAAATAATTATATTGGTCAACCTCATTCAATCTAGTAGACCAAAATTGTTTGTCAAACTACCCCTACCCCCTTCTGCATATGCAATGAGTTGGTGCACCATGCTTCTTTTATTGACCTCATTGCTTTGAAATACCCTGGCCAAGATCAATGGATGACCTTTAATTTGTTTACTTAATATTTTTCATGGTAGAAAAGATATTTAGATTTGCTCTAACCTATATATTGGTCATAAAATATAATATCTATGTCTATAATTCTTCACTTTCATGATAAGAGCAATATTCCTCAAGAGTTATCTGCCCCTTGACAACTTGAGATAAAATTCACATATCAAATGCTGTCTTTTACTCAGTCCTTGTAAATAGGATAGAACAAAAGATAAAGTGTCAAATATTTATTCTGTGAAATGCAATGAATGTTTGTAATATATTATTTGAATTTTGTCAAATTTTGACATGGGGGTAGGGGTGTTTGAACCCCCACCCACCAGTGTAGATGATAAGATGATTTGATGAGTGTTCCATGTTTACATCTTGTATACATATATCTTTTAACTAAATGGTGAGATGTCTCATGGAAATGAATTTTGTTCTCTCTATAGGGTAGAAACAACTAAAAGACTAAGATTTTCCACGTGACCAGTTTTGGATACCCAAGCTCCTGCCGCATAGTGAAGATTCTCTGGAAGCTGATTGGATAATAATGATGGATGGTCATATCAGATAAAAGTACATGAACTTGACTCTTTATGCACACCAAAATTTTTCTTTTAAATATTGAAGATATATTTTTAAAATAAATATAATAATTGACCATTGGCTTGGAAATTGATATGTCAATTTTGTGCAGTCCTGACACTAGTTGTAAACATCTCAAATTTGAGGTGAGAATATCAACGGGAACAGGTATATTTCTTCTTGGTTTCTGAAAGGTCTATCAATGCTCTTTCAAATGACATATAGATTATATAGAAAATTAATATGCAACAGGTAGTAAATTTTGGAAAGGTTAACATTGTCGCCTATGGAAAACTATTTAGTTGTTTCTACTCTATAGAGATTTTCAAGTTTTCACTTTTTTTGGATATAACTTCTGAAGTTGTTGAATGGCAGAAGTCAGTAGGCATGAATAATCATGTAAGACACCAGAGAGAAATAATAGGAATAGATTTAAAAAGAAAAGTCAACCAGGGAGGGATCCAGGGGACTGAAATGGGGTCAGGGGTCAAATATAAGGATTTTTGGCTTGGTATGCTAGATTTGAAGCAATAATTACCTTTTAAAATACACAATTAAAATAGAAATCACACTATATTATTTATGTTATGAGTGTTACATTGATATGCAATCACATTTCATTAAATTCAAGGGGAATAACTCTTCCATATTAGCATAACATATCACCATATGACACTAATGTAAGCCCATTTTCAATAGATATAGAGGGTTTACTTCCTCATACAGCCTATGTATTAAATGTGGGTTGTCTTAAATGAGTTATAAATTATTGCCCTTGTCTTCTGTAAGGTAGATAACTCTTTCAACAAGAAATATAATTGAAATATTGAGCTTCTTTATGTTCGCAACTAGCCATAAAGGGTTCTTCGACAAGTTTCGCATAAGATACCATGCAACACCTATGTTTCTTAAATTTTACCAATACTTGCTGATACTTTTCAATGTTTTGAACTAGAAGAATTAGAAATGAATAAATTTCCTTTTCAGACACTGTCCATCAAATTCAGCCACAAATTCATGGTCTAAGGAGTCCAGAGAGGAGCCTGAGTCTTGAGGCTGTGATTTCTTTCCCCAGACAGGGCACCCCACCTTCCTTGATGTTGATTGAGTATGTAGCTAGCCTTGCTAATTGAAATATAATTTGCTTCTGCATCTTCCCTAATGAATGTACTTTCACTTGAATCACTTATCATGTATCATCAGTATTCTGTACTCTCATTCATTCTATGCAAACCTCTTTTTTTCTGTTTTTACAACATGGCATGTCATAAATTTTACTACAATTTTTGTGTATCTGAGCATATCATATAACTATATATTATAAATAAATATTAGCATGTATATGTCCTAAAATAATTATATTGGTCAACCTCATTCAATCTAGTAGACCAAAATTGTTTGTCAAACTACCCCTACCCCCTTCTGCATATGCAATGAGTTGGTGCACCATGCTTCTTTTATTGACCTCATTGCTTTGAAATACCCTGGCCAAGATCAATGGATGACCTTTAATTTGTTTACTTAATATTTTTCATGGTAGAAAAGATATTTAGATTTGCTCTAACCTATATATTGGTCATAAAATATAATATCTATGTCTATAATTCTTCACTTTCATGATAAGAGCAATATTCCTCAAGAGTTATCTGCCCCTTGACAACTTGAGATAAAATTCACATATCAAATGCTGTCTTTTACTCAGTCCTTGTAAATAGGATAGAACAAAAGATAAAGTGTCAAATATTTATTCTGTGAAATGCAATGAATGTTTGTAATATATTATTTGAATTTTGTCAAATTTTGACATGGGGGTAGGGGTGTTTGAACCCCCACCCACCAGTGTAGATGATAAGATGATTTGATGAGTGTTCCATGTTTACATCTTGTATACATATATCTTTTAACTAAATGGTGAGATGTCTCATGGAAATGAATTTTGTTCTCTCTATAGGGTAGAAACAACTAAAAGACTAAGATTTTCCACGTGACCAGTTTTGGATACCCAAGCTCCTGCCGCATAGTGAAGATTCTCTGGAAGCTGATTGGATAATAATGATGGATGGTCATATCAGATAAAAGTACATGAACTTGACTCTTTATGCACACCAAAATTTTTCTTTTAAATATTGAAGATATATTTTTAAAATAAATATAATAATTGACCATTGGCTTGGAAATTGATATGTCAATTTTGTGCAGTCCTGACACTAGTTGTAAACATCTCAAATTTGAGGTGAGAATATCAACGGGAACAGGTATATTTCTTCTTGGTTTCTGAAAGGTCTATCAATGCTCTTTCAAATGACATATAGATTATATAGAAAATTAATATGCAACAGGTAGTAAATTTTGGAAAGGTTAACATTGTCGCCTATGGAAAACTATTTAGTTGTTTCTACTCTATAGAGATTTTCAAGTTTTCACTTTTTTTGGATATAACTTCTGAAGTTGTTGAATGGCAGAAGTCAGTAGGCATGAATAATCATGTAAGACACCAGAGAGAAATAATAGGAATAGATTTAAAAAGAAAAGTCAACCAGGGAGGGATCCAGGGGACTGAAATGGGGTCAGGGGTCAAATATAAGGATTTTTGGCTTGGTATGCTAGATTTGAAGCAATAATTACCTTTTAAAATACACAATTAAAATAGAAATCACACTATATTATTTATGTTATGAGTGTTACATTGATATGCAATCACATTTCATTAAATTCAAGGGGAATAACTCTTCCATATTAGCATAACATATCACCATATGACACTAATGTAAGCCCATTTTCAATAGATATAGAGGGTTTACTTCCTCATACAGCCTATGTATTAAATGTGGGTTGTCTTAAATGAGTTATAAATTATTGCCCTTGTCTTCTGTAAGGTAGATAACTCTTTCAACAAGAAATATAATTGAAATATTGAGCTTCTTTATGTTCGCAACTAGCCATAAAGGGTTCTTCGACAAGTTTCGCATAAGATACCATGCAACACCTATGTTTCTTAAATTTTACCAATACTTGCTGATACTTTTCAATGTTTTGAACTAGAAGAATTAGAAATGAATAAATTTCCTTTTCAGACACTGTCCATCAAATTCAGCCACAAATTCATGGTCTAAGGAGTCCAGAGAGGAGCCTGAGTCTTGAGGCTGTGATTTCTTTCCCCAGACAGGGCACCCCACCTTCCTTGATGTTGATTGAGTATGTAGCTAGCCTTGCTAATTGAAATATAATTTGCTTCTGCATCTTCCCTAATGAATGTACTTTCACTTGAATCACTTATCATGTATCATCAGTATTCTGTACTCTCATTCATTCTATGCAAACCTCTTTTTTTCTGTTTTTACAACATGGCATGTCATAAATTTTACTACAATTTTTGTGTATCTGAGCATATCATATAACTATATATTATAAATAAATATTAGCATGTATATGTCCTAAAATAATTATATTGGTCAACCTCATTCAATCTAGTAGACCAAAATTGTTTGTCAAACTACCCCTACCCCCTTCTGCATATGCAATGAGTTGGTGCACCATGCTTCTTTTATTGACCTCATTGCTTTGAAATACCCTGGCCAAGATCAATGGATGACCTTTAATTTGTTTACTTAATATTTTTCATGGTAGAAAAGATATTTAGATTTGCTCTAACCTATATATTGGTCATAAAATATAATATCTATGTCTATAATTCTTCACTTTCATGATAAGAGCAATATTCCTCAAGAGTTATCTGCCCCTTGACAACTTGAGATAAAATTCACATATCAAATGCTGTCTTTTACTCAGTCCTTGTAAATAGGATAGAACAAAAGATAAAGTGTCAAATATTTATTCTGTGAAATGCAATGAATGTTTGTAATATATTATTTGAATTTTGTCAAATTTTGACATGGGGGTAGGGGTGTTTGAACCCCCACCCACCAGTGTAGATGATAAGATGATTTGATGAGTGTTCCATGTTTACATCTTGTATACATATATCTTTTAACTAAATGGTGAGATGTCTCATGGAAATGAATTTTGTTCTCTCTATAGAGATTTTCAAGTTTTCACTTTTTTTGGATATAACTTCTGAAGTTGTTGAATGGCAGAAGTCAGTAGGCATGAATAATCATGTAAGACACCAGAGAGAAATAATAGGAATAGATTTAAAAAGAAAAGTCAACCAGGGAGGGATCCAGGGGACTGAAATGGGGTCAGGGGTCAAATATAAGGATTTTTGGCTTGGTATGCTAGATTTGAAGCAATAATTACCTTTTAAAATACACAATTAAAATAGAAATCACACTATATTATTTATGTTATGAGTGTTACATTGATATGCAATCACATTTCATTAAATTCAAGGGGAATAACTCTTCCATATTAGCATAACATATCACCATATGACACTAATGTAAGCCCATTTTCAATAGATATAGAGGGTTTACTTCCTCATACAGCCTATGTATTAAATGTGGGTTGTCTTAAATGAGTTATAAATTATTGCCCTTGTCTTCTGTAAGGTAGATAACTCTTTCAACAAGAAATATAATTGAAATATTGAGCTTCTTTATGTTCGCAACTAGCCATAAAGGGTTCTTCGACAAGTTTCGCATAAGATACCATGCAACACCTATGTTTCTTAAATTTTACCAATACTTGCTGATACTTTTCAATGTTTTGAACTAGAAGAATTAGAAATGAATAAATTTCCTTTTCAGACACTGTCCATCAAATTCAGCCACAAATTCATGGTCTAAGGAGTCCAGAGAGGAGCCTGAGTCTTGAGGCTGTGATTTCTTTCCCCAGACAGGGCACCCCACCTTCCTTGATGTTGATTGAGTATGTAGCTAGCCTTGCTAATTGAAATATAATTTGCTTCTGCATCTTCCCTAATGAATGTACTTTCACTTGAATCACTTATCATGTATCATCAGTATTCTGTACTCTCATTCATTCTATGCAAACCTCTTTTTTTCTGTTTTTACAACATGGCATGTCATAAATTTTACTACAATTTTTGTGTATCTGAGCATATCATATAACTATATATTATAAATAAATATTAGCATGTATATGTCCTAAAATAATTATATTGGTCAACCTCATTCAATCTAGTAGACCAAAATTGTTTGTCAAACTACCCCTACCCCCTTCTGCATATGCAATGAGTTGGTGCACCATGCTTCTTTTATTGACCTCATTGCTTTGAAATACCCTGGCCAAGATCAATGGATGACCTTTAATTTGTTTACTTAATATTTTTCATGGTAGAAAAGATATTTAGATTTGCTCTAACCTATATATTGGTCATAAAATATAATATCTATGTCTATAATTCTTCACTTTCATGATAAGAGCAATATTCCTCAAGAGTTATCTGCCCCTTGACAACTTGAGATAAAATTCACATATCAAATGCTGTCTTTTACTCAGTCCTTGTAAATAGGATAGAACAAAAGATAAAGTGTCAAATATTTATTCTGTGAAATGCAATGAATGTTTGTAATATATTATTTGAATTTTGTCAAATTTTGACATGGGGGTAGGGGTGTTTGAACCCCCACCCACCAGTGTAGATGATAAGATGATTTGATGAGTGTTCCATGTTTACATCTTGTATACATATATCTTTTAACTAAATGGTGAGATGTCTCATGGAAATGAATTTTGTTCTCTCTATAGGGTAGAAACAACTAAAAGACTAAGATTTTCCACGTGACCAGTTTTGGATACCCAAGCTCCTGCCGCATAGTGAAGATTCTCTGGAAGCTGATTGGATAATAATGATGGATGGTCATATCAGATAAAAGTACATGAACTTGACTCTTTATGCACACCAAAATTTTTCTTTTAAATATTGAAGATATATTTTTAAAATAAATATAATAATTGACCATTGGCTTGGAAATTGATATGTCAATTTTGTGCAGTCCTGACACTAGTTGTAAACATCTCAAATTTGAGGTGAGAATATCAACGGGAACAGGTATATTTCTTCTTGGTTTCTGAAAGGTCTATCAATGCTCTTTCAAATGACATATAGATTATATAGAAAATTAATATGCAACAGGTAGTAAATTTTGGAAAGGTTAACATTGTCGCCTATGGAAAACTATTTAGTTGTTTCTACTCTATAGAGATTTTCAAGTTTTCACTTTTTTTGGATATAACTTCTGAAGTTGTTGAATGGCAGAAGTCAGTAGGCATGAATAATCATGTAAGACACCAGAGAGAAATAATAGGAATAGATTTAAAAAGAAAAGTCAACCAGGGAGGGATCCAGGGGACTGAAATGGGGTCAGGGGTCAAATATAAGGATTTTTGGCTTGGTATGCTAGATTTGAAGCAATAATTACCTTTTAAAATACACAATTAAAATAGAAATCACACTATATTATTTATGTTATGAGTGTTACATTGATATGCAATCACATTTCATTAAATTCAAGGGGAATAACTCTTCCATATTAGCATAACATATCACCATATGACACTAATGTAAGCCCATTTTCAATAGATATAGAGGGTTTACTTCCTCATACAGCCTATGTATTAAATGTGGGTTGTCTTAAATGAGTTATAAATTATTGCCCTTGTCTTCTGTAAGGTAGATAACTCTTTCAACAAGAAATATAATTGAAATATTGAGCTTCTTTATGTTCGCAACTAGCCATAAAGGGTTCTTCGACAAGTTTCGCATAAGATACCATGCAACACCTATGTTTCTTAAATTTTACCAATACTTGCTGATACTTTTCAATGTTTTGAACTAGAAGAATTAGAAATGAATAAATTTCCTTTTCAGACACTGTCCATCAAATTCAGCCACAAATTCATGGTCTAAGGAGTCCAGAGAGGAGCCTGAGTCTTGAGGCTGTGATTTCTTTCCCCAGACAGGGCACCCCACCTTCCTTGATGTTGATTGAGTATGTAGCTAGCCTTGCTAATTGAAATATAATTTGCTTCTGCATCTTCCCTAATGAATGTACTTTCACTTGAATCACTTATCATGTATCATCAGTATTCTGTACTCTCATTCATTCTATGCAAACCTCTTTTTTTCTGTTTTTACAACATGGCATGTCATAAATTTTACTACAATTTTTGTGTATCTGAGCATATCATATAACTATATATTATAAATAAATATTAGCATGTATATGTCCTAAAATAATTATATTGGTCAACCTCATTCAATCTAGTAGACCAAAATTGTTTGTCAAACTACCCCTACCCCCTTCTGCATATGCAATGAGTTGGTGCACCATGCTTCTTTTATTGACCTCATTGCTTTGAAATACCCTGGCCAAGATCAATGGATGACCTTTAATTTGTTTACTTAATATTTTTCATGGTAGAAAAGATATTTAGATTTGCTCTAACCTATATATTGGTCATAAAATATAATATCTATGTCTATAATTCTTCACTTTCATGATAAGAGCAATATTCCTCAAGAGTTATCTGCCCCTTGACAACTTGAGATAAAATTCACATATCAAATGCTGTCTTTTACTCAGTCCTTGTAAATAGGATAGAACAAAAGATAAAGTGTCAAATATTTATTCTGTGAAATGCAATGAATGTTTGTAATATATTATTTGAATTTTGTCAAATTTTGACATGGGGGTAGGGGTGTTTGAACCCCCACCCACCAGTGTAGATGATAAGATGATTTGATGAGTGTTCCATGTTTACATCTTGTATACATATATCTTTTAACTAAATGGTGAGATGTCTCATGGAAATGAATTTTGTTCTCTCTATAGGGTAGAAACAACTAAAAGACTAAGATTTTCCACGTGACCAGTTTTGGATACCCAAGCTCCTGCCGCATAGTGAAGATTCTCTGGAAGCTGATTGGATAATAATGATGGATGGTCATATCAGATAAAAGTACATGAACTTGACTCTTTATGCACACCAAAATTTTTCTTTTAAATATTGAAGATATATTTTTAAAATAAATATAATAATTGACCATTGGCTTGGAAATTGATATGTCAATTTTGTGCAGTCCTGACACTAGTTGTAAACATCTCAAATTTGAGGTGAGAATATCAACGGGAACAGGTATATTTCTTCTTGGTTTCTGAAAGGTCTATCAATGCTCTTTCAAATGACATATAGATTATATAGAAAATTAATATGCAACAGGTAGTAAATTTTGGAAAGGTTAACATTGTCGCCTATGGAAAACTATTTAGTTGTTTCTACTCTATAGAGATTTTCAAGTTTTCACTTTTTTTGGATATAACTTCTGAAGTTGTTGAATGGCAGAAGTCAGTAGGCATGAATAATCATGTAAGACACCAGAGAGAAATAATAGGAATAGATTTAAAAAGAAAAGTCAACCAGGGAGGGATCCAGGGGACTGAAATGGGGTCAGGGGTCAAATATAAGGATTTTTGGCTTGGTATGCTAGATTTGAAGCAATAATTACCTTTTAAAATACACAATTAAAATAGAAATCACACTATATTATTTATGTTATGAGTGTTACATTGATATGCAATCACATTTCATTAAATTCAAGGGGAATAACTCTTCCATATTAGCATAACATATCACCATATGACACTAATGTAAGCCCATTTTCAATAGATATAGAGGGTTTACTTCCTCATACAGCCTATGTATTAAATGTGGGTTGTCTTAAATGAGTTATAAATTATTGCCCTTGTCTTCTGTAAGGTAGATAACTCTTTCAACAAGAAATATAATTGAAATATTGAGCTTCTTTATGTTCGCAACTAGCCATAAAGGGTTCTTCGACAAGTTTCGCATAAGATACCATGCAACACCTATGTTTCTTAAATTTTACCAATACTTGCTGATACTTTTCAATGTTTTGAACTAGAAGAATTAGAAATGAATAAATTTCCTTTTCAGACACTGTCCATCAAATTCAGCCACAAATTCATGGTCTAAGGAGTCCAGAGAGGAGCCTGAGTCTTGAGGCTGTGATTTCTTTCCCCAGACAGGGCACCCCACCTTCCTTGATGTTGATTGAGTATGTAGCTAGCCTTGCTAATTGAAATATAATTTGCTTCTGCATCTTCCCTAATGAATGTACTTTCACTTGAATCACTTATCATGTATCATCAGTATTCTGTACTCTCATTCATTCTATGCAAACCTCTTTTTTTCTGTTTTTACAACATGGCATGTCATAAATTTTACTACAATTTTTGTGTATCTGAGCATATCATATAACTATATATTATAAATAAATATTAGCATGTATATGTCCTAAAATAATTATATTGGTCAACCTCATTCAATCTAGTAGACCAAAATTGTTTGTCAAACTACCCCTACCCCCTTCTGCATATGCAATGAGTTGGTGCACCATGCTTCTTTTATTGACCTCATTGCTTTGAAATACCCTGGCCAAGATCAATGGATGACCTTTAATTTGTTTACTTAATATTTTTCATGGTAGAAAAGATATTTAGATTTGCTCTAACCTATATATTGGTCATAAAATATAATATCTATGTCTATAATTCTTCACTTTCATGATAAGAGCAATATTCCTCAAGAGTTATCTGCCCCTTGACAACTTGAGATAAAATTCACATATCAAATGCTGTCTTTTACTCAGTCCTTGTAAATAGGATAGAACAAAAGATAAAGTGTCAAATATTTATTCTGTGAAATGCAATGAATGTTTGTAATATATTATTTGAATTTTGTCAAATTTTGACATGGGGGTAGGGGTGTTTGAACCCCCACCCACCAGTGTAGATGATAAGATGATTTGATGAGTGTTCCATGTTTACATCTTGTATACATATATCTTTTAACTAAATGGTGAGATGTCTCATGGAAATGAATTTTGTTCTCTCTATAGGGTAGAAACAACTAAAAGACTAAGATTTTCCACGTGACCAGTTTTGGATACCCAAGCTCCTGCCGCATAGTGAAGATTCTCTGGAAGCTGATTGGATAATAATGATGGATGGTCATATCAGATAAAAGTACATGAACTTGACTCTTTATGCACACCAAAATTTTTCTTTTAAATATTGAAGATATATTTTTAAAATAAATATAATAATTGACCATTGGCTTGGAAATTGATATGTCAATTTTGTGCAGTCCTGACACTAGTTGTAAACATCTCAAATTTGAGGTGAGAATATCAACGGGAACAGGTATATTTCTTCTTGGTTTCTGAAAGGTCTATCAATGCTCTTTCAAATGACATATAGATTATATAGAAAATTAATATGCAACAGGTAGTAAATTTTGGAAAGGTTAACATTGTCGCCTATGGAAAACTATTTAGTTGTTTCTACTCTATAGAGATTTTCAAGTTTTCACTTTTTTTGGATATAACTTCTGAAGTTGTTGAATGGCAGAAGTCAGTAGGCATGAATAATCATGTAAGACACCAGAGAGAAATAATAGGAATAGATTTAAAAAGAAAAGTCAACCAGGGAGGGATCCAGGGGACTGAAATGGGGTCAGGGGTCAAATATAAGGATTTTTGGCTTGGTATGCTAGATTTGAAGCAATAATTACCTTTTAAAATACACAATTAAAATAGAAATCACACTATATTATTTATGTTATGAGTGTTACATTGATATGCAATCACATTTCATTAAATTCAAGGGGAATAACTCTTCCATATTAGCATAACATATCACCATATGACACTAATGTAAGCCCATTTTCAATAGATATAGAGGGTTTACTTCCTCATACAGCCTATGTATTAAATGTGGGTTGTCTTAAATGAGTTATAAATTATTGCCCTTGTCTTCTGTAAGGTAGATAACTCTTTCAACAAGAAATATAATTGAAATATTGAGCTTCTTTATGTTCGCAACTAGCCATAAAGGGTTCTTCGACAAGTTTCGCATAAGATACCATGCAACACCTATGTTTCTTAAATTTTACCAATACTTGCTGATACTTTTCAATGTTTTGAACTAGAAGAATTAGAAATGAATAAATTTCCTTTTCAGACACTGTCCATCAAATTCAGCCACAAATTCATGGTCTAAGGAGTCCAGAGAGGAGCCTGAGTCTTGAGGCTGTGATTTCTTTCCCCAGACAGGGCACCCCACCTTCCTTGATGTTGATTGAGTATGTAGCTAGCCTTGCTAATTGAAATATAATTTGCTTCTGCATCTTCCCTAATGAATGTACTTTCACTTGAATCACTTATCATGTATCATCAGTATTCTGTACTCTCATTCATTCTATGCAAACCTCTTTTTTTCTGTTTTTACAACATGGCATGTCATAAATTTTACTACAATTTTTGTGTATCTGAGCATATCATATAACTATATATTATAAATAAATATTAGCATGTATATGTCCTAAAATAATTATATTGGTCAACCTCATTCAATCTAGTAGACCAAAATTGTTTGTCAAACTACCCCTACCCCCTTCTGCATATGCAATGAGTTGGTGCACCATGCTTCTTTTATTGACCTCATTGCTTTGAAATACCCTGGCCAAGATCAATGGATGACCTTTAATTTGTTTACTTAATATTTTTCATGGTAGAAAAGATATTTAGATTTGCTCTAACCTATATATTGGTCATAAAATATAATATCTATGTCTATAATTCTTCACTTTCATGATAAGAGCAATATTCCTCAAGAGTTATCTGCCCCTTGACAACTTGAGATAAAATTCACATATCAAATGCTGTCTTTTACTCAGTCCTTGTAAATAGGATAGAACAAAAGATAAAGTGTCAAATATTTATTCTGTGAAATGCAATGAATGTTTGTAATATATTATTTGAATTTTGTCAAATTTTGACATGGGGGTAGGGGTGTTTGAACCCCCACCCACCAGTGTAGATGATAAGATGATTTGATGAGTGTTCCATGTTTACATCTTGTATACATATATCTTTTAACTAAATGGTGAGATGTCTCATGGAAATGAATTTTGTTCTCTCTATAGGGTAGAAACAACTAAAAGACTAAGATTTTCCACGTGACCAGTTTTGGATACCCAAGCTCCTGCCGCATAGTGAAGATTCTCTGGAAGCTGATTGGATAATAATGATGGATGGTCATATCAGATAAAAGTACATGAACTTGACTCTTTATGCACACCAAAATTTTTCTTTTAAATATTGAAGATATATTTTTAAAATAAATATAATAATTGACCATTGGCTTGGAAATTGATATGTCAATTTTGTGCAGTCCTGACACTAGTTGTAAACATCTCAAATTTGAGGTGAGAATATCAACGGGAACAGGTATATTTCTTCTTGGTTTCTGAAAGGTCTATCAATGCTCTTTCAAATGACATATAGATTATATAGAAAATTAATATGCAACAGGTAGTAAATTTTGGAAAGGTTAACATTGTCGCCTATGGAAAACTATTTAGTTGTTTCTACTCTATAGAGATTTTCAAGTTTTCACTTTTTTTGGATATAACTTCTGAAGTTGTTGAATGGCAGAAGTCAGTAGGCATGAATAATCATGTAAGACACCAGAGAGAAATAATAGGAATAGATTTAAAAAGAAAAGTCAACCAGGGAGGGATCCAGGGGACTGAAATGGGGTCAGGGGTCAAATATAAGGATTTTTGGCTTGGTATGCTAGATTTGAAGCAATAATTACCTTTTAAAATACACAATTAAAATAGAAATCACACTATATTATTTATGTTATGAGTGTTACATTGATATGCAATCACATTTCATTAAATTCAAGGGGAATAACTCTTCCATATTAGCATAACATATCACCATATGACACTAATGTAAGCCCATTTTCAATAGATATAGAGGGTTTACTTCCTCATACAGCCTATGTATTAAATGTGGGTTGTCTTAAATGAGTTATAAATTATTGCCCTTGTCTTCTGTAAGGTAGATAACTCTTTCAACAAGAAATATAATTGAAATATTGAGCTTCTTTATGTTCGCAACTAGCCATAAAGGGTTCTTCGACAAGTTTCGCATAAGATACCATGCAACACCTATGTTTCTTAAATTTTACCAATACTTGCTGATACTTTTCAATGTTTTGAACTAGAAGAATTAGAAATGAATAAATTTCCTTTTCAGACACTGTCCATCAAATTCAGCCACAAATTCATGGTCTAAGGAGTCCAGAGAGGAGCCTGAGTCTTGAGGCTGTGATTTCTTTCCCCAGACAGGGCACCCCACCTTCCTTGATGTTGATTGAGTATGTAGCTAGCCTTGCTAATTGAAATATAATTTGCTTCTGCATCTTCCCTAATGAATGTACTTTCACTTGAATCACTTATCATGTATCATCAGTATTCTGTACTCTCATTCATTCTATGCAAACCTCTTTTTTTCTGTTTTTACAACATGGCATGTCATAAATTTTACTACAATTTTTGTGTATCTGAGCATATCATATAACTATATATTATAAATAAATATTAGCATGTATATGTCCTAAAATAATTATATTGGTCAACCTCATTCAATCTAGTAGACCAAAATTGTTTGTCAAACTACCCCTACCCCCTTCTGCATATGCAATGAGTTGGTGCACCATGCTTCTTTTATTGACCTCATTGCTTTGAAATACCCTGGCCAAGATCAATGGATGACCTTTAATTTGTTTACTTAATATTTTTCATGGTAGAAAAGATATTTAGATTTGCTCTAACCTATATATTGGTCATAAAATATAATATCTATGTCTATAATTCTTCACTTTCATGATAAGAGCAATATTCCTCAAGAGTTATCTGCCCCTTGACAACTTGAGATAAAATTCACATATCAAATGCTGTCTTTTACTCAGTCCTTGTAAATAGGATAGAACAAAAGATAAAGTGTCAAATATTTATTCTGTGAAATGCAATGAATGTTTGTAATATATTATTTGAATTTTGTCAAATTTTGACATGGGGGTAGGGGTGTTTGAACCCCCACCCACCAGTGTAGATGATAAGATGATTTGATGAGTGTTCCATGTTTACATCTTGTATACATATATCTTTTAACTAAATGGTGAGATGTCTCATGGAAATGAATTTTGTTCTCTCTATAGGGTAGAAACAACTAAAAGACTAAGATTTTCCACGTGACCAGTTTTGGATACCCAAGCTCCTGCCGCATAGTGAAGATTCTCTGGAAGCTGATTGGATAATAATGATGGATGGTCATATCAGATAAAAGTACATGAACTTGACTCTTTATGCACACCAAAATTTTTCTTTTAAATATTGAAGATATATTTTTAAAATAATATAAATAATTGACCATTGGCTTGGAAATTGATATGTCAATTTTGTGCAGTCCCTGACACTAGTTGTAAACATCTCAAATTTGAGGTGAGAATATCAACGGGAACAGGTATATTTCTTCTTGGTTTCTGAAGGTCTATCAATGCTCTTTCAAATGACATATAGATTATATAGAAAATTAATATGCAACAGGTAGTAAATTTTGGAAAGGTTAACATTGTCGCCTATGGAAAACTATTTAGTTGTTTCTACTCTATAGAGATTTTCAAGTTTTCACTTTTTTTGGATATAACTTCTGAAGTTGTTGAATGGCAGAAGTCAGTAGGCATGAATAATCATGTAAGACACCAGAGAGAAATAATAGGAATAGATTTAAAAAGAAAAGTCAACCAGGGAGGGATCCAGGGGACTGAAATGGGGTCAGGGGTCAAATATAAGGATTTTTGGCTTGGTATGCTAGATTTGAAGCAATAATTACCTTTTAAAATACACAATTAAAATAGAAATCACACTATATTATTTATGTTATGAGTGTTACATTGATATGCAATCACATTTCATTAAATTCAAGGGAATAACTCTTCCATATTAGCATAACATATCACCATATGAACACTAATGTAAGCCCATTTTCAATAGATATAGAGGGTTTACTTCCTCATACAGCCTATGTATTAAATGTGGGGTTGTCTTAAATGAGTTATAAATTATTGCCCTTGTCTTCTGTAAGGTAGATAACTCTTTCAACAAGAAATATAATTGAAATATTGAGCTTCTTTATGTTCGCAACTAGCCATAAAGGGTTCTTCGACAAGTTTCGCATAAGATACCATGCAACACCTATGTTTCTTAAATTTTACCAATACTTGCTGATACTTTTCAATGTTTTGAACTAGAAGAATTAGAAATGAATAAATTTCCTTTTCAGACACTGTCCATCAAATTCAGCCACAAATTCATGGTCTAAGGAGTCCAGAGAGGAGCCTGAGTCTTGAGGCTGTGATTTCTTTCCCCAGGACAGGGCACCCCACCTTCCTTGATGTTGATTGAGTATGTAGCTAGCCTTGCTAATTGAAATATAATTTGCCTTCTGCATCTTCCCTAATGAATGTACTTTCACTTGAATCACTTATCATGTATCATCAGTATTCTGTACTCCTCATTCATTCTATGCAAACCTCTTTTTTTCTGTTTTTACAACATGGCATGTCATAAATTTTACTACAATTTTGTGTATCTGAGCATATCATATAACTATATATTATAAATAAATATTAGCATGTATATGTCCTAAAATAATTATATTGGTCAACCTCATTCAATCTAGTAGACCAAAATTGTTTGTCAAACTACCCCTACCCCCTTCTGCATATGCAATGAGTTGGTGCACCATGCTTCTTTTATTGACCTCATTGCTTTGAAATACCCTGGCCCAAGATCAATGGATGACCTTTAATTTGTTTACTTAATATTTTTCATGGTAGAAAAGATATTTAGATTTGCTCTAACCTATATATTGGTCATAAAATATAATATCTATGTCTATAATTCTTCACTTTCATGATAAGAGCAATATTCCTCAAGAGTTATCTGCCCCTTGACAACTTGAGATAAAATTCACATATCAAATGCTGTCTTTTACTCAGTCCTTGTAAATAGGATAGAACAAAAGATAAAGTGTCAAATATTTATTCTGTGAAATGCAATGAATGTTTGTAATATATTATTTGAATTTTGTCAAATTTTGACATGGGGGTAGGGGTGTTTGAACCCCCACCCACCAGTGTAGATGATAAGATGATTTGATGAGTGTTCCATGTTTACATCTTGTATACATATATCTTTTAACTAAATGGTGAGATGTCTCATGGAAATGAATTTTGTTCTCTCTATAGGGTAGAAACAACTAAAAGACTAAGATTTTCCACGTGACCAGTTTTGGATACCCAAGCTCCTGCCGCATAGTGAAGATTCTCTGGAAGCTGATTGGATAATAATGATGGATTGTCATATCAGATAAAAGTACATGAACTTGACTCTTTATGCACACCAAAATTTTTCTTTTAAATATTGAAGATATATTTTTAAAATAAATATAATAATTGACCATTGGCTTGGAAATTGATATGTCAATTTTGTGCAGTCCTGACACTAGTTGTAAACATCTCAAATTTGAGGTGAGAATATCAACGGGAACAGGTATATTTCTTCTTGGTTTCTGAAAGGTCTATCAATGCTCTTTCAAATGACATATAGATTATATAGAAAATTAATATGCAACAGGTAGTAAATTTTGGAAAGGTTAACATTGTCGCCTATGGAAAACTATTTAGTTGTTTCTACTCTATAGAGATTTTCAAGTTTTCACTTTTTTTGGATATAACTTCTGAAGTTGTTGAATGGCAGAAGTCAGTAGGCATGAATAATCATGTAAGACACCAGAGAGAAATAATAGGAATAGATTTAAAAAGAAAAGTCAACCAGGGGAGGGATCCAGGGGACTGAAATGGGGTCAGGGGTCAAATATAAGGATTTTTGGCTTGGTATGCTAGATTTGAAGCAATAATTACCTTTTAAATACACAATTAAAATAGAAATCACACTATATTATTTATGTTATGAGTGTTACATTGATATGCAATCACATTTCATTAAATTCAAGGGAATAACTCTTCCATATTAGCATAACATATCACCATATGAACACTAATGTAAGCCCATTTTCAATAGATATAGAGGGTTTACTTCCTCATACAGCCTATGTATTAAATGTGGGTTGTCTTAAATGAGTTATAAATTTATTGCCCTTGTCTTCTGTAAGGTAGATAACTCTTTCAACAAGAAATATAATTGAAATATTGAGCTTCTTTATGTTCGCAACTAGCCATAAAGGGTTCTTCGACAAGTTTCGCATAAGATACCATGCAACACCTATGTTTCTTAAATTTTACCAATACTTGCTGATACTTTTCAATGTTTTGAACTAGAAGAATTAGAAATGAATAAATTTCCTTTTCAGACACTGTCCATCAAATTCAGCCACAAATTCATGGTCTAAGGAGTCCAGAGAGGAGCCTGAGTCTTGAGGCTGTGATTTCTTTCCCCAGACAGGGCACCCCACCTTCCTTGATGTTGATTGAGTATGTAGCTAGCCTTGCTAATTGAAATATAATTTGCTTCTGCATCTTCCCTAATGAATGTACTTTCACTTGAATCACTTATCATGTATCATCAGTATTCTGTACTCTCATTCATTCTATGCAAACCTCTTTTTTTCTGTTTTTACAACATGGCATGTCATAAATTTTACTACAATTTTTGTGTATCTGAGCATATCATATAACTATATATTATAAATAAATATTAGCATGTATATGTCCTAAAATAATTATATTGGTCAACCTCATTCAATCTAGTAGACCAAAATTGTTTGTCAAACTACCCCTACCCCCTTCTGCATATGCAATGAGTTGGTGCACCATGCTTCTTTTATTGACCTCATTGCTTTGAAATACCCTGGCCAAGATCAATGGATGACCTTTAATTTGTTTACTTAATATTTTTCATGGTAGAAAAGATATTTAGATTTGCTCTAACCTATATATTGGTCATAAAATATAATATCTATGTCTATAATTCTTCACTTTCATGATAAGAGCAATATTCCTCAAGAGTTATCTGCCCCTTGACAACTTGAGATAAAATTCACATATCAAATGCTGTCTTTTACTCAGTCCTTGTAAATAGGATAGAACAAAAGATAAAGTGTCAAATATTTATTCTGTGAAATGCAATGAATGTTTGTAATATATTATTTGAATTTTGTCAAATTTTGACATGGGGGTAGGGTGTTTGAACCCCCACCCACCAGTGTAGATGATAAGATGATTTGATGAGTGTTCCATGTTTACATCTTGTATACATATATCTTTTAACTAAATGGTGAGATGTCTCATGGAAATGAATTTTGTTCTCTCTATAGGGTAGAAACAACTAAAAGACTAAGATTTTCCACGTGACCAGTTTTCGGATACCCAAGCTCCTGCCGCATAGTGAAGATTCTCTGGAAGCTGATTGGATAATAATGATGGATGGTCATATCAGATAAAAGTACATGAACTTGACTCTTTATGCACACCAAAATTTTTCTTTTAAATATTGAAG
This sequence comes from Pinctada fucata, assembly GCA_028142955.1. Taxonomy (NCBI): domain Eukaryota; kingdom Metazoa; phylum Mollusca; class Bivalvia; order Pterioida; family Pteriidae; genus Pinctada; species Pinctada fucata. Next base: position 1,443,089 of record AP027109.1, on the reverse strand, counting down.
ATATATTTTTAAAATAAATATAATAATTGACCATTGGCTTGGAAATTGATATGTCAATTTTGTGCAGTCCTGGACACTAGTTGTAAACATCTCAAATTTGAGGTGAGAATATCAAACGGGAACAGGTATATTTCTTCTTGGTTTCTGAAAGGTCTATCAATGCTCTTTCAAATGACATATAGATTATATAGAAAATTAATATGCAACAGGTAGTAAATTTTGGAAAGGTTAACATTGTCGCCTATGGAAAACTATTTAGTTGTTTCTACTCTATAGAGATTTTCAAGTTTTCACTTTTTTTGGATATAACTTCTGAAGTTGTTGAATGGCAGAAGTCAGTAGGCATGAATAATCATGTAAGACACCAGAGAGAAATAATAGGAATAGATTTAAAAAGAAAAGTCAACCAGGGAGGGATCCAGGGGACTGAAATGGGGTCAGGGTCAAATATAAGGATTTTTGGCTTGGTATGCTAGATTTGAAGCAATAATTACCTTTTAAAATACACAATTAAAATAGAAATCACACTATATTATTTATGTTATGAGTGTTACATTGATATGCAATCACATTTCATTAAATTCAAGGGGAATAACTCTTCCATATTAGCATAACATATCACCATATGACACTAATGTAAGCCCATTTTCAATAGATATAGAGGGTTTACTTCCTCATACAGCCTATGTATTAAATGTGGGTTGTCTTAAATGAGTTATAAATTATTGCCCTTGTCTTCTGTAAGGTAGATAACTCTTTCAACAAGAAATATAATTGAAATATTGAGCTTCTTTATGGTTCGCAACTAGCCATAAAGGGTTCTTCGACAAGTTTCGCATAAGATACCATGCAACACCTATGTTTCTTAAATTTTACCAATACTTGCTGATACTTTTCAATGTTTTGAACTAGAAGAATTAGAAATGAATAAATTTCCTTTCAGACACTGTCCATCAAATTCAGCCACAAATTCATGGTCTAAGGAGTCCAGAGAGGAGCCTGAGTCTTGAGGCTGTGATTTCTTTCCCCAGACAGGGCACCCCACCTTCCTTGATGTTGATTGAGTATGTAGCTAGCCTTGCTAATTGAAATATAATTTGCTTCTGCATCTTCCCTAATGAATGTACTTTCACTTGAATCACTTATCATGTATCATCAGTATTCTGTACTCTCATTCATTCTATGCAAACCTCTTTTTTTCTGTTTTTACAACATGGCATGTCATAAATTTTACTACAATTTTTGTGTATCTGAGCATATCATATAACTATATATTATAAATAAATATTAGCATGTATATGTCCTAAAATAATTATATTGGTCAACCTCATTCAATCTAGTAGACCAAAATTGTTTGTCAAACTACCCCTACCCCCTTCTGCATATGCAATGAGTTGGTGCACCATGCTTCTTTTATTGACCTCATTGCTTTGAAATACCCTGGCCAAGATCAATGGATGGACCTTTAATTTGTTTACTTAATATTTTTCATGGTAGAAAAGATATTTAGATTTGCTCTAACCTATATATTGGTCATAAAATATAATATCTATGTCTATAATTCTTCACTTTCATGATAAGAGCAATATTCCTCAAGAGTTATCTGCCCCTTGACAACTTGAGATAAAATTCAACATATCAAATGCTGTCTTTTACTCAGTCCTTGTAAATAGGATAGAACAAAAGATAAAGTGTCAAATATTATTCTGTGAAATGCAATGAATGTTTGTAATATATTATTTGAATTTTGTCAAATTTTGACAATGGGGGTAGGGGTGTTTGAACCCCCACCCACCAGTGTAGATGATAAGATGATTTGATGAGTGTTCCATGTTTACATCTTGTATACATATATCTTTTAACTAATGGTGAGATGTCTCATGGAAATGAATTTTGTTCTCTCTATAGGGTAGAAACAACTAAAAGACTAAGATTTTCCACGTGAACCAGTTTTGGATACCCAAGCTCCTGCCGCATAGTGAAGATTCCTCTGGAAGCTGATTGGATAATAATGATGGATGGTCATATCAGATAAAAGTACATGAACTTGACTCTTTATGCACACCAAAATTTTTTCTTTTTAAATATTGAAGATATATTTTTAAAATAAATATAATAATTGACCATTGGCTTGGAAATTGATATGTCAATTTTGTGCAGTCCTGACACTAGTTGTAAACATCTCAAATTTGAGGTGAGAATATCAACGGGAACAGGTATATTTCTTCTTGGTTCTGAAAGGTCTATCAATGCTCTTTCAAATGACATATAGATTATATAGAAAATTAATATGCAACAGGTAGTAAATTTTGGAAAGGTTAACATTGTCGCCTATGGAAAACTATTTAGTTGTTTCTACTCTATAGAGATTTTCAAGTTTTCACTTTTTTTGGATATAACTTCTGAAGTTGTTGAATGGCAGAAGTCAGTAGGCATGATAATCATGTAAGACACCAGAGAGAAATAATAGGAATAGATTTAAAAAGAAAAGTCAACCAGGGAGGGATCCAGGGGACTGAAATGGGGTCAGGGGTCAAATATAAGGATTTTTGGCTTGGTATGCTAGATTTGAAGCAATAATTACCTTTAAAATACACAATTAAAATAGAAATCACACTATATTATTTATGTTATGAGTGTTACATTGATATGCAATCACATTTCATTAAATCAAGGGAATAACTCTTCCATATTAGCATAACATATCACCATATGACACTAATGTAAGCCCATTTTCAATAGATATAGAGGGTTTACTTCCTCATACAGCCTATGTATTAAATGTGGGTTGTCTTAAATGAGTTATAAATTATTGCCCTTGTCTTCTGTAAGGTAGATAACTCTTTCACAAGAAATATAATTGAAATATTGAGCTTCTTTATGTTCGCAACTAGCCATAAAGGGTTCTTCGACAAGTTTCGCATAAGATACCATGCAACACCTATGTTTCTTAAATTTTACCAATACTTGCTGATACTTTTCAATGTTTTGAACTAGAAGAATTAGAAATGAATAAATTTCCTTTTCAGACACTGTCCATCAAATTCAGCCACAAATTCATGGTCTAAGGAGTCCAGAGAGGAGCCTGAGTCTTGAGGCTGTGATTTCTTTCCCCAGACAGGGCACCCCACCTTCCTTGATGTTGATTGAGTATGTAGCTAGCCTTGCTAATTGAAATATAATTTGCTTCTGCATCTTCCCTAATGAATGTACTTTCACTTGAATCACTTATCATGTATCATCAGTATTCTGTACTCTCATTCATTCTATGCAAACCTCTTTTTTTCTGTTTTTACAACATGGCATGTCATAAATTTTACTACAATTTTTGTGTATCTGAGCATATCATATAACTATATATTATAAATAAATATTAGCATGTATATGTCCTAAAATAATTATATTGGTCAACCTCATTCAATCTAGTAGACCAAAATTGTTTGTCAAACTACCCCTACCCCCCTTCTGCATATGCAATGAGTTTGGTGCACCATGCTTCTTTTATTGACCTCATTGCTTTGAAATACCCTGGCCAAGATCAATGGATGACCTTTAATTTGTTTACTTAATATTTTTCATGGTAGAAAAGATATTTAGATTTGCTCTAACCTATATATTGGTCATAAAATATAATATCTATGTCTATAATTCTTCACTTTCATGATAAGAGCAATATTCCTCAAGAGTTATCTGCCCCTTGACAACTTGAGATAAAATTCACATATCAAATGCTGTCTTTTACTCAGTCCTTGTAAATAGGATAGAACAAAAGATAAAGTGTCAAATAATATTCTGTGAAATGCAATGAATGTTGTAATATATTATTTGAATTTTGTCAAATTTTGACATGGGGGTAGGGGTGTTTGAACCCCCACCCACCAGTGAGGATGATAAGATGATTTGATGAGTGTCCATGTTTACAACTGTATACATATATCTTTTAACTATGTGAGAGTCCCAGGAAATGAATTTGTTCTCTCTATAGGGTAGAAACAACTAAAAGACTAAGATTTTCCACGTGACCAGTTTTGATACCCAAGGCTCCTGCCGCATAGTGAAGATTCTCTGGAATGCTGATTGGATAATAATGATGGATGGTCATACAGATAAAAGTACATGAACTTGACTCTTTATGCACCACCAAAATTTTTCTTTTAAATATTGAAGATATATTTTTAAAATAAATATAATAATTGACCATTGGCTTGGAAATTGATATGTCAATTTTGTGCAGTCCTGACACTAGTTGTAAACATCTCAAATTGAGGTGAGAATATCAACGGGAACAGGTATATTCTTCTTGGTTTCTGAAAGGTCTATCAATGCTCTTTCAAATGACATATAGATTATATAGAAAATTAATATGCAACAGGTAGTAAATTTTGGAAAGGTTAACATTGTCGCCTATGGAAAACTATTTAGTTGTTTCTACTCTATAGAGATTTTCAAGTTTTCACTTTTTTTGGATATAACTTCTGAAGTTGTTGAATGGCAGAAGTCAGTAGGCATGAATAATCATGTAAGACACCAGAGAGAAATAATAGGATAGATTTAAAAAGAAAAGTCAACCAGGGAGGGATCCAGGGGACTGAAATGGGGTCAGGGGGTCAAATATAAGGATTTTTGGCTTGGTATGCTAGATTTGAAGCAATAATTACCTTTTAAAATACACAATTAAAATAGAAATCACACTATATTATTTATGTTATGAGTGTTACATTGATATGCAATCACATTTCATTAAATTCAAGGGAATAACTCTTCCATATTAGCATAACATATCACCATATGACACTAATGTAAGCCCATTTTCAATAGATATAGAGGGTTTACTTCCTCATACAGCCTATGTATTAAATGTGGGTTGTCTTAAATGAGTTATAAATTATTGCCCTTGTCTTCTGTAAGGTAGATAACTCTTTTCAACAAGAAATATAATTGAAATATTGAGCTTCTTTATGTTCGCAACTAGCCATAAAGGGTTCTTCGACAAGTTCGCATAAGATACCATGCAACACCTATGTTTCTTAAATTTTACCAATACTTGCTGATACTTTTCAATGTTTTGAACTAGAAGAATTAGAAATGAATAAATTTCCTTTTCAGACACTGTCCATCAAATTCATCCACAAATTCATGGTCTAAGGAGTCAGAGAGGAGCCTGAGTCTTGAGGCTGTGATTTCTTTCCCCAGACAGGGCACCCCACCTTCCTTGATGTTGATTGAGTATGTAGCTAGCCTTGCTAATTGAAATATAATTTGCTTCTGCATCTTCCCTAATGAATGTACTTTCACTTGAATCACTTATCATGTATCATCAGTATTCTGTACTCTCATTCATTCTATGCAAACCTCTTTTTTTCTGTTTTTACAACATGGCATGTCATAAATTTTACCTACAATTTTTGTGTATCTGAGCATATCATATAACTATATATTATAAATAAATATTAGCATGTATATGTCCTAAAATAATTATATTGGTCAACCTCATTCAATCTAGTAGACAAAATTGTTTGTCAAACTACCCCTACCCCCTTCTGCATATGCAATGAGTTGGTGCACCATGCTTCTTTTATTGACCTCATTGTTTGAAATACCCTGGCCAAGATCAATGGATGACCTTTAATTTGTTTACTTAATATTTTTCATGGTAGAAAAGATATTTAGATTTGCTCTAACCTATATATTGGTCATAAAATATAATATCTATGTCTATAATTCTTCACTTTCATGATAAGAGCAATATTCCTCAAGAGTTATCTGCCCCTTGACAACTTGAGATAAAATTCACATATCAAATGCTGTCTTTTACTCAGTCCTTGTAAATAGGATAGAACAAAAGATAAAGTGTCAAATATTTATTCTGTGAAATGCAATGAATGTTTGTAATATATTATTTGAATTTTGTCAAATTTTGACATGGGGGTAGGGGTGTTTGAACCCCCACCCACCAGTGTAGATGATAAGATGATTTGATGAGTGTTCCATGTTTACATCTTGTATACATATATCTTTTAACTAAATGGTGAGATGTCTCATGGAAATGAATTTTGTTCTCTCTATAGGGTAGAAACAACTAAAAGACTAAGATTTTCCACGTGACCAGTTTTTGGATACCCAAGCTCCTGCCGCATAGTGAAGATTCTCTGGAAGCTGATTGGATAATAATGATGGATGGTCATATCAGATAAAAGTACATGAACTTGACTCTTTATGCACACCAAAATTTTTCTTTTAAATATTGAAGATATATTTTTAAAATAAATATAATAATTGACCATTGGCCTTGGAAATTGATATGTCAATTTTGTGCAGTCCTGACACTAGTTGTAAACATCTCAAATTTGAGGTGAGAATATCAACGGGAACAGGTATATTTCTTCTTGGTTTCTGAAAGGTCTATCAATGCTCTTTCAAATGACATATAGATTATATAGAAAATTAATATGCAACAGGTAGTAAATTTTGGAAAGGTTAACATTGTCGCCTATGGAAAACTATTTAGTTGTTTCTACTCTATAGAGATTTTTCAAGTTTTCACTTTTTTTGGATATAACTTCTGAAGTTGTTGAATGGCAGAAGTCAGTAGGCATGAATAATCATGTAAGACACCAGAGAGAAAATAATAGGAATAGATTTAAAAAAGAAAAGTCAACCAGGGAGGGATCCAGGGGACTGAAATGGGGTCAGGGGTCAAATATAAGGATTTTTGGCTTGGTATGCTAGATTTGAAGCAATAATTACCTTTAAAATACAACAATTAAATAGAAATCACACTATATTATTTATGTTATGAGGTTACATTGATATGCAATCACATTTCATTAAATTCAAGGGAATAACTCTTCCATATTAGCATAACTATACCCATATGACACTAATGTAAGCCCATTTTCAATAGATATAGAGGGTTTACTTCCTCATACAGCCTATGTATTAAATGTGGGTTGTCTTAAATGAGTTATAAATTATTGCCCTTGTCTTCTGTAAGGTAGATAACTCTTTCAACAAGAAATATAATTGAAATATTGAGCTTCTTTATGTTCGCAACTAGCCATAAAGGGTTTCTTCGACAAGTTTCGCATAAGATACCATGCAACACCTATGTTTCTTAAATTTTACCATACTTGCTGATACTTTTCAATGTTTTGAACTAGAAGAATTAGAAATGAATAAATTTCCTTTTCAGACACTGTCCATCAAATTCAGCCACAAATTCATGGTCTAAGGAGTCCAGAGAGGAGCCTGAGTCTTGAGGCTGTGATTTCTTTCCCCAGACAGGGCACCCCACCTTCCTTGATGTGATTGAGTATGTAGCTAGCCTTGCTAATTGAAATATAATTTGCTTCTGCATCTTCCCTAATGAATGTACTTTCACTTGAATCACTTATCAATGTATCATCAGTATTCTGTACTCTCATTCATTCTATGCAAACCTCTTTTTTTCTGTTTTTACAACATGGCATGTCATAAATTTTACTACAATTTTTGTGTATCTGAGCATATCATATAACTATATATTATAAATAAATATTAGCATGTATATGTCCTAAAATAATTATATTGGTCAACCTCATTCAATCTAGTAGACCAAAATTGTTTGTCCAAACTACCCCTACCCCCCTTCTGCATATGCAATGAGTTGGTGCACCATGCTTCTTTTATTGACCTCATTGCTTGAAATACCCTGGCCAAGATCAATGGATGACCTTTAATTTGTTTACTTAATATTTTTCATGGTAGAAAAGATATTTAGATTTGCTCTAACCTATATATTGGTCATAAAATATAATATCTATGTCTATAATTCTTCACTTTCATGATAAGAGCAATTATTCCTCAAGAGTTATCTGCCCCTTGACAACTTGAGATAAAATTCACATATCAAATGCTGTCTTTTACTCAGTCCTTGTAAATAGGATAGAACAAAAGATAAAGTGTCAAATATTTATTCTGTGAAATGCAATGAATGTTTGTAATATATTATTTGAATTTTGTCAAATTTTGACATGGGGGGTAGGGGTGTTGAACCCCCAACCCACCAGTGTAGATGATAAGATGATTTGATGAGTGTTCCATGTTTACATCTTGTATACATATAATCTTTTAACTAAATGGTGAGATGTCTCATGGAAATGAATTTTGTTCTCTCTATAGGGTAGAAACAACTAAAAGACTAAGATTTTCCACGTGACCAGTTTTGGATACCCAAGCTCCTGCCGCATAGTGAAGATTCTCTGGAAGCTGATTGGATAATAATGATGGATGGTCATATCAGATAAAAGTACATGAACTTGACTCTTTATGCACACCAAAATTTTTCTTTTAAATATTGAAGATATATTTTTAAAATAAATATAATAATTGACCATTGGCTTGGAAATTGATATGTCAATTTTGTGCAGTCCTGACACTAGTTGTAAACATCTCAAATTTGAGGTGAGAATATCAACGGGAACAGGTATATTTCTTCTTGGTTTCTGAAAAGGTCTATCAATGCTCTTTCAAATGACATATAGATTATATAGAAAATTAATATGCAACAGGTAGTAAATTTTGGAAAGGTTAACATTGTCGCCTATGGAAAACTATTTAGTTGTTTCTACTCTATAGAGATTTTCAGTTTTCACTTTTTTTGGATATAACTTCTGAAGTTGTTGAATGGCAGAAGTCAGTAGGCATGAATAATCATGTAAGACACCAGAGAGAAATAATAGGAATAGATTTAAAAAAGAAAAGTCAACCCAGGGAGGGATCCAGGGGACTGAAATGGGGTCAGGGGTCAAATATAAGGATTTTTTGGCTTGGTATCGTAGATTTGAAGCAATAATTACCTCTTTAAAATACACAATTAAAATAGAAATCACACTATATTATTTATGTTATGAGTGTTACATTGATATGCAATCACATTTCATTAAATTCAAGGGGAATAACTCTTCCATATTAGCATAACATATCACCATATGACACTAATGTAAGCCCATTTTCATAGATATAGAGGGTTTACTTCCTCATACAGCATATGTATTAAATGTGGGTTGTCTTAAATGAGTTATAAATTATTGCCCTTGTCTTCTGTAAGGTAGATAACTCTTTCAACAAGAAATATAATTGAAATATTGAGCTTCTTTATGTTCGCAACTAGCCATAAAGGGTTTCTTCGACAAGTTTCGCATAAGATACCATGCAACACCTATGTTTCTTAAATTTTACCAATACTTGCTGATACTTTTCAATGTTTTCGACTAGAGAATTAGAAATGAATAAATTTCCTTTTCAGACACTGTCCATCAAATTCAGCCACAAATTCA